>CM070822.1:27240589-27803089 GCA_036326025.1 Chrosomus eos
TACAGAAATAAGATTGCTCTGACTCTCTATTTCACTCTCACATGTTTTGAAGTCAAAAGCTTTTACCTAGACCTGTTTTAAAGAATATGCAAATGTGTTTGAAGGTAACATTCCAATAATTGATATATCACATGTAACGTCATTCTTTCCCTTCTGTTTTCAGTGGGAAACAGTGGACTCCTACTTGGGAGCCCAAGGAGTCATTTGTTTAAGTTTTTTCATTTTGTTCATTTTGTAATATATGTAGTTTTATTTATTTTTATTGTACATTCCATATTCAATAATGTTTTTATAGTAATTTTGTTATATTTTCCATTCAAAATAAAGTGTTGTTTACAAGCCCTGAGTTGAAGATGGTAGATGTTCAACATTTTCTACCATTTCAGAATGGATAATTCAAGAATGCCTAACTCCATACAGAAACAGGTGCTTCTTTTGATATGTGGTTTATCAAGAGGTTAGTAAATTATTAAACCGAGCAAAATGTGTGCACAAATGGAAGCAGGACTCTCTATGAAGACTCTTCAATACATGCTGTAAGTCAGATGCAATTTATTGTAAAAAAAAAAAAAAAAAAAAAACCTCACAGATGACAGTGTTAGTTATTTAAAATGATTGTGCAATATCCATAATGGTCATCACAAACACGTTTCAAACCTGGCAGTTTATTACAGTTCCAACATTCATAATAGAAGGGGATGTAGTTTGATTATTTACAATATTTGATCATTTGTGATTGTTTTGGGGGTTGTGTGTGTGATTGATTTAGCTGAAACTTTATATTCTTGGTGGTTTAAATGACCTTAACATCTGTCCCTTTACTGATGTTTTTTTTACCAGTCACTGCTCCTGATAGGCTGATGTGGTCCCACTCCATTATTTGGTTTCAGTTCCATCAGTGGTCCTTGGTAAGGTAGATAAGTAAGTGTTGTACTGTTTTGGACATCCTCAATTTTTTACTTTACCAGCTTCTGTACACCCACTGGAAAATGTCAGCTGAGCATTACATATTTGTCCTCCCCCGACCCCCCATTTTTAGGCTCTCCTGTTATATTGTGGTGGTGAGACTGTAGAAGGACCCAAAAAGAAGACCCAAGATGATAAGAATGCTCCAGTGGACAATGGTGGTGGTGGTGCCACTTCCTCATGTTACCTCATGCCGCCTTTAGCACACGGCTGTCCAATCAAACAGCCTGTTAAGCCTAAACACAACTCCACCCACCTGTCATCTGCTTGCATCCCTGTAGTTTACATTAAATGTATATTAAATTCAATTTTTGCCAAATATTGAGATGTTTTTGTCACTTTCATACATATATGCATAGAGAAGACAATAATTGTGAGATACTTTTGTCACTTTCAAATAGACAACATTCAACAAAGTACAAATTAATTAAAAGAAGCAATGTCTGTAAATGAAATTAGTATGCATTACATTAACAAATATGGAATAGTTTTTAAATTTAGTATGTTAACAGTGTTTTATTGTTAAAGGTAGTTGTGCAGTTTGTGATCTGAGTTTATTTGGTAGATTATTAAATAGATTATTCCCACTACTCCAGGTGTGCCCCCAATGTGTGTGGAGTGGACAGTCTTCCTCTGATTGAATGTTTATGTATTGATAATCCATAGCATAAGTAACAATAAAAATTATTTCCTTCTAACAATGACTCAGTGCGTAATTGGGTGATAACAATCTCATGATTCTTATGCATTATAATTCAATGCATATCATAAGGTTCTGTAGTTTCATGCAGCCTGTTTATTGTTCTTTAGCCAAGCTGTACAGGGTGTTGCCTAGCAACAGGGGTCAGAAGTACACATTTTTGATATATTTTGTATAATTTCACTTTTAATCATTTGTCATTGAATGATGTGGTTCATATAACATAAATGCACACGAGATGGACCGATGACGGATATAATTATAAACCATATCTTAAGTAATTAGCATAAAACATTTCATTAAGATCTGACAGTGTTTTAAGGATTCAAGCCCTTTTAAATGTGCCATTTTTTACACCTTCGGTGGGCTCTACTGAGATAACCTGGGGTCCAGGGGCAGTAAAATCTTCTCAGATTCTTCCTTCTATCTGATTAAATATATGTAATTTTATTGCCACACACACACACACACACCAGGCATATCATATGCAGAGATACAGTACAATTTCATGAGCATGTCATGAACAATGATCACGACCATAAAACATAAAGATATGTGCAATTTTGGCAAAATAAATTCAGATGTACAGGGGTTGGACAATGAAACTGAAACGCCTCTCATTTTAGTGTGGGAGGTTTCATGGCTAAATTGGACCAGCCTGGTGGCCAATCTTAATTAATTGCATATTGAACCAATAAGAGCAGACTGTAAAGGTCCAATAGGCTTTATCCACAGCTTCACTACTTCCTGAACTTCAGCCAGCTCCTCTGTTTCCTGTCTGCCATTATTGGACAAACTGATTAATCCAGGTGTGCCTAATTATTGTTACTGAGGCAGGCACACCTGGATTAATCAGTTTGTCCAATAATGGCAGACAGGAAACAAAGGAGCTGGCTGAAGTTCAGGAAGTAGTGAAGCTGTGCATAAAGCCAATTAGCAGGGTAAGAGCACAGTTTTGTGCCGTGTATCAGGATGACAATGCACCAATACACACAGCAAGACTGGTGAAAGATTGGTTTGATGAACATGAAAGTGAAGTTGAACATCTCCCATGGCCTGCACAGTCACCAGATCTAAATATTATTGAGCCACTTTGGGGTGTTTTGGAGGAGCGAATCAGGAAACATTCTCCTCCACCAGCATCACATCATGACCTGGCCACTATCCTGCAAGAAGAATGGCTTAAAATCCCTCTGACCACTGTGCAGGACTTGTATATGTCATTCCCAAGACGAATTGACGCTGTATTGGCTGAAAAAGGAGGCCCTACACCATACTAATAAATTATTGTGGTCTAAAACCAGGTGTTTCAGTTTCATTGTCCAACCCCTGTATATGTTTTGCTAAATATATACAGTTTTTATAGCAGACCTGCTTTGGCAAGTCAAGGGCTCAGACTCAGATCCTCAGACAGCATGTGGACAGTGATTTTCGGGACAAACCAGTTCACTAAATAATTCTCCAACCATTGACAGAACTGGTTAGGGTTAGGGTTAGTCATTGTCACAAGCTATAGGTTTTTAGAAAAATATATGGTTTTGGTAGTTGAATCAGCTGTCCTTCAGTGGTAAATAGGCCAAAATGTACCACCTGTTCTATCCTCCTGATTACTTCGGTGCATCATACTGAATACATAGCCCCATATTCTATATTGATGAACTAATTCTCCAATGCATCAATCTCATCCATGCCCTCATCACCTCCAGACTGGACTACTGCAACAGTACTCTCTATGGCAGTGTTTACTATGCTCCTGAAGGACCCCCAACACTGCACATTTTCTTTGTCTCCCCAATCAAACAAATTAAATGTATTATTATGATTTAATGCCTCTAGTGCTGCTCTGTATTTGCATCTAGGCTACTGTACATTTGATGTATGTTGTAAAAAAAAAATTTGTTCAAAAACAAAAGTTCTGAAATCATACATAAACCATTAAAACGTCCATATTTTTGATTGATTATGATATAAAGAGGTGTGCTTTGGTGAAATAAACCTAATTATGCTTATCTTAGGTGTGGGAATTTTGATGCACAAGATATCTTCAACAACAACCGTTCATAACCGTTCATATTTTTGACGTATGTTGGTCAACAAAAGTTCCGAAATCATACTCAAACCATTAAAACATCCATATTTTGATTGATTATTATGATAAAAAGATGTGTATTGAGATAAACCCAATTTCACTGACCTTACCAGCCGTGGCAAGCTTGATGTACCGGATATACTTGTAACACCTTGTACGTATATGTGTTACACCCATTAATTTATGAAATGTCAGCATGTGGCACATATTTTGATTCAGGGACCTCCAGCTGCTTGTGTGTTGTCAGGAGGCGGAACATAAGATTGGAAAAATGTTGATTTCTAGAAAGCGCTATAGTCAGTGAATGTGTAAGGTGTGATTTTACTTAGCTTATATATAAACCTTACAAGTCCAGAAAAGTGGAACAACAGTGTAACCCTGACCAGGCTCTTTTGCCCAGGCAAAATGAAATGGGAGACCACACATGGATTAAGATACAAAAAAATAGTGATTTATTACAGTAAATATATGAGATGAAAAATGAGAAATAAGCAATAATCGGTAACACTTTACTTGAATGGGTGTGCATACGACTAAAATGACACCTTCATAATCATGACATGACACATGTTATGAATATGAAGGAAGTGTTATGCATGTTTATGACAACTGTCATTAAGTGTCATTCGCTCAATTATGACATTTTTTATGCAAATATGACATTGTTTAAGATGTATTTGTTATGACACCTTGACATAAACCAATACATCATAACCTGTCAGTGTCTTTGTCATGATAACTTGACATTACTAAGACAACACAACCTCTCATAAACATGACATAGCAGATTATTTATCAAACTTAAGAAACCACTTAGCTTTATTGGTTAACATTACATTAAACTGTCAGGTGGTTGGTTTTGACATTGGCTGCCATGAAGCCATTATAACTTTTTAATGAAAAATTCAATTTGTACCACTGTAGTTGAGGTCACGAAAAATATTCATGACACAGTTATAATGGCCTCATCACAGCCAATGTCAAAACCAACCACATGACAGTTTAACTTAATTTAATGTCAAGTTATCATGACAAAGACACTGACAGGTTATGATGTTATGGTTTATGTCAAGGTGTCATAACAAAGACATCTTAAACAATGTCATATTTGCATTCAAAATGTCATTATTGAGCGAAAGACACTTAATGACAGTTATCATAAACATGCATAAACCCTACTTCATATTCATAACATATGTCATGTCATGGTTGTGAAGGTGTCATGTCAGTCTTATGCACACCCCTTCAAGTAAAATGTTACCCAATAATCAGTATAAATGATATGGTATGAAATAAAAGTGTAGCGTAATCAGTCATTTGGCAAAAAGGCGAACAAAAAGAAAAACAATGTGATACAGGAGCGGAATAGCAGCCATGAAAGTCCCTCACACTGCCCAGGCTGCAATCAATCGATTACAGACACCTGCCCGGTAGCTCCTCCCTGAGAGACACAGACACAAACAGTGTAAACATTAAACATGTCCCTATTCAAACTCTGGAAAAAAAATGTAGTATTAACGTTATCTTTACTCAATTTGACAGGTTACAAAAATTTAGGGTATTAAAAAAATGACACTTTTCACATAATCATTACCTGCACTCCTCCTCTTCATTTTCACTGGTCTCTGGACTGCTAAAATCACTTTCATTTTCCTCTTCCAGCTCTATAGCAGATCCCTGAGGGCCCAAAACAGCCTTGTATTGAAGATGCACCTCTTTCAACGTATCCGAAACTTCAGATAGACGTCTTCTGCAGAGACAGGAAAGGCCCTTGTTTTGCTTGTCTGTAAGTGAAAAGTGAAAAACATCCAAATTACCATGACATACATTTATATTAATTCCTTTAGCAGATGCTTTTAGTTAAACCCACAGTAGGACAACAACATGCAAGTGCTATGACCTTTCTCAGTTTGATCTAACGCAGTACAGAAACGTTTTTGGGTTTATTTTTTGAAGAGAAGAGTAATGTTAGTATACTAGATCAAGTGCTTTTGAAAAAGATGCATCTTCAGATGTTTCTTAATAGTGGTTATGGACTCAGCAGCTCTGGTTGAGATAGGCAGATCATTCCACCAGCAGATAAGTCATGGTAAAGGTCTGAGAAAGAGATTTTGAGCTTCTTTAAGATGGCACCACAAGACGTTGTTCGCTTGCAGAGCGCAAGTTTCTGGATGGCACATACCCACCTGCTTTGTAATATTTGTTATAACTCATCAAAATTAGATGGTCAGTGTAATGTTTTTCAACTGCTTTCTAGTAAGATATGTCTGTTGTTAGGTAAAGTTAAAGTATGGTGTCCTTATCACCATTACTGCCTTGTTTGATTGGTATGGTTACAAAGATGAAACTTGCCTTCCTCTGAAGTCTTTCTTTTAAGAGTTGCCTGCAACTTCTGCAACCATGAGCAGTGCTGGGCCATCTCCTGAACAAGTATTGTCCTTTCCTCCTCCAGTCTCATTTTCAGCATGGCTTTGTTGAAAAATTTTAACTTGTCTTCGATTTGTGCTACAACAGAAGTAAAGAAAATGTATAAATAACAATTTTGACTTGAATCTTTAAAAAATAAATCGGATGCCGCAGGAAACTCCGCTTACCGCTGCCATGAACCTCCCATGGCCATGTTGGGGAAGGGTTGTCTCCTGATAGTGACTGCTCCACTTCATTTAGATCAATTGCCATGGCAGGCTCATGACTGTTATAGGTCTCTATGTCTTTCAATAGCAGTCTCTTGCTCTCAGCAATTTTTCTCCGCAGGCGATGACGGAACTTGCCGCTATCTGTAAAGACAAGCAGAAGGTATAAAAAAATGACCAAAAATACAGTGAGCAATTATATATAGACAATGTAATTCTACCATTTTGGCGGTATAGAGCCTGCTTCCGCTGCCTCACGTTAAGGTAACGGGCCTCAATGGACTGCTCTAGGGAAGTACCTGTTGTATCTGGAAACACAACACAAAAACACAGGCTTACAGAGATAGTGGCATGCAGTATAGTAAGCAGACAGCTTAAATATCATGATCTATGATCGCCACCAATGAGGAAGCACAAAGTGAAACATGTTATTGGTTCAAACTTACCACCAGCTGCCCATTCCCTCACATCAGACATCCACACTGCTTCATCGGTGGAAGCCAAGCTTTCTTTAAGCTCCGCTAGACTTGCAGTCTCCTCCTGAAGCCTCTGGCAAGTCTAATTCGACAGTTAAACAATAGTTACACAAAGCTACACAATAACCACAAATTGAAACCATTTACAGAGAACACACCTTCACATATCTTGCAGACAATGCCCGATGTAGTGTAGTGAATTTTTTGTAGTTCCAGGCCATAGCATGGATTGTAAGCATATCCACACGTGCTGTTAAGAGTAAATGTTGAGTGAAAATCATGCAATAAGCAATAATAAAAAAAAACACATTAGAAGAGAAATTCTACAATTACCTCCTTTGGACATGTATTTAGTTGTTAAGGCACAGCGGGAGAGGTAGCTGTTCACCTGTTCAACTTCCTCCCCTGCAGTTGACCCTGCTCCATCTTGGTTTTTTCCACTCCATGTAATCTAGAAGAAGGCATGTAAGGGATAATGTAATGTCCGCTGATCATATCGGATAATAAATAACGACAAGGCGAACCGGACCCTGATGCGCAGCAGAGGGACTTATTTTCCGATGATAATTAAACATAATAAACAGTGAACATACCTCACACTTAGTGGAATGTGCTGTAGCGTGCATGACGCTTAGGAAAGGCCTGGTTGATGTTAGCCCCTGGAGATCAGGAAGGATGTTTGCTGATTTGTTTAAATATGGCCAGTATTTACACATTACATCCATGGCGATAAACCTTGGCTTTAAACTCATCAACTCCTTGTGCAGATACATGGGGTAGGCAAAGATTTCACCTAGGGATATAAAAATTATTATTGTACATTCTGAAGAGAACATCATAATGGGAAACTCAACCAAGCAGGGGTATAAGCTGCATACAAATAATAACAATACAAAGTTACATTTAACAGCAAACAATTTATTAGAATCTCACCATATTAGAATCTGAACATATTGAGCGCTTTAAGGAGGAAACCATGCCGACACACCGCAACCTCCATGCCCTCTTCGTCCAACTTGAAGGTCCTCCTAGAAGTCTCCTTCGCTGCTGTCCACGAGGAGCTCCCACATCTGCCTTGTCCAGGTAGCTGTCATGTAAATGAAACACACTATACATATTGTATATACTCCTTGTAATTTGAAGCTGAGGGCAGTTTTCTCACCAATGAAAATAAAATCTGGGCTGTAAAAGCATTCTAATTGTATTAAGAAATTATTTGAAACCTGCCTGTTTCACAGCTTTATGCAAGACATCAACAAATGTTGACACAGATGTGTCTTCTGCAATAAATGCTCCTTCAAAAAACGAAGAGTCAGAGCTGAGGAAGAAACCAAACAGAACATTAATCCATGCTGAATATTGAATATAAAAAAATCCAGATCAATCTATACTGGAAGAAAAAAATATCACCTTCCGCTTCGGAGAAACCGGTATAGCTTTGTCTGGGGTGCAAGCAGGGCAGGTGAAAGGTGCACCGCAGGACATGCTGTCTTCCTCAAAAGCACAATATGAAAATTCGAGGAAGCTGCGCTGCAGCGTATCCCCACACACTGGTCCTGACTAAAAGATGCATTATATTAAATGTTACTTTAGAAATGTCAACATAGGTAAAGAATTCGATAACATTGTGAACACTTAAGGCCCTTGCACACTGAGTCCGAATTTTTCGTATGCGTTTTTTCGTGTTCATCAGCCTTAAAATTCGTCACGCACAGAAACCTTGCACACTGAGTCCGATGCGTATTTATTAAACCTTTGCGGAAAAAAACGCAAAAAATACTAAATGGATTCGTCAAGCAGTGTTTTGCCCTCTCTCTTCTTTAAAAGAGAAAAAGAAGAAAAAGAGGTTCCATCCAATCTTGTGCCGAGAGGAAGGAGAGTTTCAGCTCATCAAGGAGTTGCGCAATTATCCCGAGCGATTCAAAATTTACCTCAGAATGTCAATGGAACAGTTTGATGCTTTGCTAGCGATACTGGAGCCATATATTAAAAAGAAGACCACCAAAAAAGACACACACACACACACACACACACACACACACACACACACACACACACACACACACGGCCAGCAGAAACGCTGGGCATACAGAACAGCTGTATACAGGTTTGTTTATCATAGTGCTTTGTGCTGCGAGACGAAGTGTATCAACTTGTCAGATGCCATTCTGGATTGTGTCGTTCGCTTGTACGGTGGGTCTGAATAGTCAAAAAACCTCTCAAAATGCTGGCTGTGGATGCGAAAAACGCAGAAAATCGAACCTGATCCGAATTTTTTTTTGACGGACGAAAGTTTCGGAGGCAGTGTGCAAGCGTGATTGACATAACGTGAGGTCGATTTTTTTTTTTAACGTGCGAAAATTTCGGATTCGAATTTCGGACTCAGTGTGCAATGGCCTTTACCCGCCCACCACACTTTGTACGGTGCTCCAGCAACTTTGCCAAGGCTTGTCTGGACAGTGCCGGAGCGATGACTTTTAGTTCCCTCACACTGCTGAAAAGGTTGAGGGATTACAAAGTGGAAGAGCTGGTGGAAGCTGGCCAGTAACCACTGTTTACGAGGTCCATGAACTCTGGAGCCCACTGCTGCTGGCATGTTTGGCATGCAAACAATGGCTGGTGCATGTCATAACGCCCTTGGGTAATTAGAAAACAAACCCATGAATACCTGAGTTTTTAGAAACAATCAGCTGGCACACCTTAAGACACTTGGGCTACATCTTGAGTAGAATCACACCAGCATAGTTCAAATAAGTATATATTTTTTGGTTTATCATAATGACAAGATGTATTCTGTCGTTTTTAAAGTACTATTATTTTCATTGCAAAGCAAAGGCAAAAAAAAAGGGGGAAACAGCTGAATATTGAAAAAAGATCAGAGTTTAGAAATATTACCATTGATGGAAATTAAAATGACTGCTTTGCCAGGTGACACAGTTATGCTGGAGGCTTCACAGGGACATTTTTGAGTCACTCTCACCGTTGGCAAAATACAAGCTAGCAAAGGAAAGATAAACACAAAATTAGCCTACTACATTAGACATTCATTAGACAAGAGTACAAAAGAGTTCTGCAATTACCTACCTTGGTCGTGTGAGCTGTATCCTCCCTCCCCTCTAACAAAATATTTGGATGGGGGAATAGCTTTAAAAAAGCCCTCAAGGACTGACTCCCTATCGTGGAGTGGCCATCTTCTGTGAGTCTTGCAATCACAGGTTTCACAGAACCACTGGTCTGGCAGACACTCTCTGCATCTAGGAACGAAATCAATGAACCAATATAGTCATTGAACCAACTCTTTAAAACAGCCCTGACTCCACCATAAACATGCAGTTTATCCGAAACATGAAGACACCAATTAGTGATGCACTCTAAAAACCTACAAAGTATGAAAGAACATTAATGAGATCTCACCTAACAACTGCAGGCTTGCTGCAATGGCTACAAAATGGTTGGCCAACATCCTGAGTTTGGATGAGGCATTTAAGGTGGAATGGCCTTGCCTCCTTCCATCTTTGTGAGGCTTGCTGCTGCCTGAAAGCCCATGATGATGAGGCCCTCTGGATTTCAGGGGAGTCAGACATAGCAGAGAGGCTCTCCATGTTTTTTTCTGCAAAGACAAATATTAATTTAATTGACAAAGGACAGTTTCTATGCAGACCCATGATTTCATAATATTGGGTAAATATTTTGCCAATGCTTTCAGAAACATAAATTTCAGAACTTTTCCAAATCAACTTTCCAACAGTCTAGGGCCAAATTCAGCATACTTTGAAACATGTATCAGGGTAAATTGAATGAACGTGAAAATTGAGACGTATGAAACTAACAAAAAAGTGGTTCAATAATAGGACTCTTTGGCTTTGATGATTTATAAGCAGTTGATGTGGGTCTGGGTACAACTGACCCTTCGCTAAGCCACGCCCGATACCGCCACAGGCCAATTCATGCCTTAGCAGGCCTTAACTAGGCACAGGAGGTCTGGCAAGCTTTCGAGTTGTAACATTTTATGCCAGAATTTTACATGAATCCAGGATTTGGGTGAACCCTGCTTTCAGTACTGCCTCAGAAAATTACCTAAAAATAATTCAAATTTGACCATATTTTACCAAATTCCACTTGAGGATCAAGACTGGCTGCAGGAAGATCTTCAGTGAGCAGGCAGTTCCCGATCTGGTTGTGTGTAACTACAACGGCACACAGAAAAATAAAACCAAGTTAGACCACCAACACAACTTGATATCTTGACAATGATGTGTAACCAATTACTATTATTTTTATTACCGGTAGCTGAGGCTTTGGCCCGCCCTCCACGCCTCCCCCTTGGCTTGCCAAGCCCTCCACGCCTCCCCCTTGGCTTGCCACGCCCTAAACACACCCTTTTTGGGATTGGCAGAGGGGGAACTTGCCTCTGCTCCGCGGATTCTTTCTGAGGTTTGAAGTGAAAATCATGATTAGGCTGTTAAATATATTTTTAACAAAAGATGCAATGGATATGAAAAAAAAAACTCTTATCATAAATTTTATACCCTATATATTTTAAGGTGGAAAAACAATTTCAAGAAAGAATCCTTGATCAACGCATTCAGTTTGGCTGGACTTGCCAAGGAGTTCAAAAGTAAAAATCAACTCTATACCCCTTTCATACAAATGTTTGACAATTGAGAGCAGCTAGATACAATCACAGACTGAATGAGTCTGAGGTACCTAGGCTTATATAATAGTCTACAGAGTGATTATTATAGCCTAAATATTTCTTCAACCATTAAGGTGCAATGGATTTTTTTGTACGTGGTAATACATAGAATAGGACTAGGACCCGATGTAGGCACTCTACTTCATTGCATCTGAAAATGAATTTAAAAAAAATTAAACGCATAAAAAACACCTACCCTGGCTTCAGTCAGAACATGTTCTAAGCTCATTTCAAGAGCCATCCGTCTCCCCTCCATGTAATTGTCATCTTGACAATCTGTGACACGTGTAGTGGTCATCACAGAAATGAGGGGCAGACAGAAAAAGAAGGACAGACACAGAGATGGACAGACAGAGATAAGAGACACAGACAGATATTAGAGACAGACCGAAAGACAAACAGTGCACAAATACAGAGAGGTTGGTGCTTAAAAGGTCCTTTGGTTGTGGTGGTGTAATGGTAATCTACTAGTAGGTGGGTAATGTTGGAAGAACCTAAAAACAAAAAACAAAAAAACACACTTGTTTACGGGGAGGGAGTTAATGGGCCAGAGACAATGAAATGACTTAATGGATAAAATATCAAAATTTTGTGACTGTTATGCACAGAGCTAAATATACCTTTTTTTCATGAGCACTAAAGTGCTCAATTAAAAAACTAAAATGGACTTGGTTCTGTTCACTCTATTTTCTTTAGCGATTTTTTTTTCTATTTTCTCTATTATCTTTTATTTCATATTGAAAAATTGTGATTAGCCACAATAGTAGTTTTGAATTTGTATAGTTTATTATGGATTTATGTGGGTGTATTCTGCATGGATTTTTAACAATGATAACGTTAGGCTGTAACACTAACGTACCAATCTGGCAACACCGTCCTTCATTCTGAACATTTAATTATAATGTTGGATAATAATTGTATGCTAATACTAAAAATCTTATATTCCCCTATGATTGTAGGCTATACCTTACATGATTATAGGCGACAAAAATGAACTTGAATTCAATTAACGTTAGCTAACTTTGCTAGCCTGCAAAAATTGATATTTTGGTGCAGAAAGCTATAAAGTCTTCTATCATTTATCGTCATAAAAATGAAATGGCCAACTTACAAAGTTTCTAAACACAACTTCTTGTCCTAATTCAACAGTTTTTGATGTGTAAATGTAAGAATAGTATCCATCTCTATTAATTAACTCTTCTACTTACCGAGTGGAAAATCGCAATGGACCTTGGGATCGACCCATACGGTGACGTCAGCGTTAATAATTAGAGGATTTAATAAATAAATAAAAAAAATACAAATAAAACTGATTAATTGAACACAATCGTAGAATTTGATATATATATATATTTATTAAAATCAGCAAACCTCCGATAAAAATACGTTATCCAGCATGCTCTAGTTAAAGCAGTCAGCTTACCTATGACAAGAAAATGCTTGAATTGCTTACTTGCACGCGCCTTGGAGCGTTGTTAAACTCACCGTTTAATGCCGTTTTACCTGCAGTTGAGCGTTGGTTTGGTTATACTCACCTCTGATTTACGGTTTACCTGCAGTTGAGTGTTGTTAAACTAACCGCTGAATGCGGTTGCACACCGTCTGCGTTGTTAAACTCACCGCTGATGAACGCGCTAAACCTTTGCGCAGAGGGCACTTTTGCGAGGGGTTTTAAACATCAAAAACCAGTTAGAGGGCCAGATAAAAATGATCTAGGGGCAGCAATTTCACTCGCCCTGAATATTTTTTTGGGTCGTGCTGACCCAAGACGTCAAATTTCAACGCTGCAGAAAAAACGTGCTGAAATTACGAAAATAACGGCAGAAAGAATCGTGCTATTGCACGAAAGATTCATCCAATTGAAATGCATTAGTTTAAAAAACGTGCTGGAGTTACGAAAATAACGAAATTAACGTGCCCCTGCCACGAATAAATAGATTAAATTACGTGACCATATCACGAACTGCCGTGAGACTGGGTTGGAAGAAACAACCTGTTGCAGTTAACACATGTGTTGGCCATAGGGAACATTGGGGTAGATGAGAAGTTGTCTTCTTATTTATGAATGAACTGGACCGAGGGAGTAAAGGGAGAAAAGCCAATAGGTGGTACCACAGATGCTCCAGTTGAGAAGGCCAATATCTATGGAGTGAATTATATACCGTAATTAAACAAACAAATCCAGCATTTTGCAAACAAACTCGATCTGCTTTGCAAAGGAAAACCTGACTCGCAAACAAACAGAAAGCAATTTGCAAAAACAAAGGTTAATTTGAGCGAAAATGCAGTGGAATAACCAATATTGTGTATTACAAAATAAATAAATGAGCCTAGATAATAAGCTTTTCACAAATAAATACAAACCATTCTACAAATTGTTTGTAACCTTTGAACAAATACCAAATCTATTGCATACAAATGCACATCTGTCTGTTACGATTGTGAGATCTCTCGGCTCGATTTTCTCACAAATGTGTCCAGGTAGATTTTCTCTCAAATGCAGTTGAGTAACTTTCTCTTCTAAAACAGTAGATGGCGCTAAAATAGGGGATTCATTTAGCGCTAGTCTCCCGTGAGAAGCGTTGATTTGAAACGTGCTTCCCTTTGCCTACAGCTGAGGAAAAGGTCTCTGTCTTTATTTTATTTATAATAAACATAAAACAGGCTGTGACAGGCTGTTTCCCAGTCTGTGATTGGTCAGTTGACGAAAAGTGCACAAGTACATCGGCTTTATGAAAAGTTTAACATGTTAAACAACAAAAGGCACCAATACAGATAATGTTAAATGTCCTGCGAGCCAACCCAAACCTCCCTTATCTTCTGCTAGTTTTCTTGTGTCCTATCGCTTCAGTTGCTGATAAAGCAACTCTGTTACTATCACAGAGCGACCGGCCCACTGGCATTTCTCTGCTTTGGTGACGAGTGCTTGGTGCTTCAAACAGCTGTTTCCCAAATGTCAGACTGTTTATTGTGAGGATGAAACCATATTATCATGTTTACCTTCACCCCAGATATAAATTTAAAAAACGCTCTGTGGAATGTTCGGGGTGTATATGGTAGGTTCAATGGCAGTGCTATATGACGATATTTACCATGTGACGATAACAAAATGAAAATCGTTTACAATTATGCTCTATCCTTTATTTCGTGGTGTTGCAAATTCCACACTTTACCGTAATATTTCGGCAAGGGAATGGCACTGCGGTGCAGTTACTTTTACGTTGGATATTAGCCATCTATCAAGTATCCAACGTTAACCCATAAACTGTATAGGCAGTGGGCCAAGTCTATCTAGTTTAGTTTTTGATTTGATAGCTACCCAGCAGCTGTCTGGCTCATTTTTTAAATTTGTCTGTATGAATAATTCACAAAAAGATTAACGATTGTTTCCAATGCCAATTGTTGCACATTAAAGTATAAAAATAGATTTAATTTCACTAGCTGATCGCAAACGTTGGCCGGAGTGAGATCCAATCATAGCTTATGCTGTTACCTTGTTGAATTGATTTGGCCGGCGTATCTCGGCAAGACAACGTCTAGGTAAGATTATACACCCATATATCTTAATGCTTTTTATATAAATTGTATATAAGACTGCAAGCTTTACTTCGCCGTGAATATATGCTTTGTCGTTGATGAGAACAGTAGCCATGAAAGAATGTTGGTAGTGAAGCAGTAAAGCTAGGTCTAACGTTATGTTGCTTAGGCTAACGTTAACCCAAAATAATCATTTGGTGCATGCACAATGAACTAAGCAAAGAGTATTAAAATACGGGATAATTAAGGGAAAATATTTAAACGAGAAGACAGCAGGAAATAAGTCTAAATAAGGGAGAATCACAGGGTAAACTTGAGGGTTGACAGGTATGTCCAGGTGGTTACATCTAGCTACCTAGGCTACAAGTAAGCTAGACTAATTATCAGCTAAAAAGAGTGCAAACCAAAAATTATTTCAAATCAACTTTATAGTGGTAGTCTTTGGAGCTATTTAAGCCAATTATGGTAGATTGTCACAGTTTATACAATGACACAAGTCTGTGCTTGGTAGCTTGTGCTTTTTGCAAGTGCAGTTCCCTCCCACACATTTAAGGGTTTTGCGTGGGCAGTGCACCACTAAGACACTCTGTTTTGCTGGGGGCAGTGTCATCCAGTGCACTACCAGGTATTCTCCCTCCATCATCCATCCATGCTGTACTGGCGGGGTATGTCAGGTTGTTTTTGCAGACTTAACCCACTGTATCAGATTTATGTTTCTGATTTTGTTTATTATCTTTAGAGTGACATATTAGCTGTAACCGTTTTTTTTTCCCTTCTGTTTCTGTTTCTTGGTCATGTACCTGGGTATTGCAGCCTGGTAGTTGGCACGCTGAATGTGCTGCTGAAGGGAGTCTTGATTTGGAGGAAGGCTCCTTTCGAGACATTTCCCAGAGTTAAACATGTGCCATCTTGCCTGGTTGACACTTTTGATATATTTTACATCATATAGCTCACATGTGAAGGCCTCCACTGCTTCACAGAGGTCTGGGGTCACAGTGAAAGTTCTGCCTATTCTCTGGAATGTGTTGCAGGGCTCTTGATTTGACAGGAGTGCCTTCACTGCCTTTACCTTTCCTATGCCATACATGCAGCTGACAGTGTCACAACTAGTGAAACAGTGAAGACCAATCAGCGCATCACAGACTATCGCTCCCAGCTGGTCATGGATCTTCTGGACTTCGACTGTGCGAGAATTTCCTCCTTTCCCTGTCTGGAAATACAGATGAGCTCCTATGTCTTTGTAGAAAGCGAGGGCCAGTACAAACACATCAGTATCAGGACTTCTGATAATAGTATGCCTGCTTTAACCAGCAGCATGAGCACAGTGTAGCAGTAGTCTGGTGTCCGCTTCTTCCTGTGTCGTGAGCTGGCATTGGCAAAGCTTCCAAATCAGTTGTATCCGGGGTTTTTTTTTTTAGCATGGCACTCTCCTCCATGTGCAATGATCACAGTCAGGTCCTCAATCATGTGCCCTCCAGATGTACACCATCTATCAAAGAATAATTGTAGGAGATTTTCCTTATTTTTCCCAGATGCCAAGAACTTTGCCCATTTCTTTTGGAGTCCTTTGGTCTTCAGAATATATTTGGGTAATTTGACAACCCTTCACTGCACGTCGGTCTCGTTCTGCATTCTTGATGCTCATGACTTTGTAGGTGTCTGGTACAAAATTGATTATTTTGGACTTGCTAGCTTTAGCCACACTGACAATCAGCCTGAGAGCACTGTCAGCAAACATCCGAAAGTTGATTTGGGTTTCATCACTTGTACAAGTGCCATAGCATGTGGGGCCCTCAGGAACATTGTTCACTGTTGCTGGTGAGTTTACAACAGCTTCCAGGAAATGCAACAGCTTTGCTTTGTCCATTTTCATCAGAGAGCCATCAAAATGAACTAGTGCGGCAGGCAAGGGGCCTAAACTATGTACAAGCATCTCACTCATGTCAATTTTTCTTGAGGTCCCAAATACAATTAATCTGGCAAAAAGATCACAGTCTGTTCCTCTATTCCTTTTGCTTTTGTCACTGTTGTAGTTGCAGTGTCTTTTAAAGGAATACTCCACTTTTTTTGGAAATAGGCTCATTTTACAACTCCCCCAGAGTTAAACAGTTGAGTTTTACCGTTTTTGAATCCATTCAGCCGATTTTCTGATATTTAGAAGAATATCAGTAAGCAGACAGTTTCTGGGCTCATTGACTTCCATAGTATATTTTTTTTCCTACTATGGGAGTCAATGAGACCAGAAACTGTCTGATTACTGATATTCTTCTAAATATCAGAAAATCGGCTGAATGGATTCAAAAACGGTAAAACCCAACTGTTTAACTCTGGGGGAGTTGTAAAATGAGCCTATTTCCAAAATAAGTGGAGTATCCCTTTAAGGTATTGAGCTTCATTTTCTTTATGGGCTGATAAATGCCGACCTCATTACTTTGTAGCCTTTTTTCACGTAATTCTAAGAAGGCTTTCTCTCCTCTCTCTTTTGCTTCATTCAAATCATTAAAAATCGGCTCTGAAGCAACATGTCCATATGTTATATGGTAAAGGACCTCTCGATCAATGGAAGGATCAAATTCATTTATCATGTTCTGAATGGTGGATATGTTTTTTACATCCCTCTCATCACGTTCTCTGCACGTGTCATCAAGTTCAGCTCGTTGTTTTGTTGTGGGGCTGTGCCCGGCCATGTCTTTGCACTCCATACTGATAGCTGCACGTTCATGATGTGCGAGTGTCCATCTATGAACCGCACCTTTGTTAAGTGAAAACTCAGTCAGTCCACCTTTAGTTTTGGAGTCACGGTTAGCTGTTTGTTCAATGACTTGATCACATGCTGTGTAAGCAAAGCCATATGTTTGCTGTCTTTGAGCGACAAAATCCCCTTATTGGAGCTGGCGGTTTATGTTTGGATGAGTGTACCCTAAACTGACCATTTCCATCCAGTACGATGACAGGTAGCGGGCATAGTTGATCCTGTCATAACAGAAGAACCATAGCATAATGGAACGCAGACTTGATAGGTGGAGACTCCAGTTTGCCTCTCGTGTTCCTCTGATGAAGAGGAGAAGATCTTCAACCATTGCAATGTATGTGCACCAAAAGTGGAATGTCTTGTTGGTGGTGTTGTCTTTAATGAAATCTTCATACCCTTTCATTACTTTTTGAAAGTTCTCAGACATTACCAGATCATCAAATTCTTCACCAGGGAAAGCTGTCTGCAGAGCAACAACAGTCTTGACAGCAGCTTCACGTCCATCTTCTGGAAGAATGTCCAGGTATGCCTGCCAGCGAAGTCTCTGTAGGGCTTCACACATTAACTTGTGTGCACGCATGCTATATGACTCCCTCCACAGATCCTGCAGCAACAACTTCAGCTTCTATCATAACATCCTGAAATCCCGCGTCTCCAAATCGTTTCCCAATACAGGCCAGGTACGCCATGGCTGTGTGAAATTCCCCCATTCGAAGGACGAGACTATCCTGAAATGTTTTGTTTGTCCAACGAATCTCTTGGGCTTTCGAGTATATGGCCTGATCCATTACTAACACATTTTCGCTCAGCTGTAGTTTGTCTGCTATAGCTATGGAACATGTAAGGATAGTGTGCACCGTGTTTAAGTCTGTTGAACTGGCATCAATGACAGGCAGGTAACCGATGTTAGATTGTGGTGGAATTGCTCCGGTTTGGCTCAGTGTCATCCTCATTGTCGTCATCACTTTGGTCATCATCATTTTTTGATGACTTCAAAAACTTTAGGCAGGGATGTGACTTTTGAAGCCTAGCCTTTAAATTAATTCAGTTTAATGGCTTATACTTACTTGAAGAGGCTCTGATGGTCTGAAATAAAGAGAAGCTCATTTGAAAACCTTCTGAATCAGATTGCCGTTCAAGCTTCTGGCCTTCATTAAATGTAGCAGAAACAAGTTTGTTGCCACAAGGCAAAAGCATTTCCAGACTGACAGCCAAAAATAACACAAGAATAAACTTTCATAATGTTTTATAAAATTCGATTAAACACGGCTAAATCTTAAATCGTTGTACACGCCTGCATATGCATGATTACAAACCAACTTACCCCACACCACATGTAATTTTCCCTTTAAATGCCTCATGCAATTTATTTATGACTGTTTTGTAGTCCCATGTTTTATCAAACTCAAAAGCACTTATTATGTGGCCCTTTTCATACAACTTCTGCTTCGTCCTCTGCTTAACCACATTGCTTTCTTTGGGATGTGTCAGTAGAATTATATCTTTATTATAAATCCTATGATATGGTGGTTTTGGCCTGAAAAAAAAAAAGACAAATAAATTGTTAATGTCAAAAAGTGCTATTAGTTGCTTGTCTGTCAGAAATGTCAAGATACAAAGAAAAGGATGGCCACTGTGAATGTTGATCATTGTGTAACTAAGAGATCTCTCTCTCTCTCACTCACACTCACACACACACACACACACACACACACACACACACACACACACACACACACACACACACACACACACACACACACACACACACACACACACGTTGGTGCAACAGCATTATGAGGACTCTCCATAGGCGTAATGGTTTTTATACCGCACAAACTATATATTCTATCCCCCTACACTGCCCCTATCCCTAAACCTACCCATCACAGGAGACATGCTGCATTTTTATTTTTCTAATAAAACATTGTTTTTTGTTTTTTAAGCCATTTGATTTATGTGGACTTTTGAAATGTCCTCATAAACCACCCATATGTTGTAATGCCAGTGTAATACACATGTCATTATAGAAATTTGTGTCCTCATAAATCACATAAACCAACACACACACACACACACCACACACACACACACACACACACACACACACACACACACACACACACACACACACACACACACACACACACACACTCTTGTGTTTTTCTCTTAAAGGTCCCATATTGTCAAAACCTTTTTCATGATAACAGAGATATAGGGTCTATGAAACTACCATTTAAGTTTCAAAACAGTTGATCCACAGACAGCCTTTTCACGAGCTGTTGTGACGTCCTTATATTTCACCAATGGTGGGTCACTCAGAAAACAACAGGCCAATCAAAAGAGAGGCTCTTGAATATTAAGTAGACAGGCCATAATCGACCTGTTCTTGGCAGAACTCCTGAGAAAGGACCTGTAAAAATATTTTGACATGGTTTTTGGTACTTATACCGCAAATATATATTCTTAAGGACATCAAAACCTAAAATAAAACTTCAGAAAGTTGTACAATATGGGACCTTTAAATAATTATAACTAGCTCAATGAAAGTGCTAGGGAAAATAATCAATTTTAATACCCCTTAAGGCTCGTACACACCGGGACGAATATCGGCTCGCGTTATTCGTCAGCGTTTTTCAACGCGTTTTTTGTGTTCACACCCAAGCGTTTTTCGCTGACGATGAGCCGAGAGAACATGCAAATTCATTCCCTGACATTAGATGGCGCTTAATGTAAAACAGAAATACCCCGGTCCACAAAGTGCTTCTGACACTCGCTTGTCACTCAGAAGAAGAGAGCAAGTTTGTCATATAGTTCTTTATTCTCGTTGGTGTCTCTTTATAAAGCCACAAACAAGACCAGCAGCTCTACATTCATCTTGCCTTGCATCTTCCCCGTCTCATTTCTTCCCTGCAGAGTGTAGAGACGCTGTATATCTTCTTCGCCGCACGTATGTGTGCTCGGCAAGACCGTTTTGTGTTTGAGCGCCCCCAAGTTGTGTTTTACTGTAACTTCAGAAGCTCCAGACACGTGAGCAAAAGCGCCAAACTCATTGGTCGGATAGTTTTTGACGCGGCGCGTCAAACAAAAAAAAACGAACCCGAGGCGTTTAAAAAAAAATGACGCTTTTACGCGTCGGTGTGAACACTCACATTGGCGCCCTTTGTTTAGTCACGAGGCGTTAAACGTCGGCGAATAACGCGCGCGAAATTCGTCCCGGTGTGAACAGGCCTTTAATGTGGAAAATAAAATGCACTGTTTTAACTTTTAACCCACATTGTCTAAATCAGTGGTTCCCAAACCTTTAACAGGCATGTACTCCCTGAGACATTATAGATCTTCCGGAGTACCCCCAACACCACCAATTGTAAACAACAAGTATTTATTTATTTATTAATATTTATTATCAATGTGAGGGATGTGCCTGGATGTTCTTACATAATGCAGCGATGTTAACCCTCTACAGAACATAAAATATTATTTTTATTTAATTTTTCGTGTTCGCATTTATGAGGGAAAAAACAATGTTACGGACGTGACAGTTCTCCGTTACGGAGATGACCGCTCTGAAAGCGACTTTAAAACACAGAGACCTCAAACAGAAAGCACAAAGTCTTTCTTTAAAGTGTTTTTTTATTTTTATAAATTGTATCTTAATTTTAATCAATGTTTCATCAACCAATTGCCTGGATTAAATAAATAAGAAGTAAATATAGTTGAAAATAGATCATGACACAGAGGCGCCGACGCGTGAACTGGACTCTCGTCTCATAAATGAACCGAAATACAGCGTATAGCCTAAGTTAGGCTACTTGCCTCACAGACCTGAGAAATATATAGAAAAATCTTGAAATATCTACTTTTTTAACAGAACAATTCAAAACAAAACAAATCAGACTCTCTGCTTATGTAATCCGTATGAAATGTGCATTTCTCTCTGGCACGTTCACTACTGCGAAGATCGCGAGTCAGCATCGCCAACTTCATCTTTGCAGCCGACACTGACAAACACTTGTTTATTAATAAACAATTAAAATGTCTCCTTGCTATATTTGACATTTTCATAATCATTACGTTTCTTTGTGGCAGCTTTTAGATACTTTATTGGCAGCGCCACCCTTGCATCTTACATGAATGCTTCACCACTGCATCAGCACCGAAAACAAGATTTTTTTCAAATCAAAAATTGTGATACGAACCGAATTGTAGGTTTGGTCTATCGTTACAGCCCTAGTAAGATGAGAAAGCAGGAGTTTAGTCGTTTGTCATGGTTGTAAAAAAAACCCAATTGCTATCTGAACATCTTTGCCAAGCGCAAACCAGTAGAAAAGTAATCATGCCTTTTTTCACAATCATTTTTGAGGGTCATAAAAAAAATTATTGATGTCGAAGGGAGGGTCAAGTCTTTTTTGACTACAGATCTCAAAACTCCTCCCGTAGCCCCTTAAATAAAAAACGAACAGTCCCTTAGATCTTTTTTCGCGTACCCCCTGAAATCAGTCCACGTACCCCTGGGGGTACGCGTACTCCAGTTTGACAACCGTGGGTCTAAATGAAATGTTAAATATTTTTGTACTTGTCCATTATTACTTTTATTATTATTTCCCATGATAAATTTCAGTTTTGTGGTTGCACCATATTACAGTTCATGTCAACAGTACAAAAACCACTTAAAAAAAAAACATGGTAACCACAAATTTACCATGACTTTGCTACAATAATCATAGTTTAACCTTGGTATTTGTAGTAAAACTGTTAATACAAATGTTAATCTGCCAAAAAGAATGATGACTACACTTATATAAAACTACTAGCCTACTATAATAAAGCCATGGTTAATTTTCGTCAAGTTGCATCAGTCTGCCAAAGAAAACAACAACAATATAAAAAACCCATAAATATACGGTACGTACCTCTTTCCTTTGGAGTTGGGCCTCCAGCTGTTGTACCGTCTCGCTATGAAACAGGGCGTCTGGTTCTCTGATGCTGGTGTGCTCGGTAAAGTTACATGCTGTGTGAAGTTTGTGTTCCTAGCTTCCACATTTTTTTGCGTGGGTCGAAACAATGCCCCAATTTCTGAATCAATCTGAGAACTGGAATCTACAGAATTTGCGATCATATTGATCAAGAATGGAGAACAAAGAAGATTTCTCAACAGATTTACAGCATTGGCAGCAGGCACACAATCTGCCATGACTGCTCGCTAGATTCCAAATAAACCGCGCTTGAGTTTCCAAATGAACTAAACTTCCGGTTGCAATGAAAAGACTTCCGGACACACTAAAAATGTTTATGCTCTCTCACACACATGAATGTTTGAAAGTGCAGTCTTTGTGCAGGTACAATATGCAAAGAGTTTCTATATAACCGCATGTCTTTCATATATATATATATGCACAGATATATAGTGTTTCACATGTATGCGCAAGTGTTTCACATGTACGCGTACGTTTTCAATGTGTATTGCAAGTGTTTCAATGATTTTTCAGATAATTTTGAAGCAAAAACTCTAGGCGACAAGATCCATTAGTCAAAAGTCTTGAAGACACATATTTAGTTTGTGTTTTGTGGCCTTATTTCAGAAACGTTAATTTTTAGTTTTTTCAATAACCATGCATAAATAATATTCTCTCAAAAATACAAACATGTACATACATGTTGCTCACATATTATGGTAGCCCCGTTTGTGCTAAATAGAGTGTAATTACACCTGTGCCATTAATATGTTTATAAGCAACTGAAAAAAGCACAAATGTCAGGGCATGTCAAAACATCTCAAGGACCCCAAAAACACCTTAGACCTCAGAGGTTTAATAAATAATTAAAATCCAGTAATAATTGCAAAAACTGCACCTCTTTTGTGGCTAATATTAATATTAAGTCAAGCAGCAAAAGTGAAGTGATTATGTGCAAATACTCATTTTAGGGTGAACTAATATGCAAGACTAGTCTTACACGTCACTGTTTACAACACAGAGCGTTCATCCTTTGCTGGGGGCAATATAAAAAATATTGGGGGCATAAATTAAGAGTATACCCATTTCTCCAGGCACCACTACATCACTGCCTATCTTATATACCAAAAGTATAAGAACACGATTGGATAGATGAGAAGGTAACGAGTGACGTAACAATTGAGTCTTCCTGGCAGAACTTATGCTAGAGCTTCATTTCATAGCAGATCGTGTGCCTGATATTGTAAAATGTTACGAATACAGTAATTGGTGCCTGAAGCTTTGTTTAAAAATTAATACATGTTCAGAGGGGGGATAGGGTTTTCTTTTGAATGTTTGTTCTCTAGGAATCAAACC
This sequence comes from Chrosomus eos, assembly GCA_036326025.1. Classification (NCBI taxonomy): domain Eukaryota; kingdom Metazoa; phylum Chordata; class Actinopteri; order Cypriniformes; family Leuciscidae; genus Chrosomus; species Chrosomus eos. The sequence goes on from CM070822.1 coordinate 27,264,750, forward strand.
TATAATATAGGCATTGTGAAATGGAATCCCCAATTAAGCTTCTGAAAATCCATTTTATGCTTGTTTTGTTGATAAGTGTTTAGTGTAAGCCACTACATACAGTATTAGTTTAATGTTTACGGTAAGTGTACATGAATTATCATGAATATGAATTCATGTATAAATTCATGCATGAATTAGGCATTAATTCATGCATTAACATCTCATGAATCTTCAGGAACTAACACGAGTTCAACATTTCATTCATGACTTCATGGATGAACAACACCTGAATTAAAACATTAACTAAGATGAGTACATCATCATGAATTATGATTTATTACGCATGATCATGATGCTTTCTTTGTTCACAAAAAAGTTTGTCTTTACTATCAGCCATTGTGGATAAAGCTACAGTACATGAATGATCATGAACTCATGCATTAAAAAAACATTAATTCATGCATGCAATACTACTTTTCGAATTATTAAAGGAATATACAAAAATCCACATTACCTCTTGCATGCATACAGGCTAGAACAGTACATCAATTAATCTGAGAACTGTTTTTCTGAATTATGATCTGAGTTTCCAAGCATGTTCATGTCTTCATATCCTGCAGGTAAATGGACAGACCCCAAAATTGGCCAATCACAGCAAATAGCACACAGATTCTCTTGACATTCAAATGCACTAGTCATCATTAACTAAGCATAATCTTTTAATGACTTCATCATGTGTGTATCCCCTCAACTAAAGTGGTGACTTGGTCCTTTGAAACACTGATGAGCAATATGCTATTAATGGGGGCATAACTGTGAAATGACATGAATATGAACATGAAAGTTCAAGCCTTTGCAAACCATGTACTGTGGACACAAATGGACTTTGATCTTAACTTTACTGCTTTATTCTGAAACCGTATAAACCAGTTAAAGGTTCTCTAAGCGATCCTGGGTGACGTCACTTCTTGTTGACGTTTAAAGTATTGTCAAACAAAACAGAGGCTAGCTAGACCCTCCCTCCTCCTCATCCGCGCACTAATTCCCCAATCCCCAAACCCTTCTTGTCAGTTATTGGTTGGAACAGTTTGTTATGTTTCATGGAGCGGGTCGCTACAGTTTGTTTTAGTTGCCGTTTGTGGAGCCTGGGGTGTGTGCAGTAGTGTTGTCACGATACTAGAATTTCTAACTTCGATACGATACCTAGAAAAATATCGATATTCGATACCATTGTCGATACCACGGAGAAAAAAAATTGCCACAATATTAAGGGGGTATTTTTTTTATTTAAAGCTAAAAATAACAAGTCTCTAGAACAGTGGTCTCAAACTCGCAGCCCGATATTTTGTGGCCCCTACTTGACATTAAAGTTTAATGTTAGTGCGGCCGGTCGTTGCGTGTGCCGCGTTTAAAAAAAAATTTGTATCCCTTATGGGCTACCATAGATAGTCTCGTGACAGCTTACGGTGGGTTTGTTGTCAATAGTTGTCATAGACAACCGTGAAGTACAAATCTACTGCACCTGGAAAAATGAGCGCGTCGCTTATGAGCGCGCTTGCGCGCGCCTACATTTGAAATAACGAACTTGAGCACGCAAAATATGTGAGCGCGATATGTGAACATGCCACGGGCTACTGGTAGCTCGCGAGCGACGTGTTGGAGACCCCTGCTCTAAAACAATGTGAGAATAATCATTTTGAGCTTGTAATATGTGTCCAGCAGGTTGATAAGAAGGTTTGCTTTGATTTGTGCAAAGTCAGTAATTTGCCTGAGACACTATACATGTGTAAAAATAATTCAATAAGGCTGAATTCACATATAGCGCCTAAAAACCGCGTAGAAAACGCCAGGTGCGCCGCGTTCTCCTTTTTCCAAAGCGCTAGGGCGGTTGCGCTCCGTAGGCGTCTGTCGTTGCTAAGCCACGGTGTGCTTGCGGCATTCTGAAAAGTTGAGATGTTTTTATCTCGATGTGGCGTGGACGAGCTTGGAAAAAATGAGCGCGTTGCTTCCATTATGGGCATGCATACCGCGCGCCTACATTTGAAATAACGAACTTGAGCGCGCAAAAGACGTGATATCTGAACAGGCCCTAAGACGGGCAGACATGACTGCAAATATTTGTATTTCAAAAGCAATAATCGTTTTTTCTATGTATAATAAAAGGAAATGTGCCTTCCAAAAAAAAAAACCATTCAATATCATTAATGTGTTGTATAAAGAAAATAAAAAGGACATAAGCAAATGTAAGTATTACAAATATGTGTTATAAGGAAAAGAAAAAGAATGTTTGTAAAATGAAGTATGTTGTGTATAAGGAAAAGACAAAGAAAGTTTGTAAAATAAACTTCAACTGTCAAAAGGACAGCTCATGAAGAACCAATCATGTACAGAAAGAAATGTTCAAATTCAGAGGAACACTTCAGAAGAAACGTTAATAATAAAGATTGAGAAGATTGGATCAGTTGTGCTCCTTTTTTGGAATACTTGAATACTATTTTTTGTGGAATACTTGATGCGGCCCAGCCTGACCCAGACTCTACCTCCAGCGGCCCCCAGTTACGTTGAGTTTGAGACCCCTGCTCTAGAAAATTACAAATGAGGTATATTATAACAAAAATCTCCTGAGGTAGTGCTCTTGTTTAAAGGCCTCTCAGATTGCCATACATTCAAAAACCAATAAAGTGCAAGTAAAAAAAAAAGTGCAATCTTTTGTATTTCCAAGTAAAATCAAATACAATCACAATCTCAACAAAAGATACTTAAACTTCAAGCAAAAACAAAAACAAAATTAGTGCAATCTTATGCATCAAGTAACAAATTAGTAAACAAAATAATTGAATGGAATCTGTTGCAGTTATATGGCGATTTTCTCTACAGAGGTGAGTGAGATTGACACCCATTACTGTATCCTACAGTTGTTTTGCAACTCTCAGATTTTGAGCTAGGAACACCAGCATGTCAATGTGCTCCTCTGTAAGTCGTGCCCTTCTTGCACTGCAAATGAGCCCTGATGTACTAAATACACGCTCTGAAGCTGAACTTGAAGCAGAGATGCACAGATGCTTCTTAGCAAACTGGGCAAGGTGAGGTAAAGTTGTCTCATGTGTCCTCCACCGCACTGATCTCAGGCATCTTTTCATATACTGAAAACTCATTTTTGAGTTTCATTTCTGCACTCTGACCTTCTCCTCTGGATGATTAATGTACCCTCTCCATGTTCATTCTTTTTTCCCCCCTGTATGTTTGTTAACAGTCTCTTCAGATCTGTTTTAGTTTTTTTTGCTGGTTGCTGCTTGTCATCTGGAGATGATGTTTGCTGACTTTGGCCCCCTGCTTCTGTTTAACCTCCTCTCTTAAGGTTACAAAACTGTCCTTGAACCTAGGGTCAAGAAATGTGGCTTTGTTTAATATCAGCTGCAGATGTGTGTTCTCATATCTATGTCTGAGATCTTCTCTGATGTTGTCTTTAAGTTGACGTTTTAGGTTGCTGTCACCTTCCTCGACTGTCAAAGTAGAGAAGATCTTCCAAGTCAGAGGCAGGACTGCAGAGAGAGTGGTGTGTTTTTCACCACTAAGGGCATCCGTGAAAGCCGTGAGCTGATGGGGCTCAATACCCCTTTTACAGTCTCAAGAACTGTAAAATCTGAATCTTTGGGCATGAGGTGCCATTTCTTCCGATCATCAGCTAGAACTGAACTGACAGCTTGCTGCTGTTCTAGAAATCTCTCCACCATTTCATAAGCTGAGTCCCAGCATGTGGGCTCATCATGGATCATTCTGTGTTCATGCAATTGCAAATCTTTTTGTTTTTTCTTCAGCTGTCGCAACATCTTTGGTGACCTGCTGAAGGCAGACACTGTCTTTCTCAACCTCGACATATCCAGGCCCTTGTTAATAGCAAGGTGCAAGTTATGCCCAAAGCAGGGGAACCATGTGAAGTCTTGCTGAAATGCTTTCTTGTTTGCTGAAGCATTATCAGTGGTGATACCAGCCATGTAGGACATGTCCAGCTTCCATGCTTCTTGTATCATCTCTTCCAATGCTTCCCTCAAGCATTCTGCTGTGTGCTCAGTGTGGAGCCCATTACAGCCCAAACACCAGCTCTGCATGTCCCAGGTTTCAGTGATAAATTGCAGAGTTACTGCCATGAACGTGGAAGTGGCCCTGCTTGTCCACAGATCAGTGGTGCATTAAAAAAAGTTTTTCCTTCCAAGATTGTTCATGACTATTTCTTTCGTTTCGTTATATAGGGCTGGGATTTCGGTGTGCATGAAAAAGTTCCGTGAATGAAGGGCATACCTGTTGTTCAAATGTTCAAGAAGTTGTTTGAAGCCAGGTTTCTCAACAGTATACACAGGAACCTGATCCATGCTTATGTACACTGCCACAGCCCTGTTCAGCTTCTTGGCTTCATTTGAGTTTGCTTCATACTTTCTTTGCTGTTCAAATACAGCTGGAAGTGTAGGTTGTGAGTGTGTTGATCCTGTTGCAGGTCGAGTCTCATCTTCTTTCTGGTGCTACAAGAGAATGCCAAACTTTAATAAACCTTTTTCTTTTTCTTTTTAGACCACACTTTTAAAATGTACTGAACTAACTAATCTAAAATCTAGGTTAATGGTAATAGATATTTAATTGTTAACATGAATAATTAATGAAAAATACTTCCAAAACATTTATTAGTCTTAGTAAAAAGTTTTTTTAAACTAACATTTACTAATACATGTACTAATTAAAATCCAAAGTTCTATCTGTTAATATATTTTTCATTGGACCAGAGCTAACATGATCCGTTGTATTTTTTTGTATTTTATTACCTACTGTTATCAAATATTAAAATATACTGTAACAAATGCATTGCTCATTGGTCATAAATGCTGGTTAATACATTAACGTTATTTGATGAACAGATTTAAACGCAAACCTGCGTGCATTCACACGTGAAAACAATGCTGACTGGATCAACATGAAGTCAAGTCACCTATGTAGTGCTTTTAACAATACAGACAACACAGTCTCTCATATCAACAACAATAATGGGCCATCTTGGTTAATGTTTCAGAAATGTTTAAATGAGAAGAGTTACCAACCTCTCGAAATTCTTTATATAAATCCGGGTGTCGATCTTTCAGGTGCTTTGCTATATTAGTGGTGTTAGCGCCTTTCGTTAGCACTGTTTTGTAGCATCTCTTGCATATTGGCTTGCTTGTGTCCTTCGCTTTCCCTGTTCATTTCCTTCGTATCCAAAATACTATCAGATAGCACTCCTGCTGTTTTTTTTATCGACCAAAGGTTGTCGCGTCGGCGCCGCACTCGCCATCTTTCCTTTCACTTCAGTTTTGTTAGTGAATGAGACGAGTGCGAGTGCGCATGCGCGGGTCAACGCGCCTTTGGAGAGAAGTGAAAGTGACAGCTCGGCTAGTAGCCTATCGGTGTATCGATACTTTGGGAAATTAATATTGGTACCGTTCGGATATTTCAGTATAGATATTTATTGAAATATTTTTGACAACACTGGTGTGCAGAGACCTTTTTACAGTATTATTCAAGGGACAGGCAGCTAGCGGATATTGAGGAGATGTTTGCTGTATGTGGCAAAAATCAACAGCAATACCTGGGAAGAGCTGAGAAGGAATTCAGTACATTCACCATGAACTTTATTTAAGTGCCTATATATCTCTTTACAAAAATTACTATACAAAACCATAAAGCTGTTTTACAAAAAAAGAAAAAAAAAAGAAAGTTTTTGGGTAAGGAGTCACCTTTTAATTAATAAAGTTTTATAAATAAATTACAATTATTGGCTAACAGTGCCGAATGTCCTTCAATACACAACCAAGTAAACCTTTCTTATGCTTGTTTCCAAGCCAGTAGGTCCATTCTATTACTGCAAGATGCTATTTCAAAACCTTGGCAGTTCGGTTACCCCTCAATCGCCAAATTGTTGATTTGTATGTTAACCATGCCCTCTCTCAGTGCTGAGTGTGAGCTCCACTTACAGGATCAACAAACCACCTTGAATGATTCACGGTGAAATGCCTGTAGCCCAAATTGGTGAGAGCACCCCTATAAGGGAATCAGATGGTGGCAGGACCTCTTCTTGACCAGCCTCATGATAGGTCTTCGATGCCTTTCTTTTACTCCAACCATCCCAAAAACCCACTTTTTGCGTCTCCAAGTGTTGGATATTCTCCCACAAGCATACTGTAAAAACAACATATTTTCTTAAAATCTTTCACTTCAATTCACCATCATTATCATAATAGTCAGCCCGTTCTCACCCCAAGGCGTCATATAGGTGACACTCTTTTGACGCATATGGCACCCTTTAGCGTCAATATGAGACGCTAACCCAAGGCGTCATATAGGTGAAGCTTGTGACATTTTGTCTAAATCCGACACACATGGCCACCCTTTAGCGTCAATATGAGACGCAGATCCCAAGGCGTCATAACCTAACGCTACCCCAGATCTAAACCTACCCGTCTCATATTGACGCTGAAGGGTGCCATGTGCGTCAGTTTTTGACGAATGTCAAAAGAGCGTCACATATGACGCCTTGGGGTGAGGACGCGTTGTAATAGTCATATAGCCTGACACTAAGGGCCCTATTTTCATATTGGCACAGTGCGTCATGTACGGTGATGGAGGTGGATTGAAATCCACTGCTGCTTCCATGTATATGTAATGATGAGTAATTATAATCAAATTATTAATCAATATTTTTCTTTCTAAATATTAAATGAGTTGAATGATTTCTCTAGGCTTCTGAGATTTCACTTTGTTATAGAAGTTACCAGTATAATTACTGAAATATTCTTTTCAAGTATTCTTTAATGTATGTATTTGATATCTGAATGCAGTAAAAGTGCTTGCTTATTTATCCCAGCTTCCAGAAATGAAATAGGGACTTGTTTTGTGTTTGAGAAAGATCTTCAACGTGTTAAAACCTATAGTTTAATGGACCATTTCTTTGTTAAAGCCTTACTTTCCAGTTATACTAAAGTTAAGAGAAAGAACGCATTATCTTGATGTTTTGAGATGACTCATGTTTATAGTTTGAGCCTGGCTAAATCCAACCTTGGAAAAGCTGTGTGTCGTGTGTGTGTGTTAGTCTTCTTGGTTAAGGAATCACTGGCATTATTGGAGATTGAGTGAATTGTTGTTCGAGACATGCTGGCGCTCAACAACCCAAATCTGCGACCTGGAAGGTCATGACGTGTGTCCGAATGTGTCCGCTGCATAATCGATGGAGATATGCTTCCGTCTGTCTGTATATGTGTGTAAAATTACTGTGTTTATCTATTTCTTAGCCAATGAGAACCATTCAACCTGTAAGCAATGACGTAGCTTAGACCTTGAAAATGGTATAACTGCTGTGATCTTTGTAACTGTAAGCGGGGCGGCCTACGAACTCCTGTGTGAGTATTGAAGCTGACTTCTGCTGATGAAACTGCAAACTATCTTCAGTAAAACTTTTCTTTAATTTTTTATATTTCTGACTCCGGGTCTTCATTCTTCATATCTGGTTCTGGGTCTTTGACTGTAAACCCCTTACAACGGCCAGTCACAAGCACAGTGACATTTTATATAATGGAACACAAATATACAGGTGAAACGTGAAAAATTAGAATATTGTGCAAAAGTTCATTTATTTCAGTAATTTAACTTAAAAGGTGAAACTGATATATTGTATAGACTCATTACATGCAAAGTGAGATATTTCAAACCATTGTTATAATTTTGATGAGTATGGGTTACAGGTTATGAAAACCCCAAATTCAAATTTAGAATATTGTGAAAAGGTTTTCATAGCTGTAAGCCATAATCATCAGAATTATAACAAATAAAGGCTCGAAATTTCTCACTTTGCATGTACGAGTCAATATATAATTGATATATTGTGATATATAACACAATATATTAGTTTCACCTTTTAAGTTCAGTTACTGAAATAAATGAACTTTAGCACAATATTCTAATTTTTCGAGTTTCACCTTTAGAGCATACTATTTGCATTTGAGTTGGCAAATGGGAAGCTAGGGCTGATACACATCCTAGTAGCAGAACGCAACACAAACAAAAAAAGAGTTTCATCTTAATACTTATAGAATACCTTTTGTTTATGGCGGAAGTTGCTCTCATCGATGACAACAGACTCCATTTCATCTCCAAGTCGTTGTCCTGTTTTATTTTCTTACCACCTCATTGCATGTCTGCACACTCTTCTTACACGGGATGATATCTTTGAGAGTGTTGCTGAACTTTTTGCAATACCATCTGCCTTCATATCAACCTGCCTCATGTGCAAGCCTTGAGAAAACCTGACAAAGAAGCACATTTACTTGAATATTAATCTCTCTTGCCTCTTCAACTTTCTTGATTCGACGATTGAAACCATAGAGGCGACAAGTGAACTCTTGATCACCGCTGAGAAATCTGTTCATCGAGCTCCCAAGAGTTCCTGTGAATAATCTTCAGCCAGCTGGTTGATGTTGATTAGTCTATCTCCCAGGTCAAAGATGAGGTTGACAGTTGATGACTTGGCATAATACAGGAGGATCAGATTATTTTGCTCTGACTCTAACTGTTCTGATGTGAGGCAATTTGGTTTGGATATACTGCATGTAAATGGTCACCCTCACATCTGTTTCTTCATGTTTTGAACAGATCTCTGGTAGGAGTTCTTTTGACATAACTCCAACATTGCATTCTATCTTGAAAGCTTGACCAGCCTCTATGAAAATGACAGGCCTTTGGATGATGTCTTCCATCATATCATGAGAGCTCCAGTGATCCAGAAGTAAATGAATGGGTGCCTTTTTGTTTTCATAATTTGTGAGAAAACCATTCCAATCAGAGGGTCGATGAACATTCAGCCCATTAACTATAAAACGTTCACCACAACCTCTGCCATCTCTCTCAGCTGATTTTGGTGAATAAAGACGGTCAATGTAAGTGTCTGTGCTGAAGACCGTTTCAGCTGCAGCAGGTAGACTTTTGAAGGTGTGCTCTGAAATAGTCTTCATTGTCCGTGGTACATCGCACATGTAGAATGAGGAGTTTCCATCTTGAATGAGAGCACATTGACTTAGAGAAAGAAGTTGTGCATTCTCAGCATCTTTGATCATGTGATTCATTCCTTTTGCTTTGTTGTTTTTTGCGAAAAAGCCATCGATTGTTGAGATGGAGTATGGCGTCAGAGTCAAGGGATAGGTCATTAGGTCAGAGATTCTTATTTGTGACTTTAAGTTCTTGTGATTTGATGAAGATCTGAAAGATAAACCCACTTGTGGCAAACAAAATCTTTGGATCGATGCATTTATTTACGGGTTAAGCAGAGAGGCTGCATAGCTTGACCAGCGGGCAGCGGCCGCACACCAGGCCGTCGGATGGTGTTGCTAAGAACTTGCAATGTATAACTATTATCAGACCGGCCCTCGTGGCCTCGAAACACTACCGGCCCACCGGGAAAAGTCCCGACTCTCCTGATTGCCACTCCGGCCCTAATACGCTGTGGTAGTCTAGTCATCAACAGAATATTAACAGATTCAATTGAGAGGGGAGAAAAATGGATTTTGGCATGACTTTTCTTGTGTGTGCGTGAGATTGATGCTGAAAGCGTGAGTGTCACGCCAGATGCGCAAGAGTTGGCAACCCTGCATCCACAGACCTCTGCAACAGAAAAAGCTAAAGAACCTAGTAAGTGTCAGGGTTGGTGCAGGATGACCGAAGACGAGGACACGGAAGTTTCAATATAAGAGTTTTAATAACAAAAATGAAACTTTTCCAAACTGAAACAAGAACAAAAAACTCCAGGGCTTCAGGGTTTACACACAACCACACATAGACGACGATCGACAAACACTGGGAGAAAACACAGGGCTTAAATACACATGGAATGATTGAATAATTAACAGAACACAGGTGATGAAACTGAACACAAACGAGGAGCGGGAAAACTTAACAGGGCTAAACCAAAAACCACAAAGACAGGGGAAACCAAGATCACAAAACAGAACTTAAACACACAGAAACGTGACACTACCTCCCCCCTCCCCGAATGGCGCGTCCTCGCGCCATTTAACATCCAAAGGGGTGGGAGGGTGGGCGCCCTGGAGGCTGACGAGGGCATGGTGCAGGTCCAGGAAGCCTCCAGGGCGGAGCAGGCTGTGGGCGTGGCCACGGCGGTGCAGACTGTGGGCGTGGCCACGACGGTGCAGGCTGTGGGCGTGGCCAAGGCGGAGCAGGCTGTGGGCGTGGCCACGACGGTGCTGTGAGACCCTCGGGCGTCCAGGGCGGAGCTGTGAGACCCTCGGGCGTCCAGGGCGGTGCTGTGGGACCCTCGGGCGTCCAGGGCGGAGCTGTGGGGACCCTCGGGCGTCCAGGGCGGAGCTGTGGGACCCTCGGGCGTCCAGGGCGGAGTTGTGGGACCCTCGGGCGTCCAGGGCGGAGCTGTCGGACCCTCGGGCGTCCAGGGCGGAGCTGTGGGACCCTCGGGCGTCCAGGGCGGAGCTGTGGAACCCTCGGGCGTCCATGGCGGTGCAGGCTCTTCAGGTGGCCACGGCGGTGAAGACTCTTCAGGTGGCCGTGGTGGTGAAGACCCTTCAGGTGGCCATGGCGGTGCAGACCCTTCAGGTGGCCATGGCGGTGCAGGCTCTTCAGGTGGCCACGGCGGTGAAGACCCTTCGGGTGGCCACGGCGGTGAAGACCCTTCGGGTGGCCATGGCGGTGTTATTTTTTCGGGCCTCCGTGGATCTTTGGTCGGCCACGGCGAAGGCGTATAGCGCCCCCCCAAAATTTTCTTGGGGAGGACAAACTCATGATCGGGAACTGACTTGACATCAATGGGCGTTGGGTCCACGGGCTCTGGGTCAAGGGGCTCTGGGTCTGGGTCAACGGGCTCTGGCTCTGGGTCAACGGGCTCTGGCTCTGGCGCTGGGTCAACGGGCTCTGGCTCTGGCGCTGGGTCAACGGGCTCTGGCTCTGGCGCTGGGTCAACGGGCTCTGGCTCTGGCGCTGGGTCAACGGGCTCTGGCTCTGGCGCTGGGTCAACGGGCTCTGGCTCTGGGTCAACGGGCTCCGTGCTGGATTGGACCAGCATATCAGGAAACTCGGGGCTGGACGGGACCAGCATATCAGGAAACTCGGGGCTGGACGGGACCAGCATATCAGGAAACTCGGGGCTGGACTCATGGGCCATAATCGAGTGTGCTGCCCACACACACAGAAGAGCAGTAGACACCACAATCAGCGCTGTGTCCTCTTGTGTGGACTCTCGTGCGGTGTGCTCAGTCTCTGGTGGGCAGGCGACGGGCTCAGGCTCTGGCGGGCAGGCGACGGGCTCAGGCTCTGGCGGGCAGGCGATGGGCTCAGGCGTTGGCGGGCTTGTAGCTGGCTGAAGTGGTAGATCTTCTACCAGGTAGCTGGATCCACACGCCCACAGCGTGTGATCCACAAACTCCAGGAAGGATAGATGAAGGTCCTTGACTAGAATTATCTGGGCCAATGGGTCCTTCAGACCACCCCAGAAACTCTTTGTTAATTCGTCTTCCTCCATCGACCCATCATCATAAATGTTTAGATAGAGCCCCGCATACTCTTCGAGGGAGCGTTCGCCTTGAAAGAGGATTGGGTTTTCGAATGGGCTCACCTCTTTGTTCTTCCTTCTTCGGCTCATATTTGTTTAAGGTCGATCGTTCTGTCAGGGTTGGTGCAGGATGACCGAAGACGAGGACACGGAAGTTTCAATATAAGAGTTTTAATAACAAAAATGAAACTTTTCCAAACTGAAACAAGAACAAAAACTCCAGGGCTTCAGGGTTTACACACAACCACACATAGACGACGATCGACAAACACTGGGAGAAAACACAGGGCTTAAATACACATGGAATGATTGAATAATTAACAGAACACAGGTGATGAAACTGAACACAAACGAGGAGCGGGAAAACTTAACAGGGCTAAACCAAAAACCACAAAGACAGGGGAAACCAAGATCACAAAACAGAACTTAAACACACAGAAACGTGACAGTAAGCATGTGTGTAATGTTACTGCCTTTTTTCAATATTACATGGCTTGTCTTATACTGAATAAAAAAATAGTTTACGTGATGGTGGTTGCATCTTTAGTTTATCCGCACCACACAGCATTATACGATAAGAAGAGGTGGTTGGATGTGTGATAGTAATGTTTGCTAATTTTGTTCCTCTCAAATTTCTAGTGCCTCAGTCCTAAATACATCTGTTGGAAATTTAAACATAAATGTAAAGTTACAGCTGTTTTGTGTGTTTAGTTTTTCTGCTTTGAAACAATCTTTATTGTAAAAAGCGCTATATAAATGGTGACTTGACTTTACTTGAGTTTCAAGCAACTTGCCCAGCCCTCAGACACTAGCATACATTTTTCTCTAAAAAGAAAACTGACATCTGTAGCTAAATTAAATTGTACATCTGTCATTTAAACTTTACAGTGCTTTCACCTCTGTGGGACCATCCACAGACCTCTGTAGAGGATTTTTTTTTTTTTTTAGCTCAGTGTTGCTTCTCATGTGCTTTTATGCTGTTTTGTTCACTTGCTAATTAACTCTATGGATGGAAAGTGTTAATATTTTAAAATGTTTTAATCTGCATTACCGTATCTAATTATGAGGTGTTAATTTATTATAGAATCCCCCACTATGCAAACAGCTCTGCAGGAGGTTAAGCAAACCATTGAAGGCCAAAAGACAGAGATTGCCACCTTAAAATAATGGGTTGATATACTGAAAGAGGATCGTCTTTAACGACGCGCGTGATGTCACCGAGAAGGCAAAACTAGTAGCCAGTGACTTCCGGAAACGAACGTAAACAAACAATGGATGAAGGGGTGAGTGTTGTATTGGCTGTCCTGTGTTCAGAAAAACGTAAAAAAAATAAAGAAAACCCGACAATGGACACGTTCCTGGATTGCTCGAAGAGGACAGTATGGGCTGTCAATCCTCCAAAGAGAACTTGAGGTAAAATATTGTTTTCTTATATATTTTTACTTTTAACCAGTAGTACAAGTAATAATGTCGCTAGCTTGCCACAACGATAACATATTACAAAAACAGACTGTTTAGATGTTTAGACGTTTAGATCTCTGAGCTTACAGTACCGGATCGGCTGTAGTACCATCCAGGCACGGCGCCAGGATTCCAGGTTTGGATGGGCCAGACCAATTGTGGGTGGGCCTTAAATTAAAAACGTTATCCAATCACTGTTTAACCTAATAAAAAATTACTGACTAATATATCTGTACGTAGGCTATACATAATATAGATTTTAATAGCGTAATGCTCTTTAAATATTTTGTTGCATTGTTAAAAAGTTTTGGTGCATATGGAGTCAGGACGGACCTATCCGCGATCGCTCTCCTTGGTTCTGACCAAAATAAGAGCGCTTTGGAATCTCCATTACGCATCATACCTGGGCTGCGTTTCCCGATAAAAGAAAAAGCGGTGTTCTTTATAAAAGAAGCACTTCAGAAATAGTTGAAATTGCATTTATTAGGACTCATATAGGCAGAGGCGCTGGCGCCCTCCTAGCAACGGCGCTGGTCGCGCTTGCTGCGATAGTCGCACTATAGTGGGTGGCAGAGACGAAGAGTAGCCCCAGAGTGCAGTCTGGACGATGGGGCGGGGCGACACTTTTAGGTGGGGCGACACGTGTCGCTCCGCCCACCCTCAATTTGATTGGTTTATAATACCGCAATCTTATTGGTGTGTAGACGATTCAAGTCTGAGCATGCGCATTCTTTTATGTACGAATGGTACGAGTTTATGAATGATCTACGATGCTGTTTGGCCATATACTATATTAAGTGATAAATAACCATTGCGATTTCAGTAACGATCAATTGGATAATGTTTTGATGAACTTACGAATCAAGTTAGATGAAGTTACTGTCAAAATGTATTTGTATAGCGCTCAATTCACTTCGTTTCAAAGCAGCTTTACAAAAAGTCTTATTGTAAGCGAGCAGTTGTATGGATGGCGTCGGCGATATCACAAAATATGTTGCTGATAAATGATACACTGTTTGAGATTTAGCCAAGCTATACTGTATTAATTTACCCTGCAGACAAGTCAGTGCCACTTTTGGTGGATAATCAGCATGACTGAAATGACTGGCATATCAAAGGAGAGATAGTTTCTTTATAGGCTGATTTAGACAATAATTTTCCGCATGTCATGCCCCAGCAAACATTTGGACGTGTAATGACCGTTGAAAAGACGTCCGTCCGACACGTCCCGTCATGGTTGAAAAATAGTTCCAAAATGAAAGTTGAACCGACGTCTTTGACGTCATCTGGCCGTGATTTCAACGTCTTTTCTGGCCGTGATTTCAACGTCTTTTCTGGCCGTGAATTCCACGTCTCTTCAGCGCGTCCCAGGACGTCTAAATGCGTCGTCATTTGGGTGTTTAAATGTGTTGCTGCATAATTTAAGTGTATATATAAGCCTGCATTTAAAATAACCACACACATATTGTGTAACATCGTGAAAGACAATCAAGTCTTGAGGTTTACACATCTTGACAAAGGTTCTAAAAGGCTCCAAAATTTGTCCCGTCGGACCTGACCGTCAATAAAACGTTTTAATCACGTGTACACATCACAAACAAGAACACATTATTTGTGGATATAAGAAAAAAGCAGCATGTTCTGATTTAGCCAGCATTTTATTGATCTTGAACAGCCTATATTTCTCTTAATTTTTTTCAATGTTTAACATTTGTTAACCAAACTAAAATACAAATTACAAAATACTGAATTATTATATAAAGGGATAGTTCACCCAAAAATTTAATTTAAATTCTTTTATTTACTCAACCTCATGTTCCAAACCTGTATGAGTTTCTTTCTTCTGCTGAACACAAAAGATGATATTTTGAAGAATGTTTGTAACCAAGCAAATAGAGCAACCATTGACTACCATTATTGGAGAAAGATTATTATGGTAGTTACAGTTTTTCTCAGTCGCTTTGGTGCATTTCTTAGATCAAAAGTGCAATTCTTGATACTACTTGTACACATTCCAAATCATCTAGTCACTTGTGCACATCATTAAAGCAATTTCTTATTCCTTTGAACAAATTGCAATTGCTTTTGTACATATTGCAATTGATAATGTACAAGTGTCAGCTTTTTTCCACATTTCCAATTGCTCATGTCATGTTGATCAAAATATAGTAAATGGTTCTCTGTTGAATAGTCTTACCCCTCAAAACATCTAAGCATTAGTTCCTTGAATAAGCCATTACATGCAAAATTGTTGAACTATTTGTCATAACTGTCAAGCATAGTTTTACACAATTCTATTAGACCTTTTGTACAAAAACGTGAATTGATGAATCGTGCAGGTGAAATTGACCCTCACTTATGAAGGAATGTAAAGTGTTAGTTCAACCAACAATCAACCAGTTGTCCTGAATAAAGTAATCAATTGGCAAGCATATAGACAGACCTTAGGGGTGTGTCCTGTGTTTCTTTCTAATTTAGTTTTTTTTCTTCCTTTGTGCCCCTTGTCTGTTTCTTACTGTAAATTATTTTGTTTTTTCTTTCATAAACTAGCACTGGTACTGTAAAAGCTGTGAAAAAATCTTGTCCATTCTCTTTCAATCAATAACCCACATACAGTAATATGTAAATAGTAGTGTTGAAATTGACATATGCCATAGAAGTGCAGCCTTGTGCAAATTCAATACAGTAACTGTCATGCAAACTGAAGCCTACTGTAAGTTTACATCAGGTAATAGCTACTGTCAAAGTACACAGTAACATTGACATCATGCCTAAACATTTTGACGACCTTGTTCGTGAACAATGACTCAATGACTTATCATTCTGATGACACTGACATGATCATTGGCATGAATATTTACTTTTGAGAGATGTACTAAGGATTTTTAGTGACTGACTAGCTTTAGAAACATATCTATTGTATATTGCAGTTTGTACAAATTGTTCTGAGAAATGAACTTATTATTTAGCACATGTTAGAGATGATGTGAAAAACACACCAAAGTGACTGAGAAAAACTGTAATAGGAAGTGACATCTGCTTGGTTACAAACATTCTTCCAAACATACAGGTTTGAAACATGACATGAGGTTGAGTAAATAATGACAATTTTCATTTTTGGGTGAACTATCCCTTTAAACACATTGTTTGGCTCATTTTTTGTATCCACCAGCTCTTCCTGGAGTGTGTTTCAGTCATTGCTGCATCAATTTCAGAGTCTGTAGCATTTGGGCTCCACCTCTTCACAGCATCTAAGGGAAGAGAATTATATATATATTAAATAAATACAATTATAAATTTGAGGTAAATGATCTGCATTTATTTTCAAAATATTTGTATGGTCTACAGCTAAAAAAAAAATAACATGGAACAGGATTAATGAATCATGATTGAAACATTAGAAAAAGGTAATCAACATGCATTACATTTTATTTTCTTGTATAAAAGATGTTCTGCTTTTATTTTTAAAGCAGTTACTGAAAACATACATGTTAAAATCCAACTAAACATTTCATTCCAATTCAGATAGTTTACTTTCTGAAAGAAACTCTCAAAAGGCTACATTAATAAGTTACAGTAATGACTTTGACTGTATCATTAAACAATACTTTATACTATGGTACCGTTGTATACGTTCAGGGTAACTTAGCCTACTGGCTAATTTTAGCCAAACTCAGTAAACTTCAGTTGACAATGTATGTGGGCATCATTTCTTTCGGTTCATTCATGTCAAACAAGTAAAACTCAAGCACGTTTTCTAATAATACAAAATGTACTTACCCAACATTAGATTTTTAATAATATCGACACAACTCCCTCCTCTCTCCTCGTGGTTGTTCAAAGTTCCAGAATCTATGAGAACGCCTTAACATCTCGCGAGATAATCTATCCCATCGCAGGATTTTGTAATATCGCGAGATGTTTTGTTATTACATTTTGGCAGCACAGTTTATGGTTTTGGCCAACTCAGACATAAATTGTGACCGGGTATATTTCTGTTTTACATGATGTATATGCATACATTCCATAAAAAATAACAACGAATACATCAGGTAGGCTACAAGGCAGCTTTGCAATCACGTAACCACGGGCACTTTGTGATTATAATTTTTTTAAACAAGGTAAAGAAAATATATTTACTTTGTATACAAATCGTGTATTTCATAAAGATAATTCCTGATATTTTTTTCTGTCTTGCTAGACTGCACGTGCAAAAGACGTCAGTGGACGTATATTCACACAGCCTGACTAGATGTGTAAAGGACGTCAGTGGACGTCTTCACAACCTCTTTAAAACTACTCGGGCAATTAAATTAATTATTGCAGTATTAACCATGCAAGGATTAAGCACAGCTTTTGCATATTTCACAAGGATTTCATAGAGGGTCATTCTGGACTATAAATGCACGTGGAACAGACGTCGCCAGGTGACGTCCTCTCACCCGATGCACTATATATTGAACTACGTAGCTAAAAGTTAAAATAACAATTATACATGCAACTGTAGACATGTACAAGTGTATCTGAATGCATTTTTAGGAAATGTTCTGTGTTACATATTTTTACCGATTTATGCCGTCATACCGCGACTATTTTTGGCCAGGGACACGACGTTGCCGTCGGACCAATGTTTGCTGGGGCAGGGCTCCGTAGTTTTACATCATTCGTTTGCTTCTTCGTTTTTTCATTAGGATCCGTGAATAAACACAAACTCGGGATTTTACACAAATGATGATAATTCCCTGTATTTCAGTAACATCGGATACATTTATTTTATTTTTAAGCAAAACCACGGTGACAAATAAGAGAATAATAGGCTACCAAATAGCACAAGCCCTGGCCATTGGGTTTTGTGCGTACAATGGAAATATAATCTGTGCAGCGCTGCAATGTTTTTTTTTTTTTTTTACTAAAACAGATGTTATTAGGTCGATCTATAGCAAATATTATAATGTGCTCAAGAGCGTATAACTATAAGCAATAGGCCTAGTACATGTTCATATCACTTCTCTGCTGGGTATTTTATTTATTTTATTATATTATAATTGCACAGATTTACAGCAGTGGGGTTTTTATGGTTATTGTAGCTATGTGAGAGTAATATTTAAAGCCATTTTTATCCCGTAGCCTACTATACGATGATTAAAACATGAACACGCAATGCTATGGTGGATACATAAACAATTCGATTTTTAATATCTGATGTCAGCCAGATAGACAGTCGTATCCCTTTACGTTAACCGGTTGACACTTATTAGAAAACATGAATCTTGTTTTCTGAAACATGAAAACTATAACATACAGAACCAATAGGCCCTCATATTTTATGAACAGGTAAACAACCAGGAAACATGTTTGCCATTAAAAATTTTATTTACACTTTGTACCAAATAATGCAAGCATCGGACAACAAATGTCGTTTAAAATGACAACAAAAAATGGTTGTGCTTTAGAATTTAAAATCAGCTGCTTACATTCTTCTTACAGTGAATAATCATAATTTGCGTAAAATCCAGAGTTTGTGCTGATCCACCGATCCTGATAGAAGTATGAAGAAGCCAGTGAATGACGTGCTAATGTAAAACATCTCCCTGAAGTACAGGTGCCGTCACCAAGCGTTCGTTTTTAAACAATAACTTCATCTATTCTGTGCCTTAAGTATAATAAAGTAGGATATTAGCCAATAGATCATAACAAAAAATACCATGGCAAACCGATAATAAGATACGATTAAAGTTAGCATTTTATATTTCTTTACGGCCAAATCATTCACAAAATCGTACATAAAAGAATGCGCATGCTCAGACTTGAATCGTCTACACCAATAAGATTGCGGTATTATAAACCAATTAAATTGGGGGTGGGCGGAGCGACACGTGTCGCCCCGCCTAAAAGTGCCGCCCCGCCCCATCGTCCAGACTGCACTCTGGGGTACTACGAGACGAAGATGTGGATCTCAGCTCTCCTTCATTTCCTGGTTTCAGCGATGACTCAGAGACTGTACGTGCACGTTTAAGGTCCTAAACAACGACTGTTGCAACTTGCAACATTGTCCTTTACTGGAAATTATATTTTCACACTTTCACAAGCTAATGATAAGCGCTGAAGCTGCAATATTTCTGGAGACATGACGTGGGTAAAACATTATTTTGACCACTTGAGTTTTGTTTTGTAGAAAGACTTTTTTTTTTTTTAAGATTTTCGTTTTGTATAAATTGTATCTGATTTTTGATCAATGTTTTATCAACCACTTGCCTGTATTTAGCAAATATAGGCCTATAGCAGACAATGTAATAAGGCGCCGGCAGGATCACTTGCATTGCACGACAACTGGAGCATGTTTCCGCCACAGAGTGAAAAATAAAAAATGTAATTGCGATTTTTTTAATCTCACAATTCTCACGCAATTGCGTGTCACAAAGTCAGAATTGAATGGGCTCTATGCACGGCGGTATTTCCGGTGAAGGGTTAAGGATGCTCGATAACTTCCGCCGATCGTAGAGTCCAATGCAATACCAAGAATTTATATTGATTTTTATACTCCATGGTTATACTAAAGAAACGTTAGTCACAAAAACAGACAAAACAGACACCCTCGTTGTGTTTATGCTTCTTTTTAAAATTATATTAAATAAACATAACTATATATAAAATTACATCTAAACATATGAAAGTTTCGTTTCAAAGACGGGAGGACAGTACATTTTGAAGACTCTGCCATAATCCCGCTTTCCTCGGTTTTCCTCCGCTTTAATCTCCCCAACCGGAAACGGAAGAGCATCCTTGCGTCAAATGCGGAACTTATGCGTGCATATAGCCTATTGTGAGATATAAACTATTCTGGGGTAAAATAAATAAATAAAAAAAGAAGCAATTGCGACTTTATTTCACTCAATTCTGACTTTATAACACGCAATCGCGGCTTTATTTCACGCAATTCTGATTTTATATCAGAATTGGGAAAGGGAAAGACCCTTATACTGCCAACGGCACATAAGGAGTTTCTGGGTGTTTCTCCCTCATTTCTGCTCCGAGGTCTTGATTGTGGCATTTTGTTGAGGTTTAGAATCCAGTATTCCTGTAGGCTAATTATTGTTTCTTTTATGAATTTAATAAAGATCTCTGTATTGTATCATGTACAAATGGTCCGTGTACGTTTTGTTTTACCTTATTTAACCCGTAATTGCAAAACGAAAAATGAACGGTGGTTGTTTTTTATTTAAAACGCAAAGTTGAACACCAATTTTTTTATTTTTTATTTGAACTGTACACAAAAGCTGCGCAAAAAATAGGCTAAATATCGACTAAATTTCAGATTTTTGTTTATGACTTTTTGCCCCTTTATTAAACATTTAAAATATTCACAAATTAATACGAACAAATATGGAGATTTAAATGGTTTTCTAAGGCTAAATTAGAACCTGGAAATGATATTTTTCCCGCAGTGCTGAATGAGAAGAGCCATATTTATGTCTCTGGAACCACAGCCTACAGAAAGGTGATTTAGGCCTCGTTCACACTGCAGGGCTTAATGCTCAATTCCGATTTTTTGGAAAAATCCGATTTTTTTGCAAGGCCGTTCACATTTCCAATTAAATGCGACCTTTTGTGATCTCCTGTGTGAACGTGAAATGACCCAGAAGTGACCCGCATGCGCAGAAGAGTACTCAACGGTCACGTCACTTGCTGTTTGCGGAAGTATCTAAACATGAATGTCAACAGTGGAGCTTGTTTAGCAATATTAAAGTTATTTTCCCAACAGAGCCAGCACAATTACAATCTTCTCGTTTTAAGAAGAAAATTAAGAAGGAGGAGAGCGTTTGAGCGCCTTCGAATAACTCACGGGAAGAGACACGTCTGCGGCGGACCATAACAGTGCAACGCGTTGGAGTGTATTGACAGGTGCGTGCTATCGGTGCTATCGTACGATAGCTAACTTGTTTATCTTCTCATTCCCGCCTACTTTAACGCAGAATTATGACGTTTGTCGCATATCAACGGCGTGCGGGTCGGATACATGCGACCTGGCCGTTCAGATTGAGGTCGCATTTCAAAAGATCGGATACGTATCGGATTTGGACCACATACCCAAGTGGCCTGGGTCGCATTTGAAAAGATCGGATCTGTGTCGTTCAGACTGTCATGAAAAGATCGGATACAGGTCGCATAGGGGCAAAAAAATCGGAATTGGGTCGTTTCAGCCTCCAGTGTGAACGTAGCCTTAGGTGAGTTATAGGCTAATGAAAAAGAAAAAATTATGAGGCATTTTAATTGTTTATTAATAAACTGTTTTCTAAATTAGTGTCGGCTAAAAACATCTCAATCTCCGCTGTAAGGTTGATGCACCATTAGAGAGAAATGCACCTTTCATACGGATTTCATAATCAGAAGGTATTAACTTTCGATTCGAATTTGTTTTAAAGTGGACATCAAGCTTTAGTTTACATAGGCTATACTTTGTTTCAGTTCTCGCGCTCCAGTTCACAGAGATCATGAAACCGCGCCTGATTGTTTTATTTTATATTACAAAAGCACAACGTTTTATTGTTATTGTGAGTTTACACAAATAAAAATAGTTGCGAATAATGTATTATTATTTTCTGTATGACCAGAAATTATAGAGTATTTTTTGTGGATAGGAAAACACAAGTGTTCGCGCCCGCGCGCCTCCGTGCCATGCAGTGCGCGCTCACACTCCCACACAAACACTTGGATATGCATCAAAATCTTGTGTTTATTCGTGAGAAATCTTAGCCCTGTATCCTCCTGAGACCATGCGGCCTCATATGAGGACATTACATTTTTGCCTCTTGACACAATGATAATCAAATTTGTAAATCTTAAGACATGTTGGCCACATTTAGGGGCATTGCCCACACCATTTTGTTGTGATATCACAACATTACACCACTGTCAGTGAGAAGAAAATGACCCTAACCCTAACCCTTCTAACCCTAAACACTTCTACACCCGTTCCGAAAGAAAAATGACCCAGGTAAAAAATCTATTCAAATTATATGAATGAAACAAATGTATTTATGTACAATACTGTCTCTATCATCATATGGGGATTACAATTTGACATATTTTAGTAATAGTAGCACTCTAGGACATCAGTAAATGTGAAGTACTCGTTTGAGGACATTGGGACTATATTACGTTATCCCCTTAACTGTCACCATCCCACCTGGGACGGGTTGTTTAGAACAATAATATCTTAGTAAAAACCTAAAGTAATATTGACAAACTATATATCATTTGTAAGCTTACAATCTCTAGTTTTCATATTTGGTGGCTGTTACAGAAGAGCAGTAATTTATCAATTTGCAACAAGAATATTTCATATTCATTAGGCCTTTATTTTGAAACAGAAAAAACATAAATAATCATGAAAGACTGGTAGAAACCTCAGTTTGTTTTCATGCCAAGAGTTCAAAAGATAACACTAATTAAATGTTATGAGGAAAAAAAGGTCTGAACATTTTTAAATATAAAGAAAAATATTATGAATCCTCGATTTGTGATGCGGCAAAAAGAGCACATTTGTGATGTGCTCTTTTTATGTTTATTAGAGGTTGAAATCAAATCAAATACTGCCAAAACACCCATACTATTTCTGAATAGGATGTATACTTAATAAATTGTATGAAATTATGGAAAGACATGGTTCAGATCACTCAAAACATATGAAAATGGAGGCGCCCTTATATGGTCAGTAAGGAAGCTGGCTGTCCATCTAGTGAAAACGTTTGGTACTACGCCCAAATAAAATCTTACTGAAAGCTCATTTTTTGAGATATCAACCTAAAATTTGGAACACAACTTGTTTAGATTTTTGTCTTTAATTTTCTAGCAGTTTTAGAGTAAAATATATTTTATAATATATATATATTTTACATAAAATATAAATAATTCTATTTTTACATTCTATATTTTCATAAACTCAAACTTATTTAACTTTTTTTCTGTTTCACTTTCATAATTTATTTCACTTCTACAATAATGTGGCAAATGTCTTCTTAAAAACAAGACCAACCATATGTCTATATTCCAAAGCATTCTTGAATTACAACCATTTAAGTTTTTTTTTTATTGCTAGTACTGTGTCCTCACATGAGGACATCATATGGTAAATTATAGACCCACTGTCCTCACATGAGGACATCATTTTCTGCAAAAACTACTTCCTGTACAAAAACAAATTTTAGTTATTATATTTATAGAGGTCCTACTTATCCCAAATAGCAAGAACAATTATAAAATGCACACCAGGCAAACGCTCGGGTCTCAGGAGGGTATTATTATTATTATCTACCATTATGAATGACATTTGACAAATTGCTTTGTTCCTTTTTTTGGATAAAAGCGTCTTCTGAACCGCCAGGCCTTCCTTTCATGGTCTCTTATTTTCAAACACAACTTTTCACCCAACAAATATTACATATGGAGCAACAAAGACATATTGTTTAAACACAAATCTTTATTTATTGATTACTGGTTTAATAATAACATTATTTTTGTTGACCAGTTATTTAACAGGGATGGTTGTCTTTACTCTAAGGGTGTACTCACACTAGGCACGGTTGCCATGAACCGGGCCCAAGTACGATTGTCCCCCCCTCCCCACTCCCCCCTCCCCCCTCCCCCCTCCCCCTCTGGCCTGTACTCACACAGAGGGTTTCAGCATTCGTGCCGGAGCACGCTTACGTCATTATGGTGCGACGATTTCGGGATAAACAAGAAGAGCGGCGCTCTCAAAACACAATGGAGTCCATCGCTGTTCCGTGCTCCAGCACGGTTAGCGCTCACACTGCATGCGAACCGCGCCCGAGTCCAACTGAACCGTGCTCTGGCCCACCTCTTCCAAGCGGGCCAGAGCCGTCTAATCGAGCCGCGCCCGGGCACGGTTCGCAGCACTCACACTAGTCAAACGAACCACGCTTTGATGGTCAAACGCACTCGGGCACGGTTCAAACGGCTAGTGTGAGTACACCCTTATAATGAGTTTCTAGAAGAATACAAAATTCCTGTGTCTCCTGGAGATTGTGCCAAAGTTTTTGGAGCGATTTCTTCTGGTGTTTGCACGTTATATAGAGCTCAACCAAGAGTGGACACACAACAACTAACTTTGTTATCGCTGACTGACACTTTAGTTGGTAAGATTTGTTTTTCTTGTAACAATGGTAAGAACAATAAACTAATTAGATCCCTGTTCAAAACAGATATTATCACAGTTCCATATGTGGTTCCATACTGGAATAAATTTGTGCAAAACATTGACTGGAAGAAGGTCTGGCTTTTACCCAACCGATATTTGCTGACCAACAAAGTTAGAGAAATATCATTTAAAATAATTCATAAGTTTTACCCGTCTAATGATCATATTGTTAAAAGATTTAAAAAAGACATTGGTGTAATGTGCATTTTCTGCTCTATGAGTATTGAAACAGTTACCCATTTGTTTTGGCACTGCCCTTTTGTCCAAAGTTTCTGGTCTGATATTTGTAATTTTGTTGCAGAAAAAATTGAGAAAGACTTCAAGTTGTTATGACCTCAAAAGAACTAAGACTAGGCCTAATGAAACTTTCATTATTAATCTCATTATTCCATAATATCCATCATATCCATAAATGTAAGTTTGCGCATTCCAAAAACATCTTTTATTGCTTTTAAAGGTGCAGTGTGTAACATTTTTGACTATTTATTAACAGAAATGCAATATGACATCCATAACTATGTGTTCAGTTGTGTATAAAGAACTTACTTAATAAACCGTAATGTTTTTATTACCTTAGAATTAGGCATTTATATCTACATAGGCGCGGGAATCCCCTTCTATGAACGCCGCCATATTATGACGTCATATTTCTACCGTAGCCGACAGCGAACAAACAGCGTTACAGAGCGCGTTGTCACTACTTTGAAAGAGAAGCCGCAGAAAGCTAGAAGAAGCTAGTCATAAACACCGTGAGTATTGACTTTTCCCTTGTCAGTGATGTAAATATGTAGTTGGATTGTTTCATGTAACTTAATTCTTCACCCTCGCTGTGTTATGGCTTTGCTATGTGGGGATAAATGTGCTGGTTACGTTCGTGAGACAGCTGATTAGTGGGCTAATTACTCTTGTCATTGACCGGAAAACAGTTACAGGAATCATCAACCCGTCGATCTTGGAAGCATTTTAAGTCGATCGAGTTTCCAAAATCAGAGAAAAAAGGCTATTGTGTGTAATAAGTGGTGTCTATGGGATGCGGAGGCACGCGTGCTGTTACAAGCACGTCATTTTGCCGCACGCACCTTTGGGCTCATGCGGACGCGTCGAGTATAAACAAGGCTTTAACCAGCTCAGTAACAGCTCATATTAGCCAGCTAAACTTTTACTACCCTGTTAGAAAAAATCTATAATTGCATAGTTTCATGTGGTTCTACTCCCTCACTGTATTATGGGTTTGCTATGTGGGAAGAATGTGCTGGTTACGTTCGTGAGACAATCAGCTGATTACTATTATTTACAACAACTGTGACGAGATCTGTCCTGTCGACAGCTCAGACCAATATTATTATATTATGTATTAAGACCCTTGATCCTCACCTGACTATGGCTTTGTAAACTTTATCCATGATGTGGTTTATAATGGACTGTGGTACTCCATGTTAGCTGTGGCTTGTTTTACTCTGGCTCACTACAACGATGTTTGTCCCGTTTTAGCCACCGTAGCTTCTTCGAAAGGGAGGGGTGAGCAGTGGGCTGAGCCCTTAGTGTAAACTAGCAAACGAACCGCTAGATGTCGCCAAAAAGCTACACACTGCACCTTTAACAATGAGGTCAAGCAATATGTCAACACTTTTAAGTATTCTCTTAATCAAAAGGCAACAAAAACTGTGAATTTGTGTAAACAATTTGATATCTTTTTGTAAATCCGTACTTCCCCTGGCAAAATGTGATGATGTGAGTCTTTTGTTTATGTTTTCTTTATGTTAAAACACCCGCAATGCTGGAAACTGCACAATGTGTTATTTGTATAATGGAGATGAACGTTTCTGTAAACTGTAGAAACGTCTTCTGAATATGTTGCCTAATAAATGTTATAATAATGATGATAATTATTAGCCTATTATTATTTGCGCATACCACGGACCCCAAACACACCGCGTCTTCTAAGTCAGGTGACTGTAAATGCGCAAAAACTGTTTCTGTTGCAGTTTTGCGAAATATTCCTTTTTCGAATTGCCTGAAAAACCTCCTCATGCGAGCGTAAATTTTTGTTTTGCGATAAATAGGAGTTTTTCCGAAATTGAGCGTAATTTCAATTCGCAATTTGCGCAATTTGAAGGGTAATGGAAACGCGGCTAATGTCTGCTAAACTTGCGTAGAAACATCAGACATAACCAGCTTTTAAAATTGTTTTTAAAACTAAACATTTAGACTATTTTAGCACAAATTATGAGCTTATTGGCGATTTTTTAATAATTCTTGACAAAACATTTTTGAAGAAATGTTTTGGGTGGGCCTGTTGAAAAGTGGGTGGGCCTAGGCCCGTCAGGCCCACCCATAACGCCGTGCCTGGTACCATCAGTGAGATAGTAATGGAGACTTGTCAAGCCTTGTATGGAGTCTTAAAGGATGATCATTTAAAGGTAAGTCATTTGATGTAAATAAAAGACAGATGTACATTTCACAACAGAAGAAGTCCCAAAACCAAGTGTTTTACCCAGAGAGTCAAAACCAGAGTAGATCATGGATCATTTTCTAAATTATAATTAGTGGACTTTAGAAAAAATACTTTTTTTTTTTTAAAGTATATTATAACCTCTGTAAAAATGAGAAAACATTACATGTATTAATTATATATGGTGTTTCTTTTTTTAGGCTATGTTTACACGGAAACGATCTGAAGAGAAAACGCAAAAGATGCGTTGCGTTATCATTTTTTATTCTGCGTTTAGACGAGCGTTATGGTTGGGAAATCCGCGTGCATACGGTGACGCAAAAGTGTGTGAAATTCGATGTAGTATGCACTCCAGGCGGCTAGGTGGCAATGTGAAACACTGCCACACAACAACACCAATATCTGAGAATATTTTGTAAAACTGCTGAAAAGACTCTTGTATGATTTTTCAGAGCTGCTAGGGCAATTTGAAGGTCCGATGTATGGAAATAATCTGACATGTTGGTTGTTATTTTCCTGTACTGGCCCAATGCCTGTGATGTAAACGCGTACGCGACAAGAGCCAACGTGAGCAGATTTGCGTTTTTACCATTTAGACGGGAACACGACGGTGGAGCGTTTTCCAGATTTCCACTCTGGAGGGTGGTTTCAGTTTTTTGCGTTTTTAAGCCCCCAAAACGCCGCCGCCGTGTAAACGAAAGGCACATCCGATAAAATATTTTTACGTTTTCACCCGGAATCGTTCTCGTGTAAACAGGGCCTCAGACTCCTACAATGGAGGCAGAGTGGAGAGAGGTGGCAATGGGATTTGAAAACAAATGGCAATTTCCTAATTGCTTAGGAGCCATAGATGGAAAGCACATCTACATCCAGCTACCTGCAAACTCTGGAAGTACTTACCACAACTACAAGTTCAGATTTTCTGTTGTACTCATGGCAGCACTCGACGCAGATTACAGATTTATTTATGCAAATGTTGGTGTACTAGGAAGAGTGTCAGATGGAGGAATATTTGGCCAGTCAGACCTCCGAGCTGCCATGGACCGAGATCTGCTGAATGTCCCACCCCCAGAGCCACTACCAGGGAGTAACATATCTTTGCCCTATGCATTTGTTGGTGATGAAGCTTTCCCTCTCCGAATCGACCTGATGAAGCTATACCCCTTCCGAAATCTTGACCATGGGCAGCGAATATTCAACTACAAGCTATCAAGGGCAAGGCGTACAGTTGAAAACACATTTGGAATTTTGGCCAATAGACTCCGTGTTTTTCTTTCCAACATTGCACTGGAGCCTGAGAAAGTGACAACAGTTACACTAGCTGCACTCTGTGTGCACAACTTCCTGAGGAAGAAGGCGTCAGATGTGTACCTGCCTTCAGCCTTTGCAGATGTAGAAGATGACAATCACAACATGGTTCCTGGAGCTTGCAGAAGGGATGGAGAACTCCCCTCTGTGGCAGCAAGCAGTGCACGGAATGCCACAACCGCCGCCAAAAATCAAAGAGAGCATATTATAAAGGCATATTTTCTTTCACCTGCTGGATCTGTTTCCTGGCAGGAAAATATGATTTAAACACCAACTGGTTAAATCTTTTCATATTGACCA
This sequence comes from Chrosomus eos, assembly GCA_036326025.1. Lineage (NCBI taxonomy): Eukaryota > Metazoa > Chordata > Actinopteri > Cypriniformes > Leuciscidae > Chrosomus > Chrosomus eos. Next base: position 27,293,058 of record CM070822.1, read on the forward strand.
TTTTTGCAAGACGTATAGAACACTCGCTCAGAAAGACTTCCAGTTTTTTTTTTGTTTTTTTTTTACACTATACAAATTAGTACAATATACAACCAACAGAAAGGTTAAAAACTTTAGTAAAATATTAAGGGATAGTTCACCCAAAGAATTTATTCTGTGATTGATTACTCACCCTCATGTCGTTCCAAAGCTGTAAAACCTTCATTCATCTTCGGAACACAAATTAAGATACTTTTAAATATCTTAATTTGTGTTCCGAAGATGAACGAAGGGCTTGTGGGTTTGGAACGACATCAGAGTAAGTAATTGCTAACAACATTACTTCTTATGTTCGTTCATGTTTATTTGATGCTATAAACGAACTAGAAGGAAGAGATGATCGGATCACGAGCAGCTTTAACCCCTTGCTCTGCATGGGATCACCGGTGATCCCAACTTTTATTGTTTACATTTATCTTGTGTTTACAATATCATTTTGGCAAGTAACAAGGTTAACCAATACATTGTTTGAAAGATACGACACTGTATATTCGTCTCGTTATAAGCATTATACAATCAAGAAACTGTGCAACCGTTTTTTGTAATTCTGTATCAACATAAACAATAAGATACAACTATGAAGAGAGGGGGGGTCTTTACCTTTTTTGTGTTGTGGAAATGTAATGCTTGGCAGAATAATGATGACATCGATCTTTTTACCTTGGGAAGAGTCCAGTATATGATCACCATGGTAAAAATGTGTCCAAAAATATGCAAACTGTTAAAAATATCCATAGAATGTATATTGTTTACATCCTGAAATTAGCTAATCACGAGGGCGTTGTCCTGTTTATTCGACGAACTCTCCACATCTAGCGCATTATTCAATGAAACATAACATATCAGTGTATTTAGTGGAGTGTCTGGAAATGAATGAGGTCGGCCCAGAAGATGTTCAATGAAAACTGGCCATGTAATTTTAGAAAGTATTGAAGGATGACAGGCGGTTTTGGTGACGTATGATCATGCATAATGATAATATATGTGGTAAAAAATAAACCAATAGCAATGGGAAACGTTTGTGTTGTCATCCAGTGTGAAGCCTATGCCATAACGAATACGCCAATGTGCAGATTTGCATAATCTCGCGTTTATAACAGTGTCCCTTTGTCTGCGCAACCATTTGCTTCCTGGAAATTTGCGCACACGTGATTGTCGTGACGCAGAGAGGTCACCTGCTCTCTCGCTCACTCTGATGCAGTCGCTCTGTTTGCATTCGCCGCTCTGTTTGCATTCGCCTGCTTCAATGCGTTCACGTCGGGGACGGAAGTTATTTTCTCCTGCTGCTGCATTGGAATAACTTCGCGAATCAGTTATGAAGAAACCGTGTAATATTCAGAAGAGAGGGCTGTATCCAGCGTCGACTCCGGAGAAGAGGATATGTGTTTGGAAGGTCGCGATCCAGTTTTAGATCGGTAAGTGTCTAAACATTTTAGTGAGTTTGTGTTACATTGCTTTCTGTTTTTGATTTTCTGCACTATTGCGGCTTATAAGTACATTGAAATGCAGTGAAATTGTTTTTCAAGCGCTGAATTAGAAGAAACCATGTACAACATTACTTTGTAACGTTAGCTATAGGCTATTATTTTGTATGTAGAACGCAAGACGAAGTTCAAACAAAAAAATTCATAGAAGAAAATGTAATTATATGTGTGTAAGGTAACTAGTTGTGTTAGGCGTGTTTCTAATCACTTTTGTGTAATTCAACAGTGACGAAACTTCAGAGGATGATAGCTAGGGTACCAGAGGCCTCTGGACAACATGCGTCCGTGCAGCCTCCGTGTGTCTGCTACATCTCCAGCTGCCTCCAGAAGTTCAAGAGGAAAGAGGCAGCCCAGCACTGTGTGGTAAGCAAATAATGTGAAGCAAGTAAAGTAATGTTTAGTGAGAGAGAAAAAATAGCATTTTAGGGCATTATTATTGTCTGATCACAGTCTTCATTATTAGCTGGTAGTGTAAATATGCAGGGTATGGACTCAGATTGTTGTAGCCTATGTGAATTATCATTTGAATATAAAATCTGTAACCTGTTAGTGTAAATGTGCAATCAGGGCAACAATAGAGGGGCTATGAATGTAGATTGTTGTATGTGAATGATCGTTTGAATATAAAATCTGTAAACTGTTAGTGTAAATGTCCAATCAGGGCAACAATAGAGGGGCTATGGATGTAGATTGCTCTATGTGAATGATTCTTTGAATATAAAATCTTTAAGCTGGTAGTGTTAATGGGCAACAATAGAGTGGCTATGGAGGTGAATTTTCTGTATGTGAATCATCCTTACAGATTTTATTTTCAAAGCTGGTAGTGCAAATTAGCAGTCAGGGCAACAATAGAGTGGGTGTAGAGGAAGATTGCTGTATGTGAATGATTGTTTGAATTTCTGATATGAAAAGGCATTAATATGCATGTATTCATGTGTAAGATAATCAGTTATGTTAAGTGTATTTCTAATACTTTTTGTGTAATTTAACAGTGAGACAACTTCAGATGATGACTGGGAACCAGAGGGCTCTGGACAACATGTAAAGCATCCATGTGTGGCTGCAACATCTTCAGCTGCCTCCAGAAGTTCAAGAGGAAAGAACGGAAGAAAGAGACGAGCTGGCAGGACATCCCACCAAGGTTTTTGACCCTCCTTCTCGTACTTTTTGTGGGTGTCACAGTCCTGTGCACATCACCAACGGCAGCAGGGCAGGTAGACGCATATGTAAGGTGTGCCACCAGAATTCTCCTGTGAAGTGTCACAACTGTGATGCAGCTTTCTGCTACCTCCCTAAGTATCATGCACAAAACAACCTCCTAGTGTGACTTCATATTTAGTCCAAAGAATGATAGCAATTTCGCAATAGGGACTGTGAGAGTATATGTATCGGGTGGACGAGTGGGCTTGACAAACCTGTGGTAAAACTCTCCTCTATGTGTGCTGAACACCGGGTGAACTAACTACCGGCTAATTGACAAACCATCAACAGAACAGCACTGCCAAACTGTGCAATACTTTGTAAGTAGTACATTTGTTTATTTATGTATTCATTTTTTTTGAGAAATGTTATCACTGTGTTGATTGCTAATAACTAAGAAACTATAGTTTGTAACTATATACAGATGTATAAATTAATAAAACGTTTTTTTTTGTGTGCTAAATAATCTGTCATTCTTTAAACAACCATTAAATTATTGGTAGTAAACAAAGACTTTGTTATATATACTTTTTATAAGCAAGTGCCAAGTGTCACTTTATGGTCCTTTTGGAGCCTTTCCAAAAATGCACATAAATGCATTTTTATAAACTATTAGGATGTAAACAATACACCAGAGACAGTATACAAGTTATGCTTTGTCATATTATAATAAGAAAATATATTGAAAGGATCAAAAAAACATGTTATAGATCATGGTAAAAGTTGGTTACCAAGTGGCCCTTTGGAGTCTCCAAGTGGCCTTTTTGGGTAGGTGCCTAGACATGCGCTGAAATAAATGCTTGTAAAAAAATCATTTTTGCTTGTAAGAACTTCAAATTTGAAACCTACATTGTTAAGAACTATGGCTTTAGATTGCTTGTGTTTCCAGGCCCGTACATATTTGCCTTAAGCAATTTTCTTTTTCATAAAAATTTATTACACAAAAATAAATTTTTTTCCATTGTTTTTGAGCTTCTTTATCTTTCTATTAGTAATTGCTAGAGCAATTCTTAGTATTTCATAGTAAACTGTCAAGTGTCAGCTTTTAAATGATACCTTGGTTTTGTGTGTAGCCAGAAGGACTCATTAGCAACAACCATTTTATTATGGGTATGTCATTTTGCACTTGATTGTCAAAAAGGGGGGCGACAGGTAAGGGCTGATGCTCTACAGCGATCTGTCACGGCACATTAAAGAGCCACAAAACGGTATTTATTGTTTAAATTTCTTTCAAAAAATGACCATATTTGAAAGCTGAGACTTTGTTTAATATGTTTAATATCAAAAGTAACCGAAAAGTAACCTGGTCTGTCCTGTCTATCCGCATGTTGTCAGTCTCCTCTCTGCTCCGCGATGTATTTTTCACTGCGTGAGAACATGAGAGCGGCGTAGCTTGTCGGGCATAGCGACAGTAACTAAGGAGGGCGGGTCTTTGCGAAGGGTCAATTAATGACAGAATAAATTCTTTGGGTGAACTATCCCCCACCCTAATGTGTAATTAAAAAATTAGTAGAATGTGTAATGGTTAAAGAAGGTAATATGATTTGTGTTTTAAAAATCCACAAGATGCATTTTCTTTAGTAAAATCTTTTATTGAAATCAAATAACACTTTTCTTGACTCATTTCATAAGTCGTAAGTTTTGAACAAAGGCAAAATGACTCGCAAACATTAACCCTTTTAAAATGTGCAAATATTGCAAAACAGCTTAAAAATAAACAGCATTCAAGGTGCCAACAACAAACAGCATTTAAGACACAATGTGACTGCAGTCTAGCACCATCACACACAAAAAAAGGATCAATAATTGGACTTACACCCCATTTATTTCCTGGTCATATGCCACTTCTACTGAGGTAGCTCACAACCGTAACGGCATTTACCAGTGTTTCAGATACATTTTTAAAAATGGTTACCTTCTCCATTTCAAGTTCATCTAATGATTTGTCTCGTAACTCCTAACATTTCAGGAACCTGACGATGCTGGTGGGATGATGAGGCTTCAAGTGAGGTTTGTGGAGTTGATGGTCCAGATGTGTGGTGGGAGGTGGATGACTCGAACACATCCTCCTCTGTCTCCTGATCTTCTCCACCCTCATCTGTGATGCTGTGTTCCAAGTCATCCAACTAAAACAAGTTCTATGAAATATCAGGCATAACAAGTAATGGCACAATACATGTTTGGAATCATATACTATAGAAAGCTCACAAATGTATTTGAAAGTTGGTATTTGAAAGTACTGTAACAACCTTTACCCCAAACTTACATTCAGTGTAGAGTGAGACACGCAAACAAAAGGCTGTAGAAACTGCAGGTTTTTAAAAATCCACTTCTGTCTGGAAGTTAATTCTTTGTCGCCGCTGCCACTCGGTTTTGAACGAAGTACTTTCGAATACTGTGTTCGGAAGGGAAGCAGCTTGGTAGGTAGGTTCTAGTCTCTTTAATTGTCAATCACACTCACTCGCATGCGCGCGCGCACACACACACACACACACACACACACACACACACACACACACACACACACACACAGACTCGCTCACGCACTCACTCACTCACACACACACACACACACACACACACACACACACACACACACACACCAGACTCGCTCACGCACTCACTCACTCAACACACACACACACACACACACCACACACGCACGCACTCACTCATACACATGTCATACATGCATAATCACACAAACAATTTGCTCTATAGCCAAGGAAAATTTAATGAATGATTAGATAGCTTAATGCTAATTTCAGTACTCACTGGGTTTCTGAAGTTTTTCCGCTATCGTTCGCCAGCATTTTTCTTTTTGTATTCTGTTATGGTACTCCCTCGATGACACATCATATAGGCAGGAGTACTGTTGCCACAGCTCCACGAGCCTTTCCTCCATGTCATAACTCCACCTAGTAGCACCATCGTCTCTCTTTCGTTTCGCCATTTTTGAAAGTTGTTTATGGAAAGGCTTCTGTGCTCCTATTGGTCAACCTCATACATGTGACGGAACCCGTCGTGGATGATCGTTAAAAAAATGAAACATGCTAGTCTTTTTGTAGTGATGTCGTGAAGCATCGCAGACGCGACACACTATACGAGATGATACGATCGAATCTTGCGTCCCGACGCCCGATGTCGTTTACGAATCCCTATGGAAGTTTTTTCCTAACAAAATTAAAATTAAAATGCTTAAAATATCAAATAATAAATCAAAGTCTCAAAACAACTGCTCAAATGATGAATCAAATTGTCAAATTTTAAAAAAAAATAAATCAAAGTCTCAAAATGGCTGCACAAATGATCAATCAAATGCTCAAATGCAATTTCATTTCCTCAATCGTGGAAGCATGAACTGTATCAAAAATCAAGTTAAAACTCATTTGTATTTTATTTTTAATTTTCATTATCAACCCAGTATAAACCTGTTATTATTAAATCTATAAGTCAATGTTCAAATCATAAATCAAATGGACAAAATATAAATCAAATGCTCAAACCAACATCGAAAATGGCAAATCAAATGCTCAAACCAACATCGAAAATGGCAAATCAAATGCTCAAACGGGACATCGCAAATGATAAATCAAATGCTCAAACGGTAGCCGGAAACGGCAAATGATAATTCAAATGGAAATGAGGAATGTCAATCAAGTTGCGTGGTCGGCGCAGTAATATCATCACTCGTGAAAAGTCCGCTCCCCCCGCTCCCTCTCCTCCTCCCTCTCATTTCAAGGGGAGAGGACTTTTCACGAGAGATTATATTACTGCGCCGAGTCGAAGTGCTCCCAAGCACTTGCTATTGTATTCTGCCATACAATATAGTTATTCATTTTACACGCTTAGAAAAGCGCAACGTTTTATTTTGTGTCATCACCCTAGGTCGAGTTACACTACTCTAGTAACTGTATTTAAATAGGGAAAACGTGGAGGTGTTTGGCCTCTCTTTCTCTTCTAGGGCTGTATTGAATGAACAGGGCTGAGATAAGATCTAACAAATTTTCGCGGCAAAACAGAGATTTAGTGCACGCACTGAGACGAGAGAGGTACAGTAGGTAGCCAACCAGAATGCCTATTGCCGCCGCGGCGTCTACCGCGGCAAATTCACCGCGGCAAAAAAAACCCAGTCGCATTTCTAAGTCATTTGCGAAATGACCGCCAGGTGGCGCAAATGGACATTTAGCGAAAGCAAAACGTATGTAAAAGTAGCCTACATTTTAAATAGAATATAGCAAACTTTTAGAGGAGAACATTTTATTAATCAAAATATAAAGAGGCCTATCTCGCAGTCAGTGAAAATAAATTAGGTGCAATCAATGATGCTAAACTATTGAGGAATGAGAAGATTGAAAAGTGCTTCTCTCGTGTGCGCGAGACACTGACTAGTGAACAACTAATCTTGTGGTCGAGTGGTAGAGCTGAAGGTTTAAGCAGTACAAAGACACGGGTTCGATACCCGAATAAATATGTTTTTTATATAATTACCATGCATTTCCATTTTACACTAAGGAACAAATCTCATCCGACACATTGACTGAATTTACGTCTTCAAAAACAGTTCTGTTAAAAAACAAACAAACAAACAAAAAAAAAACTTCACGGACAGGACAGCAGACAGCAGGACTGGAATTCTTTCCATATGCAGAAATAATTTTTAAAAACATGGTTAAGCAAGGTGCGATTTGCCGGTGGGTGATTTCCCCACTCCACAGTATAGCGATTCAATGCTATAGGCCTACCCTAAATAGACCATATCAAATATAGTATATATATTTTTTAAATATACAACACGCACGTTTAAACAACAAACAATAAAATCTGAAACAGCGCTTCTGCTCCTGTATTGAGAGATAACATGCAGCGCGATTCAGTTACGATCCTGGTTCCAGTGGCCTTAATACATTCACGGCTTTTTAAAATGTCACAAAGCGTTTTGATGTGGTTTTGAACGAAATATTGAAGTTTATAATTAAGTATTTTGACACACCACGCCTAGTGCGTATTCTAAAATGGGGTTTTATTCTGCCATTGAATTAGAGTTCGACAAACGCAGCGGCGCGTTCACTTGAATTTATTTTTCTGCTAAAATAACTTAATAGGCTATAGCCTACTTCGTAATTTTTGGTCATACAGATAGGATATCATATTTTAAAACTGTAAAAGGTCTACTTTTATTCATGCAAAGTAGGCTACACTCACAATAGGCTGACAACAAAACGTTTTCTCACTCATTTGAGCGAACACACACTGGAGAAACAAACGTTTGGGCTTTTCTCAGTGAGCTCATGGCCAAGTGGTAGAGCTGACGGACCGATCAATCAGAAGACATGCGTTCAAATCCTGAACAAACATGGACTTCTGTAACAATTTTATTTTTAGGCTATTAATGCAGATTTGTTTAGTTCTAAAACTGTTACACCATATATTTTTTTGCTTATATTTATAAAATAATATTACCATGCATTTCCATTTTACACTAAGGAACAAATAGGCTATCCAACAGAATGACATCTGTAGCTAATAATACCAATTGTTCAAAAGCAGTTTTGTAAAAAAAAAAAAAAAAAAAATGATATATAGGCCTAGCCTATATATATCTATATTTGTTTTATTCCCTATAGCCTACATAGAGTTTTTAAAAACATGGTTTTAAGTAAAGTTTTCGAAAAACGAGGCAGCGCGTTCATTTGATTTATTTTTCTCAACAGCTAAAATAACTTAATAGGCTATACGTGATTTTTTTGGTCATACAGATAAGAGTAGAGTAGCCTACATCGTTCAAAATTGTAAACTTTTTTTAGGCTAACGACAAAAGTTTATCTGTCGTCTCTCTCGGTCTCTGGGAACTGCGCGTCACAAAAATGAACCGAAAGCCACTTGCCTCAGCTCAGACACGATAGGAAATCGGCTATGTCTAAAGCCTTTAAATGTCTAAATATTTAGGCTAATAAATGTTATCTGATTATATAATCCATATGAAAACGAGAGGAGAATCTGCTCAAATATGTTTATGATGTTGGCACCTCGCAATGAGAAAATGACAAGGTGAAAATCTCGATCTAATTAAATGTAGAGACTAAATCTCCCTGAATTAAAATGTAAAAACAGATCAAATCGTTTATTCGTTGAAGTGTTGCTATATTGTTTTATTTAAAGTTCATAATTATTATCTAAATGTTATTTAGTTTATCAGCAGTAGCCTACCAGGAAGCACCGAGATTTATTTGAATAATAATAATTTAAAAAAGAACTAATTCACAATTGGCATGCCTGGATCCAAAGATCCCTGTAGAATTTAATATTGAGTTGAGCATTTTGTTCATGAAAACAAAATGAACATGCGTTTGAAGATTATATTTAGTTTTGCTTGGAAAAAGCTGGCCCAAACCAGTTTTATTTCTTAAATTATTTAAATAATGAAATATTTAGTAATAAACTTTTATGACAGAAATACCACTACATGTAGCTTAAATCATTTAATTCCTTCATTATCAACACTTTAATAGCCTAATGCTAGAAGAGCGATTTAAGTGTGAATTGCGACTTCTCTTTATTTTAAGTCAGACTCAGAGAGCCTGTGGGGGGTTTGGAGGGACAGTTCAGCGTGATGCAGGACAATAGGAGGTGTTAATGTCCCTCTTTCATATGGAGAGTGTCGGATAGCCAGCCCGATGGCAAAGGCAAAATTATTTTAAGGATAGGCTACATCTTGTTGGAGAATTTCATCTGTCTCATACATGGGTCTAAATGCTGTAATATTAGAGAGAGCCTGCTGAGGGGAGGAGATGAACAGAAATCTAGGCCAAAAGCCAGGTCGGATGAGGGCAGGAGAAGAAACTGGGTGAAAGGACATGAAAAAGCCAGGTCGGATAAGGACAGGAGAAGAAACTGGGTGAAAGGGCATGGAAAAGTACCTGAAAATCATGTATAAAGTCATTTTTGAAAAGATACGCATGCGCAAAGAAGGTTGCCCCAATTAAAAATGAAATAACGATGCAGGTGTTTTTAATCTGGGAGGAGTAATAAAGAGGAGCAAAGAGAGAAAAAGATAACGAGTTGAGCGCTAATTGGGTATCTAGCAAGAAGACAAATGTATAAGACCTGAACACTGACCATTGTAAGATCAGATGCGTAGCTAACATCTCCTTTGTTGAATTGCTCAATAAAGTTATTCTTCTGGGACCTGAAACTTCGACTCTGAAAGATTTCTTCTGAAGACCAGAACCAGATTTAGAGACCTGGGGCCGTATTCACAAAGAATTTTAAGGCTAAAAGTAGCTCCTAACTGGCGAATTTAGGAGCAACTCCTAAAAATAATGGGCGTGTCACTCCTAACTTTAGGACTCCTAATTTTTTTCACTAAGAGTAATTCACGAAGCATTTTAGCCCTAAAAGTAGCACCTAAGTCTGGGACAGCTTAAAAGAAGTCGAGAGGACTCCTAACTCACTAAGACCTATTCACAAAGGATTTTAGCGCATACCACCACCTCTCGCAGTCGTCCGGGGGCCGTGACAGAAGCGCGAATGCTGCATTGATCTGCAAACAAATCTTCTCCCATTCTCACGTTTAGTTTTGCTTGATATCCCAGTGCCGAATTTCCCATTTATCATTTTTTTCAGCACCAACTGAGCCAGCAACGGTAATGGTGTGTTCACACCGAACGCGAATTTAATTATTTGCGCGAGTAGATTACATACAAAGTCAATGCAAAGACGCGAATAGACGCATCATTCGCGCCGGGCGTTGCGAATGACGCGAATTGGGCGACGCGTTTGCCGCGAATGTCTTCCGTGCAGTTTAAAAAATTGGAACTCGAGCGAATGTTCAAGCGTCTAACGCGAGACGCGTATTTGACGTTCTATTCGCGGTGTAAACACACCATAACTGATCCTGCGTTATAGGCTTTCTTTTCCGTTTTGGCAAGTTCATAATCCACCGTCATTCAACTATTACATTACTTCAATAGGAGCAACATTTCCTTGCTTTAAGTAGTCTATTTAGGCTAATAGGATGTCAATTAATCTGTTAATGCAAAATCTTAATGCAAGTGTCGTTTTTCATTATTAGGCAAGAACCGGTTTTCATTAGGGTATTAGGCTACCTTGATTTAATTTAATTTAATTCATGACTTTTTTCTCTCTCTCTGCCTTTTTAGAATTACACTTCACTGGGGCCTGCACAAACATGTCATTATATATGCATTTCGATGACATTACTATTATTATTTTGTGTAGGACACAGACATATTTAGATGTCGTAATTCCATGATTTGTTGCGTCTGTGTTATGTTCCGCATGACCGCCCTGTCATCTAACAACCAATCACTGTGATCATTGCGAGGAAGCTCGTGCATGAGAATTGACGTCATACATAGCAACGAAGACTCACTCTTAGTTTAGGAGTTGTCATTTTTACTTACTAAGAGTAGGTCTGAAAGGCGTTGTGAATAACTTTTAAGAGAAAACTCCTAGCTAAAATATTTTAGTGCGATTTAGGAGTACTCCTAGTGGTAAGATAAAATTCTTTGTGAATACGGCCCCTGAACCAAAGATCGTAGATTTGCCACAACAATCTCTCGATGTGTCCCCATATTTTATTAAATTATAAATATTGTAGTTTATTTATTGTAGCCTATTTAAAGTTTTTTCAGACATAAATTTAAATATAAGTGTTCAATTCAGTTGTTTCAACTGGTTTTGTAGAGTTTAAGAATGTTTGAGCAAGGGAGACTAAATAAACTTGCTGAGATCCAGCGCGAGAGAGGCAAAACTCATGTTTTTAATTTATGTTGCTTTGGACTATTTTCGATTTGTAGTCTACCGTTTAGTTTAATTTAGCTGCAATTTCTTTGGCAAAACAAATTTTAAAATGTAGCAAGAATAAGATTCTGTGTTTCTTTTTGCATGGAAATAAAGTCTAAATGCAACCCTGTTTTAATTTTTTTTTAAACTGTTCCACATCTTTATTTAAACCTTGAATTGTTCGATGGGGTTCCAAATTTAAGTATTTTAGTGTTTTTGAACATTACACAATAATTTAGCAGACTAAAGACAAGCTTCTTCATTTTCATTTTCTGACGCAATCGGCTAACAATCATCCTTCAACAGTTTTGTCGTCTGTGTAGCGGCTCTACAGGAATGTAGCAATGTTGTAATGTGCCATTGAAAATTAAACAAAAAGCTTGACTTTAAATAAATAAACAGTTAATAAACTCGCAAATAAACAGTTACCTATTTAAGCATCAAGAACGGTTAAAGATTAATGCTGTCGGCCAACATAATGTTATATTGAGATTCGATCTCGGGTCTCTTGGATCTCCGTGTCGTTGCGTTAACCACAGAGCTACCGCCTGAACGCTATTAGATCAACGTCTTATGCTCTTGCAAAGCCTCATTGATGTAGCCTAATATGTTTCTATTGCAATGTTTTATATGGAAATGTTTTCATTGTTTATTCAATTTAATTTAAGTATTGTGATGAATTATTTTAACTACATTTCACTTGAATTCATCTGCTACCAGCTTTCAATCGCTCTGAATGAGCCGCGGCGCAGCAGCAGATTACGCAATAGAGAGAATAAACTGACACTTTCAAAGTCTGTGATTGTAGCGCCTCTTAGCGGTTAAAGGCAGCAAATACACCACGAAAATTACCGCCGCGGCAGAGCGACGGCGGTTGAAAGTATTATTCTGGTTGGTAACCTACTGTATATGCTGTATGATATGTTAAATTACGTTTAAATTGTCTTGCCTATATGCTATGATATGTTAAATTACGTTTAAATTATCTAGCCTATATGCTGTATGATATGTTAAATTACGTTTAAATTGTCTATCCTAAATGCTATATGCTGTATATGTTAAATTATATTTAAAAAAAATATGCAAGAAAAAAGATATTTAAAAAAAATATTATGTAGGCTATGTTTAGATTATATTTTTGACTATAGTGTTTATGCTGCCTCATTATCATCAGATATCTCGCAAATATCTGTTGTAAATGTGCTGAAATGTGTAAATATCCCCGGTTGATTATGTGCGCAAATGTGTTAGTTGTGCTATCTCCAGTAATGGCCCATTGACACGCATATACAGCACGCGTGTACCATTATTGACATCAGTTATTCATATAGGCTAATGGTACTATACTTTAAAATATTTATGTAATAATAGTTTTCAACTTTTTTTTTTAAAGGAATGTTGTTACATCACTACCTTCTGCAACTCGTAGGGAGCGCAGCAACACAGGCGGAAATCAGAAAAAGTAAGTACATATTTACCCACTATTTTACAGATGTTAGTTCAATTTTGTTCATATACTTAGTGGTGATACAATATGTACATGTGCATGTGTGGCTTTGCAAAAAATGTGTTGTTGTTTTTGTTATGCATGCACAATATTACAGTTATTACAGTTAGTTATTGGTAATGTTAATATAAAAGAGCTTATTTTCTGTTGTTTTATCAACATCGGTTGATAATAGGTATATTACTTTTTTCAACCTTCATTAATATATATTATTATTTTTATTTTTTTTGCTTCTTTGTAAGGTTTTTGTTTTTGCCTACTGGTTCCTCTCATTGAATTTTAAAATTTATTTTCTGTGACTTTTTTTCCTTAAATAATGTTAATGTATTGTTAAAACCTGTAACCTGTTTTAAATAAATGGCAAACAATGTACTGTACCATAATCTATTTTGTCTTTATTTTTTCCTTTGAGTGACAATTTTTGACTTTGTGAAATTACAGCACAGCCGTAAAATTAAAAACTGTAAACTTACGGTAAAGGGCTGGAACCACAGCTGCCAGTTCTTTACTGTGAAATTACAGCATTGTTGAAACCGTAAAATTACGGTAAAGGGCTGGAACCACAGCTGCCAGTACTTTACTGTGAAATTACAGCATTGTTGAAACTGTGAAATTACGGTAAAGCGCTGGAACCACAGCTGCCAGTTCTTTACTGTAAACATACGGGTGAATTTTTTACAGTGTGTGCAGTGGCTCTACAGTAATGTAGCAAATTTATGTTGTAATGTGCCATTGATAATTAAACAAAAAGCTTGACTTTAAATAAATAAACAGTCAATAAACTCGCTAATAAACAGTTAACCTACCTATTTAAGCATCAAGAACGCTAAACACCAACAGCATGTATGCAACAATGAACTTCGCTTGAAGCTCCGTGAAGCTTATGTCAATGCGTTAACCACAGAGCTACCGTCTGAACACTGTTAAGTTACCGTCTTATGCTCTTGCAAAGCCTCATTGATGTAGCCTAATATGTTTCTATTGCAATGTTTTAAGTTTTCATTATTTATTCAATTTAATTTCAGTAATTTCAGTATTGTGATTATGAATTATTTTAACTGTGTTTCACTTGAAATCATCTGCTACCAGCTTTCAAACGCTCTGAATGAGCTTCGGCACGGCGGCAGATTACGCAATAGAGAGAATAAACTAAAGTCTGTGATTGTAGCGCCTCTTAGCGGTAAAAGGCAGCAAATACACCCCGAATTTTACCGCCGCCGTAAAAGTATTATTCTGGTTAAGTACCAACTGTATGTAAGATAGTGGTAAAATTATTTTATAAACATTTGGTTTCATGATACTCTGCGCATTTCGTGTTTTGATCCCAAAACAACTCAGATATAAAATACATAATTTTATGGAATATGATCAGGGATCGCATACACAGATTAAAATTACCCGTAAAAGGGATAGGTTGCCAATGTATCTGTATGCAGGGTATATGCAGGAATCTTGAAGTTAATTTTAATACCTTTTCAAGACTTTTTCAAGACCTTCCCAATATTTTTTAATACCTCACCGCCACTTCAAGCTGTAACCATTTACATCAGTGATACTTTTAACTTAACAGTTTTAGTTTGTGATAAAGACTATAGACGACTCTGATACAAAAAAAATCAAATAGGCTGGGATAGTAAATCAAAGCAAAGTTTATTAAAAAACAAAACAAAACTTTGCTCCACCCTCAACAACAATCATGCTGACATGTGCCTCAGTTCTTCTGATTTTGTTCCCAGCAGCTTCTCAGTTTGGACCAATTCGTTCTGTTTTTCTTTACTACGTTTTCTGAGGATGTTGGACTTCGCGATCAGTTGTGCCATTAATGTCCCAGATTTACCCTCTGCCTGCTCGGCTAACTTATAACACAGCACGCAGTGTTACTGTGCCGCCCAGAGCCACTCTGATGTCGGCTGCAGAAGATGAGGAAGCAGAGACAGCCCGGGTCGTAGCTGTAGCTTCAGGTGCGACTGCCGGTGGTGTAACGACATTGGTACTAGGTTGTGGTGGTGCAACGCGATTACCACAGAAGCTAGCGATGGAGAGCTGCCGCTCTCACACATGTGGGACTTTAACGAGTTAATGCCCATAGACACAATACATATTTTTTTCTTGCATAATATACAATATGCATCCCTGACATTCCCCTCGACTGGCTGCAGCCACTCTTTGAAGTCCGGCATTTCCAGCCAGGACGCTGCAAATTTGCACTTCCCCATTCTGTTCATGCGTTCACCAAACCTTCTCTTAAAGCTGCGTTCACACTACACGCGACCAAGCGACACCATACCATTCATTTTCAATGGTGAGCGGACTGGATGGGGCGTGTCTGACGACGCGACAAAGTTGAGATCTGTTTAACTTTATGCAAATGAAGAGCGACTTTCAGGAGCGACAACCAATAGGAGTGAAGTCAGTGGAGCGCATCACTCTTCAGTGCTGAGTCTGACCGAGGCAAGTTGAACGAGAAGCTCATTTTAGCAGTCAGAAACTGCCCTATAATGTATGATATATCTCCATGTACATACAGTGGTATTCACCGCACTGACTCCGTGCCTGGATGGTTTCGGGAACCCAGATAGACCGGTATTTGCCCGTTTGGTGCAGTTAAATAGCCGCGATGGCAAAGAACACTCACTGTTTCTCGTTCATCTTTAATATTATGCATTTTATGTACTGATTCCATTTATATTTAGACTTTTCCTTCCAAAATGTGTGTTTGTAGCGTCAAGAAAACTTATTTGTTGTCTAACATAGAGTAACATCCGGGAATGTCACTCACAAACATTACTAGGCAACCAGTAGTGGGAACGCCCTCCAGCGCAGCCACTGGTGACCTGCAGTGACAAAATCGTGTGTAGTGTGAAAGCAGCTTAAAACATTTTGGTGCGTTGTAATACGCGTGATTTTTTTCCCCCCCCCAAACCACTTCAGCGGAAATCCCGCCCAGCAACCGATTTCATTGGTTTAGGTTACAGCGACGGGTAGGTTTAGGGATAAGTGTTTGGTGTAGGCAATCAGTACAGTGATTGACATGACAGAGAGGCAATTTACGGATGCACCCAAAATAGCCTAGTTTTTTATGTACCTGTTCGTTTTTTTAACCCTTTATGACCTGCCATAGAACAATTCCACCAGAGCATATCTTTGTATTTTTACATGCTGTGCTGTCATTCTTTTGAGCATTTTCATATGCCATACATCAAAATAATCCTTACACTCCCAATTTGAAGGCTATGTTTGTAATAAATCAATAGTAACTATATAAATATCTCAAAAGTGCAATAAACAAAAAGAAAAAAAAATTAATAATTTTTTTTTACATATTTTATTCAATACAAAAAATGGATAAATGTCAACCTCAAACTTGTCAATGAGAAAAACGTGCATAAAACAATTTAAAACTATACAGAATTTATTTGAACTCTTTACATAAATTAGTTTTTAAGATACACTCATTTTTACACTCATTCAAAAAAAAGGCGTGTACTTTCGTTTAGACCTAACGCTGTGTGCGTGCGCGCGCCCGCACTCGCGTGTGTGTGTGTGTGTGTGAATGTCCTTGTATTTGTCAATGTCTAAAGGAGAAAGAAATGATAACATAAAGCAATGGTAAAAAGACAATAACGATATAAGGAACATATAGCAAATGGGAGTCAAACGGGAGTCAAACGCATGGTCAAATGACGCAGCGTGTGACGTCACAACATGTGACAGCCGGGGGTCATAGTGCACAGAACGTGATACGTCAATGAGTCATCGGAAGACGTAAATATCAATCGCAGATCTACAGAACATGTGTGCAAAGACGTGCAATTCATTTTTGTGTTGTTGTTTTTTTGTAAACGCATATTATGCAGTTTGTACAGATTGATTAGAGGGTGAAAACAACGCAACATGGGCATGTTGGAGGCTTGATCTGAACATGTTACATCTCTGGTTTTGTATGCAAAAAAAAATGACTGAGCAAGCCATTTGGTTTCAGTTTCTATAGGCTTTTAAACAGACACACGCAAACGGGAGCGTCAGTCTTAAAGGGTTAATAAAAATGACTAAATTCACACACTTTTACGATGTTTTTGGGACTCAAACTGTTGGACAGCTAATTCAGAAAAAATACTTTCAAAATTTAAGACTTTATAAACCCGTGATAAGACTTTTTAATACTTTTCAAGACCCCGCGGATACCCTGTGTATGGACAACTAAAAACAGTGGATTATAATCAATTATCCATACAGGTAGGCAAAAATAGATACATTTTCTATATCGTATTATAACTAAATATTGATATATCAATTGTCTGGAATAGATCGATTGTCAGGATGACCTTTAATGGTATCAATTTATTATCGGATACGCTGTTTTGTCCAGCAAAACTGATCGTCCGATCTTTATCAAACCTCAAGAAAAGGTATTTACAACTCGATCACTGAATAATATATACAGGCAAGCTGGAGTCCTTTGATGCGGCCAAAGTGAATAGCGAGAAGGGTACGATGGTCTCTGGAGAGCATCGCCGGTCGTTGCCAAATATTGTGGCGAAAGATTCTGCTCGCCAGTCATTTGAAGGAGTCACTTATCAGCCGACCCCGCTTAAACAGGCTAAAGCACGCGCACCTCCCCAAATGGACGAGGCGTTTATACTTGATCGCTCGCCGTTGTACTATTCTGTGAAATATCACCACCAATATCACTACAAAAAGAATCGTGTAAAATCCAGTAAACCCTGAAATTATTACTTGTGACATTAGAACAAAATATGTGGGTATAAAAACACGTATGTAGGCTATAGAACTAAATTAACGATTTCTTAAATATTTTCTAATTTCACTTAACATTTCATTAAGTTTCGTGGACATTTTATAAAACATGGATCTTTTTATTCAAAAGGCTTGTTATGATATTGTAGGCTCATTTTGTAAACATAAGCAACTGATTTAGATGCGCAAACTGTGTGGCGGTGCGGTGAGATGTTCATGCTCGGGCAGATTCGGCTTCTTGAAGTCGTTCATCCTCAGATGCGGCGCCGCGCGCACTGTTACAAAAAAGCTGTGCACACCACCAAGCGAAATGGGGTCTTGCGCTCCCAACGTGCACGATCGCCCACACCACAATGACATAATTTTTGCCACGCGCACCTTCGCGCTCGTGCGGGCGTGTCGAGTATAAACAAGGCTCGCTTTTCTCAAGTCTTGAAGCGCAGCAGGTAACACAAAACGAAATGAACAGGCTTGTTGCAGGGTTCATTGTAGAAGACATGCTTCCCCTGTCGACCATTGCATCGCCCAGGTTTGGAAAAATGCATTTTAAATTAAGATTAAGAATATTATGGGATTTTCATTGACCACTTCATTTTTTGTTTTTATTGCCACGAGTCGAATAAAAAGCTGGTTTTGTTCTCAGGAGAAGAGTTTTATTCTCATGTTTCCCAAAGCCTGTGTTTTAAAACTTGTGTGTTGACCCCATTTTAAAATGACCCCACCATAGCTTCCTTTATCCTGTTGTTTGTGGATTTTACAGTGTGGCATATTTCTTTGTGGGGGATATTGTTCTTTCATATGGTTTTATATGCCGTTTTATATATATTTATACAATAAACATTATGTAGACAGGCTAAGTGATGATAGGGCTATGATGTTTGTCCATGTAACTACACGGTAAATTAAGAAACGGGAAAGTTAAGTAATAAGTAGTGAAGTTACTTTTCAAACGCAGTAACTAGTAAAGTAATCACATTACAATTTACAGAAGTAACTAGTAACTAATTACTTTTTTTTAGTAACTGCCCCAACACTGAATTCATGCCTGCAAGACTACTTTTCGAATTATTAAAGCAATATACAAAAATCCACATTACCTCATGCATGCATACAGGCTAGAACAGTACATCAATTATTCTGAGAACTGTTTTTCTGAATTATGATCTGAGTTTCCAAGCATAATTATGTCTTCTTCATAGCCTGCAGGTAAATGGACCCCAAAATTGGCCAATCACAGCAAATAGCACACAAATTCTCTTGACATTCAAATACACTAGTCATCATTAACTAAGCATAATCTTTTAAAGAGCCCCTATCATGGATTTTTGAAAATGACTGTTCATGTAGTGTGGAATATAGCTCTAAGGGAATGAAAACATCCTGCAAAGATTTATATCTGAAAGTGCACTGTATATTAAGTTTTTGTCTTTCAAAAGTGAGAGTCGACTCTGAGTCTATGAAATGAATTGTTTTTGAAACGAGTCATTAGCTGTTTCGTAGTGACGTCGATACGAAACATTAGCATATTTGTTTAAACTTGAAGTCTAAAACACATTCAAATACTTCAGCTGAATAGCATCATGTCGAGAAGACGCTGTGTTCTACAATGCAAAGATAGTTCAGCCACTTTGTTTTCATTGCCCAGGGACGAGCATGTGAAGAATCAGTGGTTAGAGTTCATATTTTCAAAGATACCACAACAGTATAGCCCGAACCTTGTGTTGTGTTCTCATCATTTTAATGACGAATCATTCAAAAACATAAATTAAATCAAATGTGGATTCACAAGCCGGTTGTTCCTGAAGGAGGGCTCAGTACCCAGTGTATATGGATCAGCTTACAAATCACAACCTGTAAGTATTATTAATAATTGTTGCTTTTATGGGTTTTGTAGCGTCGGGGGCGCGAGGAGGGAAGGCGCAGTAAGTATGTGTGTGTGTTGTGTAAGTTACGCTCAGCGCAGCATCTAGGTCTAGGTCTCTAATGTCAATTTTTATTAAATATGTGAAATGTTTGTCGCTGTTATTGGAGTTGTCATAAAGAATAGAGCGTATTGTAGTACTGCATTGCTTTATCAATATGTTTATGCGTTAGGCTAACAAACAATAACTGACTGGGTCATCTAACCAATCACAGCCGATTAGCGTCACGCAAAGGAGGGGTTTGGAAAAATGAGTCGTTGAACGAATCATTAGGGAGTCGGTGAGCAAATCAGGTAAAAATAAATGCATATTATAAGCAGTGTTTGGAATAACGCCGTTTAAAATAACAGCGTTAGGTAACGACGTTATTTTTTCAGTAACAGGGTAATCTAATTAATTACTTTTACCGTCGTTACAACGGCGTTAACGTTACTGGACGTTAAATGCGATGCGTTACCACGGGCGTCAGTTTGGTGTGCAGTGTGCTGGCGACAGAGACGCATTTGGAAGTGCATTTTCAAAAGTGCTGGTAACAAACTTGGCAAACTGTGCAGCCTCTCTGCTCAACCCGTAAATAAATCCATCGATCCGCAAATGTTGTTTGAATTCTTAAGTGGTCTAGTGGTAGATTGTTTGCCAAGCGTGTCAGAGGTTATGGGTTCTAATCCGCCCTCGGTATAGTTTTTTTTCCTCCCGTATCAAAACCGAATATGTTCATCAGTGTTTACAGTCCATATCAAGCAGGGACACGTTTGTGTGCTTTTTATTTTGTGATTTCACCAGAATGAATAGAGAGTCTCCACAACGGTGATAGATTGAAGATCGCCGCGCGCGCCACAAGAGAACAAATGCAGCCGCGGCAAGGAGCGCTCAGCTTGAGTTCAAAACCAAAACAATTTAACGCTAGATCTCTTATTTAATAGCGAACTAAATTAATGCTCTGCTAGTTAACTGGAGATGTTTTATTTATTTGTTTCAAAAAGTTGTGAGTACAAAATGACTCAAAATCGACGCCTATGTGCGTTACTAGCCTATGCATTGATTGAATAAACTGTGTAATCCGAATGCACCCCTGGCTCACACAGCTAGTGAGGAGGTGGGTTAATAAGTGAAGTAAAGTGCAGGATAAACCTCTTGCTGTCTGTCGACGTGCAATAAATATAGAAAGTTATGTACAAACACCTGTCTCTTCTACTCATTTTAACTGACTTGTGAAAACAGCAAAAAAAATCCAAATTCTTTGAAAATAGTTACATTTGAACACTTTGGAGAGTTAAAATGCACTCTTATAACTAGCACTTTTTGACACCGTTTTAGTGCTTTTGAAAACCTGCAGTGTAAACCTAGAACACCCTCAGTGAGTGAAAAATACTCCAAGTCGGTGCTATTTATGTCTGTTTTATTGTACATGTACATGGATGTTAAAAACCACAAACTCATACAAACACATGTACAGGAACCTCATATTGATCATCTCTATCAAAACCATAAGTAGTTTGCAGATCATACGGCTTAAAAAAAGTGCAATTCATCAACTTTAAGCATGGAAACATTCTGATCATTTCCCTGTAACACATGAAAGGAATGAAAATGCTCAGCAAAACAAAGTGTCTGACTAAATACAGGGAAATCGTTCTCTTTGTTTGTGCAAACTAAAAGGCCTGGACGATACTCGGTTCCAAAACAAGTGATCCAAGCAGTCTGATCAACTTCACAGTCTAAGTCAACCTGCAGTTCTTCTGCAATCATCTCACCATGTGGCAAGTCAATGAGCTGAACAGTTTTTACTGGCCCACGGTCAATAGAGTTTTAAATGGCATTGATTCCCAATGGTATGCTATAGCAGAATTGGACCTATTTTTCGAATGACTCTGGGGTAATGAATCATGAAGTGATGTTTAGGGATCATTCTGCGATGTGGGTAAAGCTCTTTGAAAAGTTGATGATGGTCAACAATGAGATGCTTCAGACATACTGTCATTCTTAAACTTAAATTAACTACGGGTTCAACAGAGACGCCAACTATGACAGGTTCATCAGAGACGTCAACTATGGCGGGTTCGTTCTCAAATTGATCTAGACTTTTAGTGATATGCTTTTTATGAAGAAGTTTTCTAAAGCCTGAAAAAGTCCAAAATCTCTGGTGGCATACAGTTTGGTCACATATCAATTGAAACTTCTTACCAGGATAAAAGGCATGGGAAACTTTGAGATGACGGACCATCATTTGAACGATAACAAAATTAGTCTTGCAAACAAAGCATCTGAACATCATAATTTTTTCAGTTGAGGAGCTTAGCTCTTAGGTCCTTGACTCTGGGAGTTTCGTGAGAATGACCTACATCTATGTTGTAGATGGTGGTCTGTACAAATGTGTACATGCCATTTAAGGCCTGGTCATAGGAGATGCTGAAAACATCATGTGCTTTGAAAAGTTCATCAAAGGCTGACAGGGAAGACTTGCCCTTGCAGGGAAGGAGATCACCATCCAATGCAATGTAGAATTGCTTTCTTGTCGTCCCAACTGCTAGGATGTAGGGCTGCCTCCGCTGGTTTGGACCAGAGTGCTCCTGAAGGCTGCGGCACGACTGTAAGATAACAATAAACAGAAATGTACTGTATCTACACTGAACATCACATTTTGATGGATAAGTCACACTCTGATAGAAACCTTTCCCATGCAGGATCTATTCAGCATGTGATAATGCAACCAAGGTTTTTGTACCACGGTCACATAAAGAGAATCAAACAGAGAGATCATCAATGTTGGTACTGTGATGGATTTTCTTATCCTCAAACCTAACTATTTTAGATTTGTCTCCCTAAGACTGACTACTCTATTATAACCTATACGCTAGCTAGCACGTCTACGTTAATCCTTCGGCGTGTCTCCAGACGACTACAGCCTTTTTGTCCCTAACTATACTCCGTGTCTCCAGACGACTACTGCCGAGTCTAAACCCTATACTCCGTGTCTCCAGACGACTACTGCCGAGTCTAAAATCCCATACTCCGTGTCTCCAGTCGACTACTGCCGAGTTGATAATTCTAACTTACTTGTTCTAATGCTGCGCAGCTTAAATGACAGACAGACTTCAGTAATTATCCCTCAAATGCTTTTAATTAACGGCCAGGAGAGTTCTCGAGCAATACTCAGAGAATCTCCCAAGTAAAACCAAGGCCGGTGGATCTCAGACAATTTCCATTGAGAATCCCACCGAAAACACGGAAACAACAGTTTTTATACAATAGGGGGTATGGCATAATGACATTAATTTGATTGGTTATTCATTCACAGTCTTCTTCTGTTACTGGGTAGAGAAGAATATGTTTTAACCATTACTTCATTTATCACAAGTTCTAACTTAATCATCCCTGTCTAGTCTCATTTCCCATATTTGTTATTTTTACACATAGTCATGGGTTTGACACACACACAATTTATGGAATTATTTTTGGGACAATAATAATGAACGTAACTTTTCAAGAAACTGATGAAAATATCAATTGAAACTGAAAAAAATATCTTTGAAACTGAAAAAGAATAAATCACGGGCACATTTTTTGACTTCGTTTTTAATACAGTGCATGTTTTGCTAACTATTTCTCATATTTCTTTCGCTGATCTAAATTTACAAATGCGCTTCCAGAGTTTTCATTTACGCTTCTGAAGTTTTCGTTTACGCTCCCTGAGTTTTCGTTCGCAGATCTGACACATAGCTCTCGTGGGGGCGGGGCTAGTAGCAGTGTGTTCTCATTGGCTGCTGAGTTTTTGATTGACAGCTTCTTGACCTGGAAGTGAAGATGTCAGTGTTGTGTTTACATGTGTGGATGTGAGCGTCTGAAAGCGCAGCTTTCTATTTCATTTTACTGATATTAAGTTATATTTTTATTTTATTTTATCTGTATTTACCTGCTGCTACTACTTAACCGACAGAAGCTTTTATGAGCGTAAGAGATCTATTCAGGTGTAATTGTACATTAAAGTACTGTATATAATACTGGAAATATTGTATAGTGTCCAATGTTTTCGGAGAATATTTGTTAATTCCTGATGATTCTTTTGCATGTTAGGCTCTGATTAGGTTGAGCTGTTACAATTTAAAGAGAATAGTAGCATACAGTACGTGTGATATATTCAGCCGTCAAGAAAGTTTCACTTCAACCAGGTAATCAAGGTTGGCAACCATGGCCATCCCATTACTCATTGTTAGCATATGCATTTACACCATCAAAATTAATGATCACTTAAATAAGAGGAATTTAAACAATATGTTTAATAAATATTAATATTTTTTATTTCGTTATTTAATTTGGTTAATATTATCTTCTAACATTTTAAAATTGTAAATTTAACATTTTAACAATCATCAACAGTTTCAATTGTGACTTATACAACCAGTTAAATTAATGTAATTAAAAATAGGAATTCAAATAAATGTACATTCTTTATTGTCAATACGGCATATACACAAGTATCAAAGTGAAAGTCTTATAATAATGTTAATGTTGTGACAGGAAAGACCAGAATCCACAAAACATTACCTGCATACTATACATGTAATGCACAGTATTATCATGATATAAATTACTATACAAAATGCACAATTACAAATACAGAATACATATTTAAAATTCATATACATTTTAAATGATGCTATGATCCTTTGAACAGTTCCTGTTACAGTAAGAGTAACGCAGCAGTGACTGGGTACAAGGATAGTCCTTTCATCATTTACTCACTTCATGCCATCCCAGATGTGTATGACTTTCTTTCTTCACATAAACATAAACAAAGATTTTTAAGGAAATAATCCGTCTCTGTGAGTCCATATAATACAAGTGGATTGTAATTCATGTACTTGTGACAGTTGGTCGGAAGTGATTTTTAATAGTTAAAACAGTTTACATTATTAGTATTTTTCTTATCTAGCCTATTGTTTCACTCCAGAAGGAATTGATTCTTCCACTGAGGTCGCATGGACATCACGGTCACTGTGTGTAGTTTTTAAAGCATCTTTAGGACTCGCAGAGATGGATTACATTCCTTAAAATCTTAATTCGTGTTTTTCTGTAGAAAGAAAGTCAACTGCATCTGGGACAGCATGAGGGTGAGTAAAATAAGTGAGAATTGTATTTTTGGGTGAACTATCCCCTTAACATTCATATGCGGTTAGAATGCTAATCCATGATCAGCATAGAATAATATGAATAAAGTGCAACCTCTTGTGTACTTGCGAACTGTGTTTGTTTTGATCTAGAGGAAATAAAAATATTTGCTAGATAAAAATAAAATAAATTAGGTGTCTGAAGATCAAGATCCCAGTCATTCAAATGTGATGTGTCTGAACAAAGTAAGATTCTTGTCTGATGTGGACAGTGGATCTCTGTACTATCACTCCATCCTCTGTGTCAGCAGCAGAATTATGTTTATGGAAAAGTTGCTCCACTCCCTGGAAAATGAGAAAAGGAAACATATTATAATCTAACAATACAAACTGATTTGAACTCCCACATACAGTAACAAGTTGAAGACTTAAAATATTTATTTCAAACAAATTATATAAATATATTAAGGGATTTTACAGTACTAAATATTTACATCTGAGTCATGCACCATTTATCTGTAATACTGTTGTGTAACCTAACCAGTAGATGGCTGTATAGCCCTATATATAAACATATCCATGGCTGTGTATTCCCTAGTTGCTGGATGTTTTCAGTCATAATTACTTGCATGTATTAGGTTTTGAATTTGGACATATATTTATTATTAAAGAGTATTAAAGATTTTTTTAAATTATCAGAAATGTTAATTTGAAGTGCAACACACAGTAGCCTACATATACTGTACAGTACTCTAGCCCAATGTTGTTTGGGGTGGCTGGGGGGAAATATGATCTAATCGAAGCAAATATGATCTAATCAAAGACTGTAATATGTAGATAAACAAGTCATGTAACGTTAATGATTGGGCTAACAGTTAAATCAAGACAACACTGTATAATGTTATGGGCTCACTGAGCTCTAAAATGCCTCACCACCCGAAAAAGCAAGTACTGTATTATGAATAGTATTATTAGTAACTTATTGTATAAAACAAGTAAAAAAAAAAAAAAAAGACTTACCACGAGTATCCAGTATCCTGATATAACGTTAGCGACGATGACCAATGATAATGATATCATTCGTCTGTACTATTCCTTCTATAATAAATACCGGTAATCTCAACAATATAGTGTAACGTTACCAGCAAATAAATACAGATACAAACTTAATATCAGTAAAATGAAATAGAAAGCTGCGCTTTCAGACGCTCACATCCACACATGTAAACACAACACTGACATCTTCACTTCCAGGTCAAGAAGCTGTCAATCAAAAACTCAGCAGCCAATGAGAACACACTGCTACTAGCCCCGCCCCCACGAGAGCTATGTGTCAGAACTGCGAACGAAAACTCAGGGAGCGTAAACGAAAACTTCAGAAGCGTAAATGAAAACTCTGGAAGCGCATTTGTAAGTTTAGATCAGCGAAAGAAATATGAGAAATAGTTAGCAAAACATGCACTGTATTAAAAACGAAGTCAAAAAATGTGCCCGCGATTTATTCTTTTTCAGTTTCAAAGATATTTTTTTCAGTTTCAATTGATATTTTCATCAGTTTCTTGAAAAGTTACGTTCATTATTATTGTCCCAAAAATAATTCCATACACATTCACCTAAAATACAGAATGTCTTAGAACATTGTTTCAGAGATTTAGCAGGTCAAATAAGGTCAAATGGTAAAACATGTTTAGCTTAATATTCAGTTTAAATTTTCCACCACATTCCCCTCTCTGGCCATAATAAAACATGGCCAATATTAAATTTAATTCTTCTAATCATTTGTCCATACCTGCATGACTTACCTGCTCCACCGAATCCTCCTATTTTAAGTCAGTGATTTTAATACCACCTGTTATCTCTAACCATTTCCTTGTTTCATCTTTTACTTTATAATACCTTTAAGATATTCCTTCAATCAACATCCTGCTGTAATACAACCAATTTGTAATGTTTCACGTACACATACCATCTTCTCATCTATTCATATCCTTGCCAATATTCTATCTCTAGTAAAAAACTAAACATACCATAGTACATTGCCTTTTAACTTTAGACCTTGAGTCAAGTTACATCATTTTTTAGCTATCATTTTAATCGCATTGATCTATTAGGCCTTAACATGGTTATAGTGCTTATTAACCATTTTTCTTAATCTTATTTTGTTAGCTTTTAATTCAAGCAGGCGATTGTTTTACTTAGTCAGATCTATTTAAGGATCTGTGTAATAAAATCTAACCAAAAAGGTTCTATAATCTTTCATTTTTATCCTTAACACTAATATCACTAATTTTATTATCTTGTTTCAAACAATGTCATTATTTTAAAATTAACTCTGTTTTACACAGCTCTTGTCACGAGAATAGCCTTAGCTGAGGACATGCCATTTAATCTTTAATTAAGTATCTTCCTACAATCCTATTTTCCAGAATTAACTGATGGACATAACTTATACCACTTCTAAGTTTTGGCAATGCGAAATAGCTCATAATGGATCCATTGATCCAGATCATTAAATCTTTAGCTTCATTGTGAATTTAGAAAGCTTCTTCGATTTTTTTTTCTATATTAGCAAATACTCTATTTCTCTAAATTGTCTACTGATTAGACTAATTTTCAGTTTAAATTGAACATGTTTTTGGGTCCTATTGTTCTTGGTCTATAGTTTTAACTCTGTCCCCTACATAATTTGTTTTAATATGTTGAAAACCTTTCTCAACAATACAATAACAAAACAATATTTCATTCCTCGAAGCCGGGCTAAATAAGCAAGCACTGTTGCTGTATTCCTAGCTAGCTAGACCCGCAGTCACCTCTCAGATATCAAATACACAGACGTTAGACAATACATGAAAGGACCATTTCAGTAATCACACTGGTAAATTCTTCAACTAATAATAATCCATAAATTAAAGGTTTCCCAAAATCAATCCCCTTTTGAAAGTTTTCTTTAGCTATTTTAGCAATTCGGAACCACCTAAAATATATTTAATGTAGTCATTAATTCATCACTTTAGAAGTTTACCCAATTATCTATTCAGACCTAGTCTGGCAAAGTAACTTACACCTATTCTCTCTTATTAGTGAACAACTATTGCTATTACATTTTAGCATCTATGATATCGGTCTTAGACTTTTAAAACCCTCAAGTTTCTTCAATAATAGTCCCTAGATTATTTATTATTTTTACAGTAATGTAGTTAGTTAAAGTCTATATACTCTTCAGAATTAAGAGATTTTCCTCTTTTCAATTTACGTGTACCTAAAATATTTTCAAATGAATCAATAATTTTTTCAAATCTCAACCCTATATCAATTCTCGGTCCTACAGTTTGATTGAACCAAATAAAACATCAATAAACATCACATTATTGCCTCTGGAAGAACATCACATCCTGGAAAAAATTCAAACAGAAATAGCAATATGATCAACATTAACACACTTGCGGATATAATAACACATATGCTGAATTTGAACACTTTGTTAGACCAGATGTGCTGGTCGTCGCGTTGGCCCCACAGACGTCTGAAACGTTCCAGGTTCACCTTGATTGCTCTTTGCGAGCAGTAGCAAGGTCTTTCCCTCGTAGGTAGAGGAGGCACGTTACCAGCACGTCCTTTTATTTTCCCTCCCCTACTTTTCCTCTGGATGGCGGTTGGTGGGGCTTGCAATGTGACACGTGTACCCAAGCGTCACGCTCGGAAACCTTGATTTCTGTATTTTCGTTGTTAGAATGATCTCATACGGACCCAGCCACCTCGGGTTGTACCACGCCTTACGTCTGTGATCCTTGATCCAGACCCACTGTCCTGGCTCGTAAGTGTGCTGTGTCTCTGTACCTGGAACCGGCAAAGCAGCTTTGACCTGTTAAGGGAGACCTTAACTATTTTTGTTAGTGACAACATGTATTAACATAATCTGCTTGTCTGGCCGGTCGTCCTTTCTGATCAGACCTGTAAAATTTCATGATAAACAGTAACAAGACAATATTTTATACATTTGGAACAGAATAAGTTCTGTTCGACAGGATCCATCATGACATCCTAGAAAAAGGAAGAAGTTAAATGTGGGGTGGACAGGGCAAGCTTTCTTGCTCTCTGCCTTCCAATAGTTATACGCTGCGCATGTGTGACACTGTTTATTTCTGCCACAACAATAACCCATCTCAGGATAGTTAGCCAAAATCATCCATGCCATTATTTTATTGGGCATATTTCACCCTGTGGTCATAAATTACCCTGTTAGTGATATCAGCAAAAAATATTCTGTATCTTCAAAAAACATTGTAAGGAGTTAATATTTCAGTCAATCATTTCTCAATACAGTCAAAGAACAGGACGCTTAGTCCATTTGCAAAGTTCCATTGACCAAGGTTACATCCAGTCAAAAGTTTCTTAGATGGTTAGATCATATCGAAAATTCGTCTGAAGGCTACATCCTAAATAAAAGGAAGTAAGATTTATTTTGTTCTATTGTTGGATCTAGAATGGAAAGTTAATCACCATCAGACATGAAAATGGGAAGTATGATAAAGTTTACCATAAGAAATATAAAATCAAAGTTTTATGGTTACCATAATTAATCTTATCTATTAAAATTTTCCATTCATTCACATTCACACACTTACACACACAAACACACCCCACCCCTCTCTGGCCAGAGAATCATACCTTTTTGTCTGCCATAGCAGTTTATGAACTGAATGAGGAACATATATTTTATTAGGAGTGGAATACCACCAAATCCGAACGGTAACAACTTTTACGACAGAAGCTACTGAACGTAGACACACTGTGGCATTCCCCTTGCGACAGTGTCTAAACGTTAGGATTATTAATTCTCAATTATCCGATGCAGTCGTCATGTGATTGAGTTTAACACAGTGAACGTAAACCTCAAAATCAAATAGATTAAACACTTTAAAATAATAATCATATAGACCTTCGGTTGCAGTTGAGAGATTCAGCTTCAATCCCTCAAATGCAATTTGTCATTATCTACATAATTTCAATTTTTCAAAACTTTTTGTTGTTGCTCCTAAGCTATTTAAAAGAAGATTTGGAAATCTTCACACAATCTCGGATCCATGGACAAAAATAAAAACATTTCTATCTCGTACCCCTGGTGATGACAGCATGTGATTTCAAAAGTTTATAATTAGAAACATTGTTCTTATTGAATCCAGAAAATTACCTTTAAATGAAATGGAGTGACCAATAATTTTGCTTTTCTAGCCATAATGTCTCTTTGGGACATGTTGTGCCCTATATTTAGTCATATATATGTATATATAGTCAATAATCTATTCTCAACAATTACATGCTTTTACCACTATTGGTTTAAGTAATAAGCCTCACTATCCAAATCCAGTGTTTTAACTGATTGGTGAGTCAGTCTCTCACTTCTGCTATTGAACTTCCTGTAGGGCAGCTGGACTGGTCCTATTTGAAAGCAGATTCAAAGTGTTAGTTAAAGAAATATGAAGAATTGCTGGATAATCAAAAACAATAATCAAGTTAATATGATAATTAACTAAATTTGAAACGTTCTCTGTAGTGATCATTGAAATTCAGCACCTGGCCCACAAGTGAGGGGATGGAGGTCTTTATTTTCTGTGTGGATTGTCCTTCAGTTGACTTGTTAGGCTGATACGTTTGATCATCAGGCTGCGATGGCCCTTTCTTTCTGGCTTTTGATCCACCCTGGCACAACATTTCATAATGCATGGCAAAAATTGTCTTTAGGAAAAGTCTCAAGTGAACTTGTCACCTTTTCCTGCACTGTCTCAGTTGACCCCTCAGAAGTGTCCACTTCCTCTTTCGGGAGCTGGGGAGCTGAGGGCACCACTTCCTCTTTCTCTCTCTCCAGTCATCCAACTTTTCAAGCCAGGCGTCTGAAACCTTGAACACACAGAGAACTGCAAAACTCAAATTAAACTTTGTTTAATAACTAAATATCTCATCTGGTTATCAAGACAGCAGTTCTTCATTTTATTAAAAAGCGTACTTCATTGCGGAAAAAGCAGGAAAAAAACTCTAATTACAATACAGTTTTTTTTTTAACTACCTTTCTTTGTCTTTTTTTTTTCTCTTCAAAAATCCAAAATAAAATGACTGTAAGATATGTAATGTGCTTGTTCAAATCACAATTTATATTTAAATTGGTCACCCAACCTCATACTATGCATAATGCACAAAAATTATCTTAGTTAAAACATAACTATTGACTCTTAGAATCTCTACAATGGATAATTTTTTTTTTCAAGTTCTTTCACACTGTCTCCCATGGGATAACGGGATACAAATTCTAGACACCTTTAGTTAGAAAGTATAATATTTAAACACGTGTACTTAATATCTTATTATTTATTACTTTATTTTAAGAGCACCTAATTGCTCAGTCTTATATACTCTATCTCATCTACATAAATAAATCAAAGTTTAACTCACAACAGTTTCTTTATGATTCAAAATTTCCTAATTATCTCAGAATGCATATTCTTATTATTATGATTTATATCTTTTATTTTATTTATTTATAACAATTTCTATAACATTTCTAATTGATTTCAAAATGTAACCATGCATAATCTCATGTTAACAATTGATCCATGTATCTTGTCTCAACTCTTTCCATTGTATCTTTATATTTTCTCAGAATTAAACCTTATTCAAACAAAAACTTCAAAAAAAGCAAATTGCAGCATTACAGCATCTCGGGTATTTTTCCCTCCCGGATCTGGTTTCCAGCATGACAAGTTGCTCTCTTTGCAGGAAGTTTTTTTATTGACACCACAAATACAATACTCAACAAATACCAATTTAGTTGAATTTAACCATAATCATTGCTCATTGCCCTTAATAGACAAGGTAAAAAAATTTTTTTTCAAAATCCTTAAATCTTTTAATGTGATAGCCGATTTTACATAGGCTATGTATATATTTTTAATATAAATTATCTCACTGTGGTAAATTTAGTTGACTTTTGTCTTCTTCATATGATAATGAGATACATCGTTTAAACCTGGGCTCAGCCAGTGTGTTTTCTCTTCTCTTCTTTTTTTTTTTTTTTCAGCTAAATAATTTCTCAATTAAATTTCATTCTTCTAAAATCCCTCTTTTAGATTTCACAGATATGGAAAATTTCAATTTCAACCATCAAAACAGAACAAACTAGAAACACGTTCCAAATTCTTATTTTTTTTTAAAAAAATCTTTTTTTTCATACGCACAAAAATGCTTTATTTAACACATTAAAAAGGAAAACATAAACTGAAGTCTGTGTGTCCTACCTCCCTAAGTTCTTTTTTTCTCTGCTCGTCTGGGATGGTCCCTCCATCGGTCCTATTCGGTGGGGTCTGCGGCAAGTTGGCACAATTCTCGTCCATTGTCCGGTAAACAACCCCCACCGACGGAGGGAGTATCCTTGGGCTCCTGGCGGCTCGCCAAAATGTGATGGATTTTCTTATCCTCAAACCTAACTATTTTAGATTTGTCTCCCTAAGACTGACTACTCTATTATAACCTATACGCTAGCTAGCACGTCTACGTTAATCCTTCGGCGTGTCTCTAGACGACTACAGCCTTTTTGTCCCTAACTATACTCCGTGTCTCCAGACGACTACTGCCGAGTCTAAACCCTATACTCCGTGTCTCCAGTCGACTACTGCCGAGTTGATAATTCTAACTTACTTGTTCTAATGCTGCGCAGCTTAAATGACAGACAGACTTCAGTAATTATCCCTCAAATGCTTTTAATTAACGGCCAGGAGAGTTCTCGAGCAATACTCAGAGAATCTCCCAAGTAAAACCAAGGCCGGTGGATCTCAGACAATTTCCATTGAGAATCCCACCGAAAACACGGAAACAACAGTTTTTATACAATAGGGGGTATGGCATAATGACATTAATTTGATTGGTTATTCATTCACAGTCTTCTTCTGTTACTGGGTAGAGAAGAATATGTTTTAACCATTACTTCATTTATCACAAGTTCTAACTTAATCATCCCTGTCTAGTCTCATTTCCCATATTTGTTATTTTTACACATAGTCATGGGTTTGACACACACACACACACACACATTCACCTAAAATACAGAATGTCTTAGAACATTGTTTCAGAGATTTAGCAGGTCAAATAAGGTCAAATGGTAAAACATGTTTAGCTTAATATTCAGTTTAAATTTTCCACCACAGTACCTTATCACATATCCCTACAAACTCCAATACTTTGGCAAGACAAACAGAATAAAGTAAACATAACTAAAAATAAGAATGAACGAGCAAAAGACTGCAGTCAAAAGAGGTGAACCCCACTCTCTATTCGCTATGCACTTCAAGGAGGCAAAACATAAATTTGACAATGGAGATCAGGACACACTGACCTTATGAAACTTGACAACATGATCCACAGCTTCCAGAGTACTGATCTTAACGGCTCCCTTCTTTCCACTTGGAGGTGGTGGGAGGAGGTAGACCAGCAGTAACAGTGAGGCCATGTCACTATCCCAACCTGAGAAGGGAGGAGCACCTGCTTTAAGCATGACCAAAACCTTTGATTCTACATCAATATTAAAGGGGACATATCATGCTAAATCTACTTTTTTAGCCCTTAAATGCCTTTTGTTGTATATTTGGCTGACATGCTTGCATATGAAATAGCTACGTATTAGCCTACAACGTATTACATGTGAAACTCTCTCGAATACTTTTACTACAGATATTATATGTTTTTACTCTTACAGCTATCGAGATTAACGAATCGTGAGATGTTTTTAAACTATTTAGATCTATTCCCATCACATAAAATGTTGCCGTGATGAGCATTGAGCAGATGACAGTCTGTTGATCGCGAGACTGAAGATCATCATCATCCTAGAAAATGCACATTAACATGCAGCACATTTAGCCTGGCTAACGCCAGACCCAATTCTCGTTGAGACATGTACATTTTCTCGTATTTGAGGCATGGTTTACGTAGCTCACAGCCAACATAGATGTCGTCATCGTCTTGCTGCTCCCTCCCCGTTCTGTGATTGGTTCCCTATATGAGGCGAAAATTTGGACCATGGTATCCATACTGCCTTTCAGCGTGAATAAAATCGCGCTGCGGGAAGGCAGCATTTGGAAACCCAGACTACAGCACATTATCAGTTATGATATTATGTATATGATATAACTGTTATTATCATTAACTGTTGCAAACTCACCAGAGAAAATAATTTTCTTTTCTCCAAGTCCTGCTCTCTCCAGTTGAAGTTTTTCTGGCACCTTTGGAACTTCGGAATCTTTCCTCTTGGTTAGGCAAAAGAATCTGTGTGTGTATCTGTCTTTTTCAATCTAGGAATTTGTGAAGGAGGGAAATTCCCAGTTCTTCTTAGTTGATTAACTGAACGACGAAGGTAGGGTGAAAATAATCGATTCACCTCACCTAGAAATGTCAAAATTTAAAGCAGTGCTAAATACAAAGTCAATGCCTTAAGTATACAAAATAATTATCAGCTTAACTTTGTCCCCTTACAATCATCAATATGACAAAAGTAGTAACTTTATTTCCCAATTCAAAGTACTCATTAAAGAGCAGGCAAAAAGTACCTAGATGACATACAGTAGGTTACCAACCATAATAATACTTTCACCGCCGCGGGTGAAATTCGGGGTGTATTTGCTGCCTTTAACCGCTAAGAGGCGCTACAATCACAGACTTTGAAAAGTGTCCGTTTATTCTCTCTATTGCGTAATCTGCCGCTGCACCGCGGCTCATTCAGAGCGATTGAAAGCTGGTAGCAGATGAATTCAAGTGAAATGTAGTTAAAATAATTCATCACAATAATTAAATTGAATAAATAATGAAAACATTTCCATATAAAACAGTTCTCAACAGCTGAGGCATTTCACTATTCAAAGTTCTCCGTGCTCTGACGTCGAATTTCTTTGCTTATTAAAGATTACGAAATAATTATTTTCTTCTTTTTGTCCTAGGAATCATTCACTTGATGTAAATATTTTACTGAGACAGCTTGCCCTAATCTTTGGTGAGTTTCACGCCATGCATACTTGCAAACTTTGTGCACAATCATGCATTATCATTTGTGCATTGCTATTCGAGAAGTAACAGAAGCAAGGGTCACTGACACTTAGCATTAGCTTCACAATTGACTTACATCACGTTACCATTTCCCTGGTGTACAGTCTTATGACAGTAGATCAGAAGTAATGATTTATAGTTAATTTAGTATTTACATTTGTTTTGTTTTTCTTACACATTAACATGAAGTTAAGTTAAGTAGCCTACATTAACATGATAATTTGATGTCTCTTTTAAAATTGTTCACAGAGTGTGAGAGTTTTTGCCATGTGCTTTATTTTACTACTAATATTTTCTTGATTTTCTTTCCTCTCAGACCTGGATTTCCTCTCAGACCAGATGTGTCAAAAGCTGATGT
This sequence comes from Chrosomus eos, assembly GCA_036326025.1. Lineage (NCBI taxonomy): Eukaryota > Metazoa > Chordata > Actinopteri > Cypriniformes > Leuciscidae > Chrosomus > Chrosomus eos. The sequence goes on from CM070822.1 coordinate 27,328,328, forward strand.
GGGATGTGTTGGTTGTTTTTTGCCTCTTCTTACGTTTTTTCACCCATTGGTTCTCGTGATTATGTCCTCGCAGATCCGGACTTCCTCTCAGGCCAGATCTTTCAAAATCAGGTTTTGGATGTTTTGGCAGTTTTTTTTTTTTTTGCCTCTATCAAGGATTTTTCATCCATTGGTTCTCAAGGTTTTCCTCTCAGACCCAGACTTCCTCTCTGGCCTGGTTGCCGATGTGATATGTTGGCTGGTTTTAGTTTTTTGTTTGTTCTGGGTTTTTTTTGCTTAAAAAAAATAATATTATTTTTATAGGAATGTGGTAGCATCCATCTCACCTTCACCTGCAACTCGCACTAGGAGGGCACACGGCAGGTGTTCAGTTTTGAGAACAATTGAAAATGATACTAAGTACACTTATTCCCTTTCTATCAGATATTAGTATAATTCTGTTTACATATTCCATAAAAAAATCATGCGTCTGTATGGCTTTATAAAAAAAAAATGTTTTGTCAATGTCTGGGCAATATTACTTTTAGTGATTTAAATATTTGTTTTGTGTGTAATAAACATGCTCGCAATTGTTTGTTTGTTTTACAGCTACAAAGATGATGGTGATCATCAGACACCTGTTGCAAAGAGGGCCAAGACAAACATTCAGACAAGCAACGAACAGTCCACTCTGTCATGGAGAACAGAGACTGACATTGATATGTACAGCGGTTTTTTTAATGGTAGCAGTGAATATATTACCTGAACAATTAATTGAACTGTACATTACACTAAACGTTGGAACATTTATTTTTATGTCATTTATCCACAACGTGTGCAGCTTTTGTCACTGCAGTGTATCTTTCTGGGCTTCTGGAAGAACATTTCCAGAGCCTCTTGATATGGGAAGTCAGAAACGTCTGGCCCATTTATTGAGATCGACAGAACATTCCTAAAACCAAAAAGAAATCTTAAATAATTTCCTTTTCATGCTTTATGTGCTTATTTAACACCCAGCGGGAATTCAGGAAAAACAATCTCCGAATGCTCCATATGAAACTTTATTCTTCCGACCTTACCATCGTCATCGTGTAGATTTATTTTGATTAATATGTGCGAGGAAGAGAGAGCAAGACAGCGCTTAGGAGACGGCCTTTTGTACTTTCGCCTGGCTTCGCAGAGAGAGAGAGAGAGAGCGCGCGCGCGGCGGCGGGCTCTCTCTCTCTCTCTGCTCGTTCAGTTAAACATGCGCTTATGTGTTCTCTTAGCATCATGTGTTATTCGGTACAAATATAGAATGATTTAAGTAAAAATTTACTTTGAACGGTAGTAGTGCTTTGTTTCATTGCAACACAGGGGTGGGACAGATGAAACATAACAATTTAAACGGTAACTATTCATCTAATGCTTGTTTTTATGAACAATACCTGACAAGTAACTTATATACATTATTGTTACAAACATATTTAGTCATTTATTTTAATTTAAAGGTTTATATCAACATTTTTTTCTGTCGCCCAATAAACAATAGGCAATATATGCGTATTTTGCATAATCTTTCTAATAGGCTATTTTGACGAATAAAGACAAATCCGTTTTCTTAAATTTCTTCCTTGAGTCATATTGAGTGTTTGGTAGTTTAATAGCCTGTTATTATGAAGAAAATTGTCAACCAGAAGACGATAAATTACATTCATTGAAGATTGAACACTTATTTCAACCTTCCCGACAGCGCCTCCTGCCAGTTAAACCTGTTTTCCCCTTAAACTAAAAAACTCTGATATTACACACTTAAGGGTATGTTGTAGTACTAATACACCTTCCGTATTATCATTATAATGGCACATGAAACCATAAATACAACTTGTCAGTCAAAAAAAAGTACCGCACGAAAGAATTCACTAACCACAGTCAAAAACAGCTTTCCTGCTCTAACTTTAAAACGGCATGACGTAAAGAAGAAATGTTTTCACGAGTCCGGTAGGCATTGCGTGCTGTACCTGCTGACGAAATGTGATGTACATGACGTGAGTGGTTTTCAAGGAAATCTCAATGTTTCATCCGTCCCGCGTTTCAATTGTCCTGGTGTTCTGACATTCCATCCTACCCGTCAGATTGTCCTACCAGGGCTTACTACGCATGCGCACATCAATATCGCGTCATTTTTGTCACGCTGAACGACACGCCCATAATTTTTTACTACTTGCGTGAGAACTTCTTCATCTGAGGTAAGTTTTTCACTGTCTATGTTAATTTTTATTATATAAAGATACATAGCAGTAATGAGAACTGTTTACGGTCACATTTATACAAAGCCAGCTAGCACTATTGATCAAATTAGCATTTTTCATGAAAGCATTAGGCTAGATATAGGCGGGGTTTAAGATTTGATTGTTTGGTGTAAAATATAAACACACACAATTATGTCAAAATGTCCGTTTTGTCGAGTGTCCTCATTAGATCAGTTTTAAATTAGTTAAAAAAAAGTATAAAATGATCGTATGATCGTAAAATGACTTTACATTTTATTGACTTGATAGGTTTCTGCTGTTTGGGAGCTTGTTGGCATTGATTTAACTGGACCATTACCTGAAACTGCAGATGGCTTTAAATACATCCTCACAGCCACAGACTACTTCTCTAAGTGGGTTGAGGCTTTTCCTTTAAGAACCAAGACAGCAGCTGAAGTTGGAAGACATCTCTGTTCCATCATTTATAGGCATGGTTGTCCCCAGAGAATTCTCTCAGATCAGGGAAGGGAATTTGTAAATGATGTAAGTGTATTTAAAAATGATCAGTATTAAAGGGATTAAATCATAAAAATAAAATTTTAGGTTTAGCCTCAATGTCTTTGTTTTTAGATGTTCAAGAGTTGTTATATTTTTGCACGTATACAGTACATGTATTCAACTACTGTATGTTTTAAGGAGCTTTTCACCCATTTATTCACAGTGATTTTTCCCCTTTATTTTTAAGCTTAACCACAGTCTTTGTGAAATGTTGTGCATCAAAAGAAGTGTGACAGCAGCATATCATCCTCAAACGAATGGGCTGGATGAAAAGACCAACGACAACATTAAACGGTAAGTTGTATTATTGTATGTACCTAGGTCAGGAAAAGTTAAGGCACCCCCGCCCCCCATGGCATTTTGACCCATCTTCCGCTTCAAGGCACCAAATAAGTTATAAATGCATTCCTAAAAAGGCTTTCACACTCCAAGTTTATAAGCCTTCTAAAAAACAAAAAACTTCCCCCCTTATGTTTCATGTTAGAGCCCTCAAGAAATTGGTTAACGACTAACAGAATGACTGGGATGTCTATCTGGATGCCACCTTGTTTTCTTTACAATCAAAGGTCCACACCACAACAAAACACTCCCCTTTTCTTTTAATGTATGGGAGAGAGGCAGTGTTCCCTGCAGAGATTCCTGTTGAAATGCCGGTGAGTGTGCTTATGGAGTCATTTCAGCAATGTTGTCATACTAGCCTATGTAAGAATAATTGTTCTTAAAGTAAATTTAGCCTTGAAATCATTTCCAATGGGTACTGTAGTAGATGATGCAAAACTTTTTTCTTTTTTTTTTTTTACAAAACTAAGCATATAGTAAATATCGTTTTTATTATTGGTACCCTGAATTGATTAACTGTATTCAATTTTAACATCTGTTATAAAACCTTTGATCTTAAACCTGTAATGATCATATTTTTTAGACTATTGGTATTGAATGTATGTGTTCATATATTTGCAAGAGTGGCTTCAGGTTTGGAAGTGTTATAATGAATTTAATTAAATCATCTGTCAATTAATGTTTCAGTTTGCTGAACAATACCTGCTGACAGGAACGATCAGCAATGTTTAGACTACGCCTGAAGCGGTCAGCTCAGCACGCATGAAAGTAGCCTGCACACTTCTTGGATGTCGAGGTGAGTGCTGTTTTAATTCTGTAATACCATAGTAATGTATGTATTGTAGTGTACAGTGTGTCATGTTGTACACCTCTGCAGATGCTATCTACACTCTGAAAAATGTATTTAATCAAGTAAGAATATCCAAATATACAGAGGGGATAGAGAAGAAAACTATAGAGTGGAAAATAACTTGAAGGATGCAAAAAGTAATGCAAGAATGATTTGATTTGATTTAATTTAATTCCAAAAAGCAATAGTTTAACTTTATGTGCCATGTTTTTAGGTGTGTTTTTTTTTTTTTTTTTTTTTGTAGAATTTTGTTATTTAAATGAAAAGGTAATTTTTCTTTTCATATTTTCAGATTCTATATTGTTTTAAATGTACTAATTTACATATATATATATTCATCTCTTTTATTTTCAGGTACAGTGTGAGAGCTGCAATAGATGGGCACATTTTAAATGTTGCAACTTCAGTAGCCTAAATGTGTTTATGTGCAAAAAATGTGTAGTATAGTTGTATGAGTGTATACAGTAGAGTGTATGTCCCTTTATCATTTGCATTAATAACAGTCTGCAGCACAGTGTTGTCTTATTAAGTTCATATTATTAATAAATGTATTGTGCCTCTGTGTTTGAATTTTATAATGAATTTGATTAATAATCTCTTTTCTATATTGATCTGCTTGATTATAAATTATCTCAATAACTAATCTTATTTCAATTTACATAATCAATTTACATTATCATCTGTTTTAGGGTAAATTTGTAACATCTGTCCAGGGACTACAGATTGAAAACGTAGACTGTCAAATCATCCTCTGTTATTTTTTCTACTTGTAGGACAATCTGATGAGGTAATTTGCACTGTAAAATCATCCTACCCGTTTATTTCATACTCGTAGGACAATCTGATGAGGTAATTTGCACCGTAAAATCATCCTACCCGTTTATTTCATACTGGTAGGACAATCTGATGAGGTCATTTGCACCGTAAAATCATCCTAACCGTTTATTTCATACTGGTAGGATAATCTGATGAGGTAATTTGCACCGTAAAATCATCCTACCCGTTTATTTCATACTGGTAGGACAATCTGATGAGGTCATTTGCACCGTAAAATCATCATACCCGTTTATTTCATACTGGTAGGACAATCTGATGAGGTAATTTGCACCGTAAAATCATCATACCCGTTTATTTCATACTGGTAGGACAATATGATGAGGTAATTTGCACCGTAAAATCATCATACCCGTTTATTTCATACTGGTAGGACAATCTGATGAGGTCATTTGCACCGTAAACATCAACCTTATTTTATATGTAGACATCTGATGAGTAATTTGCACCGTAATCATCATACTTTATTCTACTGGTAGGACAATATGATGAGGTAATTTGCACCGTAAAATCATCATACCCGTTTATTTCATACTGGTAGGACAATTGATGAGGTAATTTGCACCTGTAAAATCATCCTACCCGTTTATTTCATACTGGTAGGACAATCTGATGAGGTAATTTGCACCGTAAAATCATCATACCCGTTTATTTCATACTGGTAGGACAATCTGATGAGGTAATTTGCACTGTAAAATCATCCTACCTGGTCTAATAAAAATGTTCGGCAAAGTTACACTGAATTATTTTATGTAGTCACAGACGCGAAGCAGAAACGCGCAGTAGGATTTTACGATGTGGTAGGATGAACCGATAGATATTGCTATAATGTTGCGCTACGGTAGGAAAATCTGACAAGGTAGGACGGATCGACAGAACACCGGCTCTCCCCTACATAGAACCGGTTCTCGAGTGGAACCGGTTTTCAATTCCCATCCCTAGCTCACACATTTATTGATGTATGTATTAAGTTACTTACCAAGATCAGTCTTGTACAGCCAAGGGGAGTATTTCCCTTCTGACAGCCAAGCTGGGTCAAAACCTGTCATCCGGTGATGACTGGACTTCTGATGGTTGTCAGGGGCAGGATGCGCAGCACTTGGAGCAGGAGAGCGAGTGTTGCCATTATCAGTACCGTTACCCTGTGAGTGTTTAAAAAAACGCAAATATTTTTTTCTGTTTTTCCTCTTTTTGACGCGACATATTTCCCGCCGCGCGCTCTCTGTACGCTAGTGCTCATGTGACGCAAGTGTTTGTTTGTGTGTGAATGAGCGCGCGTGAGTGCGCACTCATTGAGTTAATTGTAAACGCGCAAACAGACAGAAAAGACATGCCATCGTGGAAATAAGATAAACGATGACCACAGAAACCAAAAACTCTCGGGACAGCAGCATGTGTCCAAATTTTAATCTTAACCGTTCTATTTCATCAGAAACGATCTTGAAACAGGGCTTTAAGTGTAAAATACAGAACTTGTCCTTTAAAGATTTTCATAAAACCACATTGTTTACCTTATATTTTCTCTTTAGATTTTCCCACTTCTTGGATGCTTGTTGGCCGTTGAGCTTTTCTTCCAACCCCATTTCGTTTAATAGGGTCCTGTAACATTTAACCAAAATAACCAGTAATGAATTAGAATCAGAAAGAGCTTTATTACCACATACAATGAATTTGTTTTGGTGGCCGAAGCTTCCACAGCACAAAACAGAATGAGTGACAAGGCATAGATAATGAAAATAATAAAAAAAGAATAAGTAAATCTATGTTTAAACAAACATAGACAATAGACGGTATAAGTATGTACAGGTGTGTTATGTACAAACACAAGGAAATGCAATAAGAAGTATGTGTTAAATAAACAAATGTAAGCCTAAATTGTGTGTGGTGCACATTCACTGCACATATCTAACAGAAGTCAGACGCAAGCACAATAACGTTTAACAGACTCACTCCCAAAGTAGTTTTGCCTTGTATTTGGACTTAAGGAAATGTTGCTCATTGTCAGCGCGGAAATGAATAATCCTCCGGGTTTCCTCAGGTGTTCCTGTTTGATAAAGACCATACAAGACTGGTTGATCTGATCATGTTGCAAAAAGCACTAAACCATAATGTAACCCAGACTCAAATAAGTCAAATTGCAGTCAATAGAAAAAATATATTTTTGGCGTATTTACCCTTCCAGTAAAACTGTTTACAGTATGTGGAAAAAAGACAGTGATAAAAGAAAATTGAGATAAATAAAATGCTTTATTAATTGAGTTGGAATCTGCACTGCAGATGTAGATCTTCCAATTGGTGTGATCAGCAGCGATGCTGACTCCGCCCACTGTGAGACGTGGTGGAAACTGATAGAGAGAGCTAAAACGGAGAAACGCATGTGATCAAAGCTCCAGAAATTTGAGAAAAACGATCTAATTTTGAGCAAATATTTAGTATAAAACTACTAAAAAAAGCATATAAAAGTTATTTTAAGTTGAAAGTGTCAATTTGAGAAGTATTGTGAAAGAGCTTACCTGTTATGGCCTTGTTGATCCTGAACGTCGAGTCAAATTTAGTTGAGTCATCGCTTTAGTTTGTGGTGTAATCTGGAGAAAATGTTAACAGAACACTGTTAATTCAGAGGAATCGGTGAGTTGTGGATTTATTTTTCATATATGTGATGAATTGCAATGGTGTATTGTATTTCTATGCGTGTTAAAATTAAGTGATGTTCACTGTATGTGAAGTATGGCCTATGTTGTACATGAACACTAAATGTTGATGTAATATTGTTGAAACAGAGGTTAGAAATGAGTTTCTAAAAATGTTATCCTGTGTGTACAGGCCAGTTTTTGTTGTTTATGTAGAAGTTGGATTTTCTACTGTGATTTACGTACATGGTGAGGCAGGGCCGTGGGAAGTAGGGGTGCTGCATGTGCTGCAGCACCCCCTGTTGGAAAATGCAGACATTACAGCACTCTCTGACAGATGCAAAAAATAAATAAATAAACATATTAAAAAAATATTTTAAATGCTCCTGGTTGTTATTAACCTAAGAAGTTTTAAGCATGAGGAAGTTTTGAGCAAAACTAAACAATTATTAATAATTAAAATAACGCAAAGCATCATTGTCAATGTCAACTGACGTCACGTTGCAACTGTTGCAACCGTTGCAACAGTGAAGGTATCTAGATATCATAATGGCACAGAAACGAATTTTGGATTTCTTTTGTTCACCAGCTTCTAAAAAGAGCACAACGGAAGTCCAGAGAATACAGGAAAGCATCCCGACACCGACCAGCTCTTCACCAGCAGCACCTAGTAGGCCTGCTAGTTTTGCCTCAGAGACCTGCGGTAATGACCCTCATGAGCCCGCCGCTCGCGGTGGTGGATTTAGCACGGTAGCTGCATTTGAGGAGCCTTTCCAGCCATCTAACTTTGTTTTTCCTAGTAGACATTTTGGAACAGAAACCTTCAGTCGTGCATTCACACCAGCTTGGTTTAAAAAATGGAAGTGGCTGCATTACGTGACTGAGACCAATCGAGTTTTGTGTTTTACTTGTCTGAAAGCAATAGAAACAAAACTTATCAATCCAGACAGTTTTAGGGCAGACAACCCATTCGTGTCAGGCGGCTTTGGAAACTTGCGTAAAGCCACTGCAAAATTTAAGGAACATGAACGATCAAAGTTACACATGGATTCAGTTCAAAGACGCGCTGCTTTGGGTAATGTGCCTATCAATGCCCTCCTGTCTGCTGCTCTTGCCGAACAGCAGGGGACCGCTCGATATGTTTTGGAACTACTGTTTAGATCCATCAGATTCCTGGGCAGCAAGGGGATACCGTTCAGGGGTGACACCACGCGTGATGGAATCCTTTACGAACTGATGATGGAACGCACCTATGATCTCCCTAAAGAACGAAAGTGGGTGATGAGAAGAGACAACTGGATGTCCAACACCATACAAAGTGAAATTATCCAACAGTTTGCCCATGCTATTCAGAGGGATATTGTCGCCCGTTCATCGGAATCCAGATTTTATGGATTAACAGCTGATGGGACTACTGACGTGAGCACAACAGAGCAGTTCTCATGTAATTTGCAATTTGTTGACGGCAGCCTGGAGTCTCACTGTTTATTTTTAGGATTTTATAATGCACAGGACAGCACTGGACAAACTCTTTTCTCCTGCATCAAGGATGTGTTTTTGAGACTGAACATTCCAATCGAACGCCTTGTAGCATACTGCTTTGATGGAGCCAGTAATATGTCCGGGTGCTTTTCAGGAGTGCAGGCTCACCTCAAAGAATTGTGCCCTCAGTCAATGTACAACATGACATCATGACTTTTGCGTAAACATACACGCCACTTTCAAGTCAAGTGGCGTGTTATTTATACGCATTTTGAGCTATCCGCGTGTACGCGTGTATATCTACGCCGTTATGTCCGAGTGATTCCGCGTGTATGTACACGCCGTTAAAAATCCGAGCGAAATAAAGCCAAAATTTTGATATACATCTGGGGAGCGATAGTTTTCTTACTAGGATGGCAGGGAAAGACTTATAAATGGTATTAACCAGTGACGGGTAGGTTTAGGGACGGGGTTGGAGTAGGTCATATATTTGTATATACAGTAATGTAACGTTAAGTTAACGGCGTTCATAAACACGCTGAAAAGCGATTTTGCGTGTTGATAGCACGCCAAAAATGGAAATAGGAATTGGCGTGTCATACATACGCAGTTTCATGAGATCAGTCTGCAATGTATGTACACTGTAACAACCACGCGCTGGACTTGGTGCTTCAAGAAGTTGCTAGTGAAGTGAGACTTGTGGCTGATACTTTAAACTTTGTACGAGGTGTTGCTACTGTAATTGGAGAATCGCCAAAGCGTAAACAGCTTTTTGAGTCGCTTTTCGGTTGTGATGAGGTTGCGGTTAACATCCTAGGCCTTTGCCCGACGAGATGGTGCGTCCGCGCCACAGCCATCAAACGCGTCTGTTTCTCTTACAGTACTCTTCTGGCTACACTCAATTCGCTGAAAGATGACAAGAAGAGTCTCAGAGGGGAGAGCATATCAAAGATTGGGGGACTGTGGAACCAAGCCCGAAAAGGGAGAACATTTTTCGGTCTTCTCTGTTGCCAAGCACTGTTCGAACCCTGCGAGGCAGTGGCCCGGAGTCTGCAAAGCTCCAAAGCAAGTGCTTGAATGCGCAAATGTGCTCAAAGATCACATAGCCGCACTTCGTGATGATGACATTGTAGAGGAGGTGGTCCACAAGGTTGAAGCATGTGCCTCAGAGATGGACCTGAAAATGCCAGACACCACCACAAGAGTGAGCAGAACTCCGGGCCGATTTCGCCAAACCACGGAACCAGAAGCAGTGGCGCACAACGCAGCAACAGTGATTTGGCGACATGAGTTTTACCAGGCTGTTGACTTGGTGTCAGTGGAGCTGAATAGACGCTTTGATCAAGAGAGTATGACACTAGCAGCGAGCCGAGAGAGAGCAGTAATAGTGGCAGCAGGAGGAGGAACTGTTGATTTGGAGCCCCTTCAGCTTCCCAAAGAGCTGGACACAGACCGCCTTAATCTCCAGCTTAAAATGCTTTGCGATGTCACCAGAGAATCTCAATGTAGCACAGTGAGAGATGTAGCATCGTGCCTATCTAAGCTCCATCCTCAAACGAGATCTCTGTTTACTGAGGCTGAAAAGCTCATACAATTGTGTCTGTGTTTGCCTATATCAGTAGCCTCATCCGAGCGATCATTTTCCAACTTGCGCCGATTAAAAACATGGTTAAGGTCCACCATGACACAGAAGAGACTCACACACTTATGAATGTCCACACAGACATTTTGAACGCTTTGGACATCCATTCCCTCATGAGAGACTTTATATACTCAACTCCTGAGCGCCAAGCCACATTTGGAGTAATGTAACGGGATCCCTGCTCAAGGTAAAGCGTTTGGTTTATTATGAGCTTACGATGAGCAGTTTAACGTCACATAAATTACGCATTAATTTCACACTGATAATTTTGCTGCAAAAATGTATTTGGTTATATTATTGTGTGCTGTGCAAATTCAGCTTTTGAAAAAGTGAAAATGTGTCTATATTTGGATATTTTCGTGTGCGCTTTCAGCCTGTGGACCGTTTTAATTATGCATAGGCTGAATTATTCTCATTAGCTGTGTTCTGTGAGTGTGTGTCTGCGGACTTACAGAGAGGAAGTTTAAATAATATATATGTGCTGTTAAAAATATAAATATCTGCTTTTGTTGTGAAATATGTTCTTGTCAGCTGCCTGTGCGCAACAACCTTTTGGACATGTTTAACTGTCTTGGCTATTTGTATGTGTCTGGCTGTGTGCAACGGAGTCTGGTTACAAGATAAATATGTTTGGTTCTTATTGGTGTGAGTTTACTTTATTATTAGACTATTATTAAGAGGTGTCCACCTGACGCAAAAAAATGCACCTCCCACTACAGCACCCCCAACTTAAAACCTCTTCCCACGGTTCTGTGGTGAGGATTCATCAAGCCATGCTGAGAGAAAAGAAAGATGGCGAGCCTCCCGGACTGAATTTGGATCTTTTACTTCTTACCTTCTCATCCACTTAGTGGTATATTTTCTGAACTGAAATTGTCGAATGGACTGAAGTGTGTATAATCTTTATTTTTGCAATTTTGTGATCTCATTTAAAATTTGTTTTGTATCTATAAATAAAACACTTATTTTAATAGATATATCTGTGTATCTATATATATATATATATATATATATATATATAGATAGATATATATATAGATAGATATATAGATATACACAGATATATCTCTTAAAATAAGTGTTATATATATTACATATTGTACATTTTTGAGGTAAATTTATGTGAATTGTTACTCTAATTGTATCATCTGGGTTAAAATACTGATTTGAGTTTGTATTTGAAACGACTGGTTTAAACTACAGTAAATACAGAAAAATTAGGACATTAAATTGTAACTAAACTTATTAATCTACAACAAATAGTAATATTTAAATTAGAGAAACCAAGAAATTCAAACCTCAGCCGGAAAGTGAGAAAGAGGGGATTTATCAACCAGAGATTCAAGAAAGAAAAAGCTTTGTTGACAAATTTATTTGTTTTCTTTTGGGTTTATCAATTTATTTCAAATCAGAACTTGATCAGGGTTGATCATATTGTATTTTTTCCCCTTTTTGTCAAAAGTTTGAAATTTCATTTGGTTTATCTTTGTCATTTATTATTTACTGTTCATTTCATTCATTACATCAATACAAAGAAAAAAAATCATAATAGCTAATGGGCAATTCCAGCATTATGGATGTGACATTTGAACTCATAATGACAGGTGAAATGTCTCAGAAAAAAAAAACTTCTTACAATATTTAAATTTGAAATGCATATTCTCAGAGCACCCCATCTGGGGAATTGACAGGCAAAAATTTTTTTTCTAAAATATATTTAAGCACCCCCAAAAAAGGAAAATATGCATGCGTTATGGATGTGACGGGAAATGACAGAGTTTTTGGTATACTGTTCGATTTCCTTTAAAGTCTGTGAACTTTTAAATCCAATGTATAAATATTGCTATCCACATGATGAAGGGGTCTTAGCTGAACATAAAAATATCAATGTTTAAAATATATATTTTTTTTTGAAGTGTATTATGAGGAAAAACCAACGTTATGGATGTGACAAAAACCCCGTTATGGATGTGACGCGTCTGAAATACATAGAATCTGTTTGGAAAATCAACAATCAAACCATCATGGCACTTTTGTTGACGCATAATGGCTGTGTTTTCACATTAAGAAGACTCTCTGAAATGATTCTGAAGATCCCGAACCAGACAGTTTCTGGTCTCATTGACTTCCATAGTAGGAAAAAAATATAGGCCTACTATGGAAGTCAATGAGACCAGAAACTGTCTGCTTACTGATATTCTTCTAAATATCAGAAAATCGGCTGAATGGATTCAAAAACGGTAAAACTCAACTGTTTAACTCTGAGGGAGTTGTAAAATGAGCCTATTTCCAAAAAAAGTGGAGTATCCCTTTAAAGCGCAGCAGTCACTCATCTACTACATCACTCACCGGTCAAACTTTGGTGGGACAAAAATAAGCTTTTTCTTTATAATATGCTCTATGGGAGGAAAACTATATAGCCTACAGACAAGAGACTACATGAACGCAATAACGCACGGCGTTTCAAGTTAATACAATTTTTGAAGCTACAGGCCAGTTGATTTAATTAATATTTCATGTCGATATACAATGGTTGCATATTGTTAAAACTCATCGTGCTATACTATAGCCTATAACAGTGGCTTAAGGGTCAAGGGAAAACAAATGTAGGCCTACTGCGAAAATCGTCTTTAATATTTAAAAAACAGACATTTTCAAATTCCAAAGCTTGTATACTGTATGTATACAATGTGTAGTAGTCAGATAAAAATAAGCATATAATATGAACGCAACTGCGAAATTTTACCCTTTTTTTTAACAGGAAGGAAAATTGTATTAACTTGAAACGCCGTGCTCAAATTCACTCAAATGAATCATGTCTGTAGGCTATATAGTTTTCCTCCCATAGAGCATATTATAAAGAAAAAGCTTAACGTCAATGCAGTAAGACGGTGATATTTAAACTCATACATACACCTTACTGAACAGAACATGCAACGCGCGATTGCACGTTAAGCGTTTTATAATGGTTTTCTATGGGTGTTGTTCATAATCTGATCTAATGTTTGCCTCTATAAAGTATGCTTTATTAATAGGGTAGGCCTATATTATTGTGTACTAAATTTGGTGCTTCAATATCACTCTCATTAAGCGTCTTAAATGCGGAAAGAACGCCTGATTATGCTGCCGTTGTCTGTTTTAGCAGAATACTGCCATCTAGTGGTAGCAGGTTTTCTCAGACAGCTGTGTGTGGATCGTGCAAGGCGAAACCTGCGAAATGAAAGTCTCAAAATCCAAATGAATCAAAATAGGATCGACTCAGAAACGAGTCAATGAATGCACGCGTGTCACCTGATCCACACATGCACATCTTCTGTGTTGTATGTGCAAATTATGATACACTAATACAAAGGAAAACATTTGTATTCACAAAAATGTCTCTATTTGTACAAATTGCTTCACATTCATTCAATTTTGAATTTTGCACACGCAAGTTGAAAGGCATGGATAAAACATTTCTGCAACATGTATCAAGTTCATTGATAAGTGCGCTTGTACGTGTTAATCATTTTGATACTATAATCATCCCATAGAATGCTGTCATTTTACAGTATTTTTCGCGCGCTTGAAGAAATACACAAATGTTATTGGTTGCACCTCCATTACGTCACCACATCTGTTGTGTCTAATGGTTGTGAGTGGTGAATTTCACACCTCAAAACGCCCCCATTTCTTGCAGTTTGTTTGGTTGCGGAAGTACTTTTTCACTCAAACCACGCCCTCGGTATGACGCGTTGCAAGTGTATCTATTTAATTTTGTAAATAAATATGATGCAGCTGGACATATTACCTTTCAACATGGAAGGACAGGAACGGTACATCAACATTCAACATTGGAACGGTACATGTAAGTTATTCGCATTGAACCGAAAACTGTACGGGCGTCACGGTTCGGTGCACGAATTTGCACAGAGAATACACGGAATAAAAATAAATAAACTCTAGATAGCGATACATTTCGCTCTATTCACGTTTGGTGTGAACGCAGCATAATGAACAGATGTCAAGATTGCATTGCGCGCGCGCGCGTGTGTGTGTGTGAGTGAGAGAGAGTTAAGCACGCGCGCGCAATCGAACATTGGAAACAAAAACATACTCCATCATCGTTCAAACTGCAAAGTGTTTACTTATTTGTGTACACTCGCAATCAAATACAACATTGTGCTTTTGTCACACTCTAAACTCTTGTCAAACTGTAACCTACAACTGTCACCCAACCACACACACACACACACACACGCACACGCACAAACACAGTTTTAAAAGCAAAACATATTTATCCAACCCCATTTCAAAACAGTCTGTGGGTTCTATCTTTTGGACATTCATCATATAACATTGGTTTTCATTTCTTGTCCTCAGAGCACTAATCTGTTTATTTTTAAGTTACACATTCTACATTGCTTAAAAAAGAAAATTAAATGTGTTTTAATGGTAGTATTATTTTATACCGAATTCAATTACTTATAATTCAGATGAGAATAAAGTTAGGGTTAATTAAAATTAAGGAAAACAAATATATTGATCTGAAATATAGCAAATTAATTTTAAATTCTTTCAGGTACAATTAACAAACATATCTCAAGGTCTTTTTTATTAAGTTTTATTAATAAACTAATTGTATATAACTATTGTCAGTGCACTACAAATAAACTGGTTCTAAGCCTTTATTAATAAAACTCATTTAAAAAATACAAGGATTAAGACAATGATAAAATGCTATCTATATTTTTGTTTTGCTTTTCACTCCATTGTACCGAAATCGTACCGAACCGTGATGTCTGAACAAAGGTATGAACCGAACCGTGACTTCTGTTGTACCGTTCCACCCCTAGTGTTGTCGTCATACCTAGGCTTGGGAATCGGTTCCAGGTTCGGGTTTGGAACCGGTTCCGAACGTTCCGATCCATCGGAATCGTACACGTCCACACGTTAACGATTCCACTAACGATTCCGAATGTTCCGTTCCGTTCCATCCATTCCCGCGTCGCGGCATGACTTTACAGTATGCGACTGGACTTTTAAATCCCCCAAGACGTAAACGATCGAGAGTGTGGCTTCATTTTAAATGCAGACCGGGAGAAGCAAATCTGGGCGACATCTACAGCTCCAATGACGGCATCAAAACAATGAAAGCATGGCGAAGCGGCTCTCCACGGCTCTGCTTTCGTCGGCGAAAAAGTTAAGAAACTCGACGCTATAAGCCCTCAGTACCGAGCCAAGCAGTTCGCACGTGACTTATGCAGTGTTTCCACATAGACTAATTCGCGGCCACAAAATCAACTCCGGCCGCCATTTATATGCCGTTTCGTTCATTTTATAATGCTATTTAAAACACGCAGCGTATTCTTTCCGTTGTATTTCCTTTCCCCGCTCTCCCTCCGTCTCTCTATCACTCACGCGTCTCTCTCTCTCTCTCTCCTCTCTCTCTCTCTCTCTCTCTCTCTCTCTCTCTCTCTCTCCTCTCTCTTCTTCTCTCTCTCACACACACACACAACACACCACACCACACACACACACACACACACACACACACACACACACACACACACACACAACACACACCGCGTCTGTCTATGAGGCGCCAGACTGGACAAAAGCGAAGCAAACTCGCGAGTGACACTGGGCGAGAGAGAGACAGAGTGTGACTTTTATTTAAACTTATATAAACTAATATAATTTATTTTACTGGACAGTTTAAAGCTCATAAACATATTTTGTTGTTACTTGAAGAGTGCAGTGTCAAGTGGCATCATGCAGTATTTATCCTGAAAAGGCTAAATGTCTGTAATTTAAGGTCATTCCTATTTTTTGTATACATTTTAATCATTAACTTTAAAAGCACACTCTTTTTATTACTAAAATAACAGTAAAGGGTAAAAATAATGAATTCCCAAAAAATAAAAAAGGAAAAAAACGGAATTTGGGAAAAAATAAAACGAAATTTGGGAAAAAATAAAACTGATTTCATAGGGCCCTAAATATTGCACACTTGTTTTTCATTCTCTAAAACCACTTTAAGTTAGACATTCAAAGCCAACAACTCTCAAAGCCACACTGTAAGTGTTCAGCAAATGGTACAGGAATCGATATGGGAATTGATAAGGAATCGCATCGATAAGCAGACTCGACAATGGCATCGATATCGATAATTTCTTAACGATGCCCATCCCTAGTCATACCTATAAATTACGTTAAGCTATGCTAAAAGTGGCATAGCTTTAGTGGCTTGCCTGACCTGGCAAGCTGTGAACCCGTAGTGCGACGGTAGCTGATGAACACATCAGGGCCTGCAGGCTGGGAATCAGTTAGCTGTTTAGCAGGGCAGCTGGCGGTAGAAAGGATCTTGGCACGATGGATGCCATTCTCTACATGGCAGTCAGACAGCAACTGTTCATCTGTAATCTTGGCAATATTGTTCCGATCAACTCCAGACTGAATTAAGCCGTAGGTGTACTGACAGAATCGCTGGTCTACATCGGCCAGCCAGTCTGCCAGGTTATTGGGGTCACATGTGGAGTAGTTGCCGTAGGTCTTCAGCACACGCAGATATCTAAGAAATATGTACAGAGGCCATCAGAGAATTGCTATAGGTTATGATAAAATGCCTCTATTTTGCCTCTTTTTTTCCATTTCAATTTACACTGGGGCTGAAGTAATGACTGCTGAGAACTCAGCTTTACTATCAGAGGAATTAATTGGAAAATGTATTCACATAGACAACAGTTGTTTTAATATGTAATAATTTCACAGTATTACTGTTACTGTATTTTTGTTCAAATATATGCAGCCTTGGTGACTATGATAAGAGACTTCTTTCAAAAACATTTAAAAATGTTAATTATTCCAAACTTTTGACCCCCAGTGTACATTATAACATTTGTTTAAAATTCTTTTTTATTTCTTTTTTCATTTCTCAAAATCCTAAAACATCCAGGTTTATTTCCAGGTTTAACTTATTTTTAATCTTTTGGACCCTAATTATGATTATGAACATTTCTATAAATATTTTTTAAGAATGAATACTTTTCCAAGAATAAAGTAGCATTAGCCTCTTCCAAGTGAGTCCAGATGTCATGGCCAGATCCTGGATCAGATCCTGTTCTGTGATATTGAGCAGCAGATCTCCATCCACCTGCAGTTCCTTAGAGATATGGTGCAGAAAACTGTGATTAAGTCCACAGCAAACATCGGCATAATATCATCATATCTTTCACCATTATCTTGTTCAGCTGAACAGGAAATAGGAGCTGTGTACAAACCTGAAACCGTTCAGTGAATGCAGTGAAGCCAATCTGCTGAAGCCAGGTCTGCACCTCTCCACTCTTCCAGTTGGGTACAGATGACAGGATACGCTTCGGGATGTCCTCACTCATCATTGTTAAGGCCCGCTTAGCCAAAGAGCAGACAGTGGCATTACTGGAGTAATGTCCCAATCTCCTGAAATATCTGAGTAGAAAGATCCAATACTTAATAATGATTAAATGTATGAATAGTACTATATATCTATATTAATTAAAATATATATATATATATATATATATATATATATATATATATTAGGGGTGTAACGAGATCTCGTGCCACGAGATCTCGCGAGACTAAAACATGACGAGATTTCTCGTCGAGTAAAAAGCTGTCTCGCGATCGCGATATCGCCATGACTGAGCGTGAGGGTGAGATTATCATAGAATATTCCACTGCTACACTCACATTCTCCTAAACTGTCGTTTTGCGGTTTTTATTTAAAAAATCATTATAAAATAATGTAAAAGTCTGCTCTGCTCATCCAGCTCGAGTTGCCGTTGCAATCAGTGCAGCACGAAATCACTGATCGCGTGAGGCACTTGTAGAATGCACGCTCAGCACCGCTGCTATACACAGAGTATGCGCGATCACGATAGTGAAAGTAAAACACAAGCTCTCTGATGTGGATTGCGCACAAATTAGGCCGCATACATACAATAGTCCATCTCCCGGTACCCATCTCTGGACTGTTTATTTGCGGCTATGGTGTCAGTTTGCACTTCGAATATTGAGAGAGTACTGTAATGTCTTAAAGACAACAGACAAGAGGCTCCGTTTCTAAACTAATAATCGGAACGCAAGAACAACTGTGGAGACAAACACACCAGCCTCGGTTTCTCTAATGGCCTTTCCCGAACTCACCGCATTAACCCTATAACTGCCGGTGCAAAATTAAACAGCAATTTCAAAACAATTATAAAGAGTCTGTGTGCTAACTTTGATTATGGTTGCACTTGCACTTATTGTTTGCACTTAATAAGACTTCTAGAGTTCAGTTAGGAGGTCACACACAGCCTCAATCAGAAGTTCTGAAAGCTATTAAATGTACAGTAAGGTCTGAAGAGACTAATGTGAAATCATGCAGGAGAAAAGTCAGTCAATAAAAACCTTTTACAGTGCTTGTATATTGTTTTCTTTCAATGCATTTGATAATTCATACTCATAATGCATGTCATTTCAGGTCTTCTTTATAAGATTATTAGTTAAACACTGCAAAATGCACCTGCATACTATTTTTCCAGTCATGAATTTTTTCATTGAGGATTTCTGAAAAATTGTGCAAAAATCTCGTCTCGTCTCGTTCTCGTGAACCCAATCTCGTGTCTCGTCTCGTTTCTAAAATAAGCGTCTCGTTACACCCCTAATATATATATATATATATATATATACACACACAGAGAGAGAGAGAGATTTATATTATATTTTATATAAATATATATTATATACTAAGACACATGCTAAATGGTAAATGGACTGCATTTATATAGCACTTTCAGACCCAATGGCCACCAAAGCGCTTTACATTTTGCCTCACATTCACCCATTCACTCACTCATTCATACACCGATGGTGCTCAGAACAGTCTCAGAACATTCTGGCAAAGTTATGAACAACTGTTCTTCCAGTAACGTTAATAAAACATTTGTTAAAGTTACCTGGTTTTTAATAACATTATTAGCACAATTTCTTTTATTTATATTTCATTCGTGGAACGTTTTTTGAAACATTTTAGTTGGGCATTAGTCTAATGTTTTTAAAACGTTACTACTTGCTACTTTTTTCAGATGGTTTAGAGAACATTCAAATGCAACGTTCCCATAGTACTTGCAAAATGATAAAATAGATAACACATTTCCTTAATGTTTTCTCTAATGTTCACATAACCAAGCCAAGGGAATTTTTTTGTTTTGTTTTACATTTAAAAAACTCATTGTTTTCAATGCTCTGAGAACATTCAGAAATAACGTAACTTAATGGGAGCATTAGCAAAGCATTCATTGGAACATCATTTTGTTAGTTGGGGAAGGCCTAGAGAAGCAAATATAGTGTCTGTCTGACCTTGGTATTACGTTGACGGGACTTGATACTAGTCTCCACGCACAGGTAGAACACGGCAATGCATTTCCCCTCTAGACGTGTGCCATCCAGCAGGGGCACAAGTCTGCGCTGTGCAAAAGGTTATGTGCAAACTCATCAGGGTCTAAGGAGACGATGAAGGGCTCCACCAGCTCCAGAGTACCAGACTTCACCACTTCTTTCTCTATATCCCTGTTGGCCGCCAGTACAGCCATATACAGCCACGGCCAGACAGGCATGGAACCGGATCAGCTCGTCCTCTTTGGAGAACGCCAGAGGGAACAGCCATTCAGCCGCCTGTTTTTCGATCATCAGACGCTGGCAGCTGTGCCCGCCATGCATGGCGCAGTTTGCCAGGGCCACAGCGCAGTGCTGCAGTACAGTCGGGTCTGTTCCACGGCACCAGTATAGGAGGGTGTCCAGTGCTCCATTGGTGATGAGCTGCGCAGATGTCTCCTCTGTGTGTTTAAACATGTGCTCAAGGATGCCCGACACACTTCGTGCCAGCTGGGCGTCCTCCTGCTCACGGGTCAGGTTCAGTATGACCCCAAGCCCATACGTGCCACATAATCCCTGCAAAGAAATACAAAAACAAGCATTTAAAAGAATTCTGATGCAAAAGCCTTCTGTCCAACAAATACACTATAGTAATTCAAACAAGTGGCACCTACAAATAAATGACACAAGACCCTTTTGTATTTACATTTTAGTGGATGTATGTCTCTCCAGCACGAGCTTTCTCCTGTCTTCCGAGAAGCTGCTCACTGCAGAGCAAATGAGTGGAGCTACTACGTGTACGTGTCGTGAGGAGCTGGCCGTCATTTGACCCTGCAGAGGTCATTAGCCTACCCCGTTAAATAGGCTACCCTATAAATCTTACTAATAGACAAATTTAATCTTATTTAAAAATAACGTTAGGGGAACGTTAAAGTAATGTTATAATACAGTTCACAACTACATTCTATTTCTAAGAAAACTTTCCTGGCTAACAAAAAACAAACATTAAAAAAGAGCGTTCGGGGAACCAAAAATTGGGTTCAATGACATTCATTCATATTTAACTGTAACTTGACATTCAAATACTTTTCAGGGCCCATTAACAACACAGGCTACTTTATGTTCCTTACCTGTTTTCTGAGACCAATATCTGCTCAAGCAGCTTGGCAGACTCGTATGTGATTTCTACAGCAGGGGTCTGCAACAGCTGCAAGAGCAGCTCCAGACCCCCATCCAGCCGGATCCTGTTGCAGATCTCCTCTGCTACCTGTCGACCCACTGTGGGCAGGAGCCAGGCCTCCTCAACCAGCTGGAAAGTCTCAGCAATGGCTCGGTGAGTCTCTTCCATGTCTCCTGTATCTTTGGAAGACTTCAGCGTTTTGACTGTGGAGCGCAACGCAGGAAGAGAGACTTCCAACACGACCTGGACGTCGGTGCTGATCCCCGGAGACACAGCCCTGGGGTTGGAGCTCGTCCTCCGGTTGTGTAGCCAACTACTGACATATCCAGGAACCGTGAGTCTCCATGGAGACATAACGGCAAATCTTACTGATATAACGTTAAACGACGAGGGACAAAAACTTGTAGGATACCAGGTGCTTGTCTGTTGTCACAACTTTCTGATGTCGCGGTTAACTCATTAAGCTACGTTATCAAATCGTTTAATGCGAAACAGTTTAATCCATTAACACCGGCTATTTGCACCAAACGACAGAATCCTGCTAATGTCAGAAAAAAATAATAATAAACTGTTATTATTTATTGTAACGTTAGACCAACAGTGCTGCGTTACCTCACACGTTTACTTTAATTCATCTATTAAACTGACCTGTAATTCAGCACTTGCGGGTTCGGTAGAATGAAGGTAACGTGAAATGTCCTTAATCCCCGCGGGACTCGCGTGTGATATCTAAACACTATAGTAACCAACCGCAAAACCATACGTCATAGCAGTGTGATGACGACAATAGTAACCAAATGCAGAACCACAGAACCATACATCATAGCAGTGTGAGGACGACAGCGCCAGCTAGACTGATGCCGGAAGTGGTTTAGTTTTTTATTTTATTTTTATGTGTTTTAGAACGTTTCAAAGTTTAAAACAACATTATTATAAATATATTTTTTAACGATTTCATTAAAAATATATATTTAAGAAATAAGCCATATATAAATATATATATATATATATATATATATATATATATATATATATATATATATATATTATATATATATATACAGGTCCTTCTAAAAAAATTAGCATATTGTGATAAAGTTCATTATTTTCCATAATGTAATGATAAAAATTAAACTTTCATATATTTTAGATTCATTGCACACCAACTGAAATATTTCAGGTCTTTTATTGTTTTAATACTGATGATTTTGGCATACAGCTCATGAAATACATACAGCTATATATATGAAATACATACAGCTAATAACTATGTTTTGTCCTATTAACAAAAGACAGGCAATGTACTATGAACAAATGTTAATAGTTTTTTAAAAGTTAAAATTATACTTTATGCATCTGTGTTGTCAAATGATTAACAATATAAATTGAACTAAGCTAAAACAAACAAAATAATAAAACGAAAACAAAGCTTGAGCATTTGAACATTTGATTTAATTGAAAAGCATTTTTTAAATAAAATGTGTTTTTTCCCCTCTGAAATAGCAAAAGCATCACACACTAGCTGTACCTGCTCCAAATAAATAATAGTAATAAATAAAAATACAAAATCGAAATAAATAAAATAAATACATTATATAAAACAAAATCAAACCAAAGAAAATAAATCTTATTAAAGTTATGCAGGCACACATTTAACAATAATTCTCAAGTGACAAATAAACAGAATAAATCAAAATTCCATACACATGGAGTTAATCCTGACGATTCCTGAGGTGCCTTTTATGAGATTTATTTTCTTTGGCTTGGTTTTGTTTTTTATAATTTATTTCATTTAGTTCGATTTTGTATTTTTATTTAATTACTATTATTCATTTAGAGCAGGTAGGCTACATCTGTGTGTGATGCTTTTGCCATTTCAGAGGAAAAATAATACTTTTATTTAATTAATAATTTTTGTTTCAGTCCACCATAGAATTATGTTGTGTTTGGTCTATGAAACAATTGTTAGTTGTGAAATGGTTGAGTATTAATTAACAAACGTTAATAGTTTTTTAAAAGTTAAAATTATACTGTATCCATTTGTTGTCAAATGAATGATTAACAATATAAATTGAACAAAGCTTTAAACAAAAATAATAATAAAATGAAAACAAAGCTTGAACATTTGATTGAATTGAAAAGAATTTTTAATAGTAGTATATTGTCTTTTGTTAATAGGACAAATAATTATTATCTTTTATATAGATTTGATTGATATATATATCATATATATATATATATATATATATATATATATATATATATATATATATATATATATATATAGGTGAAACTCGAAAAATTTGAATATCGTGCAAAAGTTATAATTTTTAAGGTTATGGCTTACAGATTATGAAAACCCCAAATTAAAAATCTCAGAAAATTTGAATATTACATTATAATCAATACAAAAAAGGATTTTAAATACAGAAATGTCGGCCCTCTGAAAAGTATAATCATGCATATGTATATAGTTAGGCTATATATACTAAATATATTAGTTTCACCTTTAATTTGAATTACTGAATTACATAAACTTTTGCACAATATTCAAATTTTTCGAGTTTCACCTGTGTGTGTGTGTGTGTGTGTGTGTGTGTGTGTGTGTGTGTGTGTGTGTGTGTGTATATATATATATCTTTAATTAAATTGTTTAAAAAAATATTTATAATAATGTTGTTTTAAACTTTGAAATGTTCTAAAACACAGAAGTAGCGCAATGCCTTGCCACGCCCACTTCCGGCATCAGACTGTTAGGCTGGCGCGTGTCGTCCTTGTCGGTACACGATCCGTTCCACCTGCACGATCCGTTCTACGCATGCGTAGTAGACGCAGTAGAAAACGCACATGCGCAAATGATAATTCTGTTTTGCGACACTGATTTTGATTTACGACACTGCACGATCTGTTCCACGCAAGTAAGGGGGTAATCCATCGACCGGAAGTTGAAGCCGGCCGCGTGCCGCCATCTTGTAGCAGAACTTCACTTGCATTAGCATTCCATTGACTCCCATTCATTTTGGCGTCACTTTGTCTGCGAATAACTTTACATCTGAGGCGTTTAAAGACTCCCATTTGTCCATTATTTATTTCTAAAGAAACAAGACAATGTATAAAGGGCTCCATTACCTTCTACGTTACATTATGGCCCCGTAGAAACAGTTTTTGTAAAAATAGGCTAACGATTGCGTCATAACCACTCGACTCTCGGTCGCACTGTAGAGAGATTACCGTACAGACACTTATATACTCTCTATGGCAGGGCCGGCGCTAGCTATAGGCAGAGCAGGCGATTGCCTAGGGCCTCGGGCTTTGAGGAGGGGCCTCCATAACTGTAACATCCAATATATAGTACACCAGACAGGCAGAAATACTAGCCTCATTGTTCATTGGATATTGTTGAATTGTCACTCATCTGCAGTCAAACCAATTAATGTTTCCGTTTCAAAGCGGGTGCCGGTTTCTGAAAGTGTGTGTAACGGACGCATCCATCAGGTGCTGCGAAGCAAAAGCCTAAATAGGCACGCAAAGAAGCACAGCTCGTAATGCAGGTGTGTGAGTTGTCGTCATCTATTTTGGAGTGATTGCAATATATTCTAAATATAAACTTGTAATGTAGATCAGTATTTCTGGGAAAATAATTCACCGCTTTATTACGTGTTTAAAAGAGCGCGAGCGTCATTAACGTGCCCAGACGCGACGCTTTGAATTTACGCGTACAATGAATAACATCGCGTCAAGCTTAGGCTAGCCTACTATAGTAAAAAAGCTACAAAAGATTGGACCTTTGTATTCAAAGTTAAAAATCCAACACACTACAACATTTTTAAATGTTTCAAATAAAGGATCTCATATCTATGGGTTTATCTTCTAAATTCTGCAGATTAATAGATTATACCCTGACATCATAGCCTAATTACGCCAATATCAGTTTAGAATTTTTTATCTAATCAGTAGCGATCGTGTCTTTCTCTTCACCTGATTTGTGTATACCATATTTAAGGTAACAATGCAATGTATAATATCATATTACTTACATTAATAATATGACAATATCTGCAGTCAATATTGATTGGAGGGGAAAATCCTGCCCATACCGCAGTTATGAAAAAAAAAATGATAAAAGCACTTATGTTCATCTCCTGAAGTGGTATTCTGGAACTGTGAATAAATTGAATAAAACAGGAAAATTACAATAACATCTTCATTAAACAAAAAATAGATTACCATAAAGTTGGATTAATATGTACATACTGGTAAAAAGTCTGGATCCATTACTATTTTGAAAGAAGTTTCTTATTATGCTCTACAAGCCTGCATATATTTGATCAAAAATACAGAAAAAAAAAACAGGAATATTCAGCAAGGATGTGTTAAATATAAAAAGTGATAGTGAAGACTTTTTTAAAACAACTTTTCAATTATCAAAAAATCCTTAAAAAAAGTATCACAGGTTATAAAATAAATATTAAGCACCATTTCTAACATTTGATAATAAATCCGAATATTATTTTTTTTGTTAATATTTGTATAGTTTTGTAACTATTTGTATAGTTTTCTGAAGGATCACGTGACACTAAATTCTTCTTTGAATCACAGAAATATATTTTAAAGTATAGTAAAATAGGAAAACCATTATTTTAAATTTTAATAATATTTGACTATATATTATTTTCTGTATTTTTGATCAAATAAGTCCAGGCTTGATAAGAGACTTCTTTTAAAAACATTAAAAATAGTAATGTGTCCAAACTTATGTGCAAGTAAAAATATACTACATTTAAAATGAAATGTTGTATAAATTAAAAGGTTAGGAATCATATTTGTTTCAAGAGTTTTTTATTGGGCGTGGGGGGCCTCCAACATGAATATTGCCTAGGGCCTCCTAATGTCTAGAACCGCCCTGCTCTATGGTACAGACAGGAGGCGTACTGGCATTACATTTTAAAATAAATACTATACAAAATAATTAATCAGAAATACTTACTCCTGCTCACTCACGCCAAATAACTCTTTGCTCAAGCTCGCCGTCTCTGCAAGATTAACGTTGGCAGTTTGCACGCACAGCTACTAGAAGATTTACATCTGTCAGACAGGTTGCTCACGTCATCAAGCTTAGTTTGAGTCGGTTTGAGTCTGCACGTCAGGAACGGAAGTGCTAAAAAAATCGCCAAAAATGGGCTTCACTTGTCTCAATTGAGTTCCAATGAAATGTGAATATGAATGAAATTTCTTCATGTAAGTGCAGATAGTCTAGGCAGAAATGCATATTATGTTCCTTATTGTCTTCTGTAAACAACATTGAAGGGATTATTTTCCCCATTTATATTATATAGATATATATATATATTAGCCTGCCTATATACTAATACAAAATTACTCAACTTAAAAGTTAACTAATATTAGCAGCTTTTAATAAAAATAAAAAAACGACACAAACCGTCTTTGACAATAGGCTATGTATACTGACCTCAGACCAAAACACGGCAAGTTAAGTAAGCCTAATACCATACAGCAATGAATCGCAAAGGAGAGTATGGAGGAACTGATCATGTATGTTCATGTAACAACTCACAACTGCTTTATTATTTTGAATTGGGAATCACGTAAACACATCGTAATGCACAGCGTAAGCTACATTTAAAAGCATCAAAATAGACCCGCTGTGAAATGTTAAACACAATACAACTAACGTTACACAAATATGCCGCAAGTTGTGCCGCCTGGCCGTCAAGAAGTGTTTCATCGCATGCGTGGTACCGATAGTGTAGGAAAACCATGACGTGAAAACCATGGCCGGATCGGGCCACACAAAGTTATCAGTGACAGGAACAATGTTCTTCTTCCCATTCAGAGCGGTGACAATCTCCTGTGGATGACAAATTAAATTGTTTAGCCTCACTGAATATTAATACACATAATTACATACTTCAAAGTGTTGGCAGAAGGGCGTTTTGGAATTTTCTGAGAATAGATTTATGGATTCTCAAATAGGGATTTAGGTAATGATGACTATGACTGAAGCCTTCAGGACTGAACTGAACCTTGATCAGTGTAAAAATGACTTTATTTATAAAAGTAAAGCTTAACCACAGAAAGGATTTCTCCCTCTAACCTTATGAACCCAGTCTTTCATAGCCACGTCACCCATACATTTTGTCCAAGGCATTGGCTGACAGCACCAAGATGAAGTTTCGAGCTCTGTGCATGCTCGTCATCAGCTTCTCATCGAACCTGCCTGCTTCCAGTTTCTCCACGTCGATGAAGACGCTGAAACCATGTAACTGTAGATGCACCTTCAGTAGGCTGCAGAGAAAGAAAAGAACAGGAGATTTAGGGTTTCTTTCAAAACAATAAATGGTTGATATTTAAATTCTGTACTACTTTGTCTAAATAAATTAAAAATAATGATTTTAAAAGGGAATTTAGGAATCACAGATGGTAAATCCATTTTTCACAGTATGCACAGTATGAAAAAAATGGATTTATATTTTGAGATTTGCATTTGACAATTCAAGATATCAGTCAAGATTACATTTAACGGAGTTATTAAATTAAAAGTGATTTTAAAGATTACCTTTAAGAGTTACATGGTCAAAGTAATCAAAATAAAAAGTACAATACACACTCCCAATATATTTTGCATCCTTTAATTGTTATTAAAATGGAACTTTGGTAAAGTGTGCGCGCACACGAGAGAAGTGCTCTTCAATCTTTTCATTCCTCAATAGTTTAGCATCATTGCACCTAATTTATTTTCACTGACTGCGAGATAGGCCTATTTTAACTCTTGAATGTTCTGCTCTCGTTAAATTTAACCGAATCTGTTGTAGCCTATAGGCTATTTTAAAACGTTTTTTTTTTTGTTGTTCTAAAAATTCTGTTTCATTTGCTTTCACAGTTGACTATGAGCAATACCAGTGGACACGTTTGCCACAGGATTTTCAAAACTCCCCAACCATATACCATCAGGCTGTCAGACGTGATTTGTGTGACCCAGAATGTCCGGTAAAACAGTCCACTATGATCCAATATGTCGATGATATTTTGATTGCCTCAACAGATCATGAGGTACATCAAACTGAATTGGCATCATTGTTGGACTATTTGCATAAGGACACAAATGCAGCTTTCACAAAGCTCAAATTGCTAAAAAGCAAGTCACATTTCTGGGTCAAACAATTGGTGCAGGAAATAGATCCATTACACAGGATCGAGCGGCTTCAGTCAAAGCCATACCACCGCCTACTACCATTAAAACACTCCGATCATTTTTAGGAACTGCAGGTTACTGTAGACCTTGGATTGAAGACTATGCCTCAATTGCACAGCCGCTCTATGACTTGTTGAAAGGCCATGGTAAAGATTCTGATACTGTTTGTATGGAAGAATGTCACCTCAAAGCGTTCAATGATTAGAAGAGAGCACTATGTCAAGCACCAGCATTAGGAATTGCCCAAACTGATAGACCATTTGTGCTTTATGTCCATGAACATTTAAGCTTCATGACTGCATGTCTAATGCAAGATCATGGGGGCAGTTTACGCCCAATACATTACTATTCTGGTAAACTTGACACAGTAGCTCAAGGCATGGGCCCATGCCTCAGAGCAGTACAGGCAGTGCACCTAGCGCTTCAGGCTTCATCAGGAATGGTGTTAGGACAGTCTGTAAACGTAAGATGTCCACACGCAGTGTCCGCATTAATGAATCAAGCAAAAGTCACTTCTGTAACCTCCTCCCGTTGGGGAAATTGGTTAGCAACTCTCACAGCCCCGAATATTGTCTTACAGCGTGCACCTGTCACGAATCCGTCCTCATGTATGATGTCTGCTATGATTGAAGTTTTGTTAGAGGATGGAAAAGAAATGACTCACGATTGTGTTACGCTTACATATACCCCTACTAGTGAAGTAAAAGAAACTCCCATAGAGAATTCAGATTTTGAGTTGTTTGTTGACGGTTCAGCTCAAGTAATTGAAGGTAACAGACGAGCCGGTTATGTAGTAACGTCCACCACTGAAGTGTTTGCTTCAGGGCGTCTTCCAGATCATTTTTCAGCTCAAGCTGCAGAACTAGTAGCCTTAACAAGAGCATGCACGCTAGCTTCAAGATCAGTTGCGAATATCTACACAGATTCCAGGTATGCTTTTGGGGTAATTCATGATTTTGGTGTCATTTGGCAAACCAGACAGTTTCTAACTTCTGCTGGATCCCCCATTAAGCATGCTGGATTAGTGAAAGATCTAATGTTTGCCATGAAACTTCCAAAGAAATTAGCAGTGATCAAAGTGAAAGCACATCTCACAACTAATACTACGGAAGCTAAAGGTAATGCTCTTGCTGATATAGCGATTAAACAGGCTTGTTTTTATGCAACCGTACAAGTGTGTTCAGGTAGTGCAGCACAGAAGACAATTCTGCCTCCTGAATCAATAATTGATCTGTACAAAGACGTTCCTCTGTATGAAGCATGTACATGGTTAGACAAAGGAGCCACAGTGGATTCATCTGGGTGCTGGACCAGAGGGGGAAAATATGTCGCTCCCGAATCACTGCTGCCATATTTGGCTCAACAAATACCCAGTTTAGGTCACAGTGGTCCAGCAACGATGAATCACAGGTTCTCAAATCAGTGGTGGAGTCCAAAATTCAGAAATGTAGCCACAGAAACAGCCAAGAGGTGTGTTACATGTCAGAAAAATAATGATATACCAGCAGCCACTACACCAGCAGCACATACCCCAGCTCCTCCAGGACCATCTCGTCACTTGCAAGTTGATTACATATCATTGCCTCGTTGTAAGGGAAAAACTGATGTTTTGGTAGTAATAGACAAGTTCTCAACAAGGGTAGAAGCTTATCCAACAGGGCGTGCTACAGCTGCACATACTGCTAAATGTCTTGTCACTGATTTCATTCCCAGATGGGGATTACCAGATTGCATTGACTCAGATCAAGGTACACACTTCACAGGACAGGTAGTCAAGGAAGTGTCTAGAATGTTGCAGATTAAGTGGAACCTTCACTGCCCCTATAGGCCACAAGCATCAGGACAGGTTGAACGTGCAAACAGAACTATCAAAACCAGACTAAGCAAAATGCATCAGGAAGGAGTAGCATGGGTCGAAGCGTTGCCAGCAGTACTGTGTAGTATGAGAGCGTCACCTAACAGATCAGTAGGACTGAGCCCTCATGAGATTATTACTGGATGCCCAATGCAGATGCCAGGTGTGATTGATCTTAGAAATGCTGATGTACACATGGCCTCAGATGCCCTGATCACTTACTGTGAAAACCTCACAAAGGCAGTACAGAGTGCCAGAGAGAGAGTTGAGTCGTGTTGGCAGACCCCACCAGAAGGTGGACACACTATCATCCCAGGTCAATGGGTCATGATAAAGTCATTCAAAAACAAGCCATTAGAGCCTAAGTGGCATGGACCATATCAAGTGATGTTGATTACAGCAGCTGCAGTATTGTGTCAGGGAAAGAAAACCTGGACTCATGTGTCACACTGTAAAGTTGTTCCCCCACCTACATGGATAGGATAGGACACGAACCAGTGGGGAGCCGAAGGAAGAACCAAATGCAACAGGCTTTGGGGGCCAACCCTTCGGTGAAGAATCCCTCATAGCCTTCCCATCCATTAGTCCATCCTCACCTCACTGCGTTCTTTAGGTGTCATAATTAAGAAATAGGGAAAGAAGGAACAACAATAGCAGACTCGGAAAAATTACCACCCTAGTGTTTGAACCAATACTGCTCTACTGTTTAGCAGACTCAGAAAAATTTACAACCCTAGTGTTTGAACAAATACTGCTGCTGTCTTTTGTTTTCTCTCTTCCTCTGTGCAGGTACCACTTGCTGACCTGAGACCCATATGCACCGACCTCCTCGTCTGCCTATGAAGACATAACCTTAAGAATCAACTAGACCAACTTCTGAGCCAACTATCACAAAAGGATAAAGAAAAGGAAAAAAATACACAACGCAGAGACGATGAAACCTTCAGTCATCCATCGACATGATCAAGATTGTCCTACTACTACACATCATGAAGATCGCACAAAGTTCGGACAGAAACAACATATTCTTAGAGCTGATGAATATGTCAAAAAATGCCGTGTTTGCTGGAAAGAACGTTTGCAGGTCACATCCTAAAATGGCTGCATTCCAAGACTCGTGCACAAACATGGTGGTCCAACAAGACATTCTTGATTTTTCAGCAAAATCCCACTAGATGACTGAAGATAATTCTTCATGGTTCAGAAACGTGATTGATCACGAGAAAATCACAGTTCCAACCAGAAAAGACTCACGGACCCTAATTGCATGTTTTGTTTCTGTGTCAACATGCAATTGCAGAAACATCAACACAGAGCAAGCTATGTGCCTGTAACTTACGCAAGTTACAAGAATGAACTTTTAAATGTTTAAATTTGCATATTATGTGGGAGTTATTTAGAAATCCCAAAGAGGGGATTGATGGAATACAAATTTATCAAAATGTTTAATTTAGGTTCCAGTCAGTGGTGTAGTCTAGTTTTTTGTAGTGAGTATACTGTGATATACCAGACCCCCCAATCCCCCCCCCCCCCCCACACACCGGGTTTTATCAGCTGACAATTAAAAGATGTGATATTCCTTTAAAATTATTTAAAATATTTCATTATTGTTATTTTAAAATGTACATCTTACTATGCAATTTTTTTTCATAATTCCCTCGAGTTACTTTATTTATCTCTACAAACTTTTATTTTGGTGGGTTGTAAATTAAAGACATTTGAGCTTCTGTGTGTTTTAATAAACTATTATTATTAGGCCTACTTGAAGTATACTCTACTGTGCAATAATAATATATTTCTGTTATATTTTCTTCAAGTTAGCCTATACAAAACTTTGATTTTGACAGGTTGTCATGAAGACTTTAAAGTTTGTGAGTGTGTGTGTGTATATGGTACGAATGAATGACGATAGTTTTATCAAATGAAATGGTAAAATTCGTGTGAAGTGACTCTCATAAAAGCTCTGCGATGAAGTTCAAATGTGTGCATGTCCTCCTCATAGACGCTGAAAACACTGAATGCCGAGTTTATTTCAATAGCAGTCTTTCTGAGCTTTAATATTCATAGACACTTAATACATATCGAGATTTGATTCATTGTATCATTACTTTTGATTTATTCATTCAAAATGGCCAAATTGCGTGACGTTCCGCTTTACAGTAGGCTGTTACATTTGTTGCTGGATTCCGCGATTCGATCCGCGTCGCTGCGCAAACACAGACGTCACGGCGGGGTGAATTTTATGAATGAAAATTCTTTCACAAAACGATGTTGTTATGAATCCTCGCGCTTTTTAAAGTGGGTATACGGAGATCTTTGACATTTCCTAGTGGGTATACGGAAATCCTTGACATTTTCTAGTGGGTATACGGCGTATACCTGCGTATCACGTAGACTACACCACTGGTTCCAGTACAATAGTATATAAACTGAGAAATATTCTGTACATTGAATGTAACATTTAAGGGTGGAATGTAAATGATATCAGCTGTGAAACAGTTTCCAGCAAGAGAATCTGGCAAATCCTGTTTTTCTCCATTGTAAGTTAACTGAGTCTGATCACTGAGCCTTTCACCTTTTGTCATTAATGGCTCTGGGATGGCTCTAAGGAACCAGTTCCTGGCCACTATCAGCATTTGAATAGTTATGCTGATTCCATTGGATTGGTAATGCCCTCAGAGTAGGGTGTGTTCATACTACTTTTGCATGCTTTGTTTGAATTTGTCTCCACCTCCAGAAGTCCCTTCTCAATGCCTATAATATACCATGTTAAAGTTACTTTAATTTAGACGATGTTGGAATGACTGCAGCTACCAGCAATAAAGAATTTCTGCTTGGAAAGCGTCCATTGTCTCCTGAGCTTCTAACTTTTCTGCAAGGAAAAAGTTCACAACAATTTGTTTATTTAAAACATTTTTTTTTTACATATTCAGTTTCATTCTTGTTTTTTTACAAGACCTTTTGCTGTGTTTTTTAATAAACCTACAAACAGAGATATATGTGACCCTGGATGACCAAACGAGTCTTATGGGTCACTTTTTTTTTAAATTGAGATTTATACATCACATTACAGCTGAATAAATAAGCTTTCCATTGATGCATTGTTTGTTAGGATAGGACACTATTTGGCCGAGATAAAACTATTTGAAAATCTGAAATCTGAGGGTGCATAAAAATCGAAACATTGAGAAAATCGCCTTTAAAGTTGTGCATTTATGTTCCCGATTGTGCTGCATTCACTCACAAAAACAAATGTTTTACATTTACGATAGGAAATTTACAAAATACCTTCATGGAACATGATCTTTACTTAATATCCTAATGATTTTTGGCATAAAAGAAAAATTGATAATTTTGACCCATACAATGTATTGTTGGCTATTCCCACAAATATACCTGTGCTACTTAAGACTGGTTTTGTGATCCAGGGTCACATATAATAGTTACTGTTCGTACAAATAAAAGTATATATATACTACATGTATACCATGTATACTATAAATTGTATGATCATTTGTTTAAACAACATTAACCAAATTGTCTTTCTGTAATTAATAATACGATTATTACTTTAACATGCAGTTTCAACTCCACCACATTTTTGTTTGTTTCATTACAGCAAATGTCAATAGGCTATCTCTTGTTTTTATTTTTCATGTTTGTTGTAGCCTTATTTGGAAATTACCATAGTTGTAGTTCATTCTTACTGTTAATTGACATTAGCCCCACTTACGTTTCAAAATGCGGCAATTGCTTCTGTTTTGCTAAATGTCCCTTTGCGCCACCTGACGGTCATTTCGCGAACGACTTTGAAATGCGACTGGTTTATTTTTGCCGCGGTGGATTTAGGGATTTTTGGATTTTTGCCGCGGTGGATCAGCTGTCGTGGCGGTAATAGGCATTCTGGTTGACTACCTACTGTAAATCTATTTTAACTAAGGCACATTGACGGTAATCATAAATTGCCCAGTTGGAAATACTATTACCATGTGGATGGATTCAGTCGGTGCATTGTATACTTAAAATGTTGCACCAACAACAAAGCTGATACGGTCTTCAGGCTGTTTCAGGAGGGGGTGAACATCTTCGGCCTTCCTTGTCGTGTCCGCTCTGATGCTGGACGTGAAAATACAGGGGTTGGTTATAGCTAAACTTTATTTCTCTCTAGCTGGGAAACAGCTGGTCACCACTTTGTTTTAGGTGAAAAAAAGAAGTGGAAAAACACCTCACAGTAAGATGACCAGAGAGATAGATCAGAGACGGACTGAAATAAAGTTAGAAAAATGATAGACAAAAACCTTTGTAAATTGATTTGGTGTTCTCGCACAAAATTTTGTGTCAAGTCACCTTTATTTATATAGCGCTTTATACAATACAAATTGTTTCAAAGCAGCTTTACAGAGATAACAGGAAAATAATGTTATAATAGTATTGTTAAATTAAAAATTAAATGTTAAATGTCCCCAACTAATCACGCCAAAAGCCAATGGCGACAAAGGCGACAGTGGCAAGGAACCAAAACTCCATTAGGTGACAGAATGGAGAAAAAAACCTTGGGAGAAGCTCAGTCAGGGGCCAGTCCTCCTTTGGCCAACGAACGAACAGTGTATGATTATGATTTAGGCAGCATAATAGGTCAGAAGTCAGATCAGGGATCAGAACTTTTCTTATGATGTACAAAGTAGGAAGTGCTCCCAGTTCCGGCTGATCCAAACTATGCAGCCTAACATTGAATTATTGAAATCTATAATGTGTTATGTGTATGCTAAGCCAAAGTGATGTGTTTTTAGTCTAGATTTAAACTGACAGACTATGTCTGCTTCCCGGACCATGTTAGGAAGATTGTTCCAAAGGTTTGGTGCTAAATAGGAAAAGGATCTACCGCCAGCAGTTGATTTTGATATTCTAGTTAGTGTTGTCACGGTACCAAAATGTCAGTTTTCGGTTCCAATACCAGTGAAAATCCACGGTTCTCTGTACCAATTTCGATCCCAAAGCTTAATTTAGATTAAATGTACATATATTAAAGTGTATATCACGGTTACAAAGGTGGAAACTAGTATTAAAAACACTTTACAATAAGATTCTATTTGATAGATAACATTAGATAAAATGACCTAACAATAAACAAAAGTTATATACTGTAGCAATTATTCTCCTTAGGGTTAATTAAAAAATGTACTAATAAATTGTTTAAATCAAAAGTTTTATCTGTTAACATTATTTAATGCACAATGAATAACATTCACAAACATTAATTCATGTTGTAAAAATATATTGTTCACTCAATGTGTTGATGTCAGGTATCTTGTTGTAGTGTTACTAAACTATACAGAGATAAAACGTGTTTTATTTGACTTAACTGTACTTTAATCCAAAACTGCCAAAAATGTCACTCTTGCCTGTCTTCAAAACTTGAGAAGCCTGTAGCTGATTTCTAATGCAAGGGCTAGAAATCAATTAATTTGTTGCCTCGTCATCATGGAGCACCGGTGGAAAGCACCGCTTTCTCCTTCTTTCCACAATCGCTTGCTCTCCCGTGTCTCCGCTATGCGCGCATGAACAGTGGCGGGCCTGTAAAAACAAGTTCGCACATCGCTTCTATTATGAGCTGCTTGCCGCGCGCCTACATTTGAAATTTGCACGCGCAAAAAACGTGCCGTGTGTACGTGTGAACGGCCCTTTATGGCAACGTGACATTAGCCTAATTCAAAATATTTCCATATGTGGCTCTTTCCTCCTTTCGTGTCAACAAGTGGTCATACTTCCTGGTTCTGGTAAGAACTCGAGCTGCTGCGTTTTGAACTAGCGGTAGTTTATGTATTAAACGTGCAGGGCAAGCACACAGTAGATCATTACAATAATCTAGCCTTGATGTTATGTTCAGTAAGACCTTTGCATTTAGTTTGCTACTTTCTCCCCCTAGTGGTCATCTGGGAGTAATTCATTGTGTTCATATATAATTCTTACATTGCTTTCATTGGTTGATTTTATCACATGATGCAGTCTGATCAGGAAACATTAGTAGTTATATTCCATGCGGTCAGCTTGCAGCTTCAGTCACCTTATCCTGTTCTCACTCTGTTTGTGCCTTGGGAAAGCATCGCTTGTAAGTTGTATTTGAATTTATAGTTAATTATATTGATGCTCAAGTGTCATGTAAGACGTTCTGTGATGTTACTTGAATATTTATTTGTTAACATGTGAAACTGCTATTGTAGCTATAGCCTTTCAGATAAGAGGTAGTCAAAAGTTTGTTAGTTTAGCTGCACACAAACTATATTTACAAGTTATTTACAGCTATAAGCATACCAGCTGAATGTAATATAATATGTTACAACTCTGTAGCTTAAAAGTATATTTTTTATGTCCGTTAATGTATGATGTGTTTGAATAGCATTCAGTGATTGGTGCTATCTTTCTGTATCATTTCAGTTTTACAAAAATATCTTCATGAGAATTACGACAACAGTAAAGAGCCTTGAACTTTACTCCAGCCTCTGACTTTCTCTTGAAGCCTGTTAGCTATCTGTCAATTTGTGTACAGTCACACACACTGAGGACAGAATACTTGAGGTCATGAACGCATGAACTAACTGTTCTGCATTTGACAGTGATAGCATATGTTGTAATTTAGATATATTTTTAAGATGGAAAAATGTGCTTTTACAGATACTAGACACGTGAGTTTCAAATGAAAGATTGGTATCAAATAGCACACCCAGGTTCCTAACTGACGACGAAGACTTAACAGAGCAGCCATCAAGTGTTAGACAGTATTCTAGGTTATTACGTGTGGAAGTTTTTTGTCCAATAATTAGAATCTAGTAGTAGGATATTACTGGTCATCCAATTTTTTTTATATCAGCTATGTTTTCCGTTAATTTTGTGAATTTGTAAGTTTCGTTAAGAAATATACAGCTGAGTATCATCAGCATAACAGTGAAAGATAATTCCATGTTTCCTAATGATATCTCCTAATGGTAGCATGTACAGAGAGAACAGCAGCGGTCCTAGTACTGAGCCTTGAGGTACGCCATACTGAACTGAACATTGTGATCGATAAGACATCTCTTCGTTTACTGCTACAAAATGATAACGGTCAGATAAGTATGATTTCCATGCTAGTGCAATTCCACTAATGCCAACATAGTTTACTAGTCTATTTAAAAGAATGTTGTGGTCGATAGTATCAAATACAGCACTAAGATTGAGTAACACTAA
Organism: Chrosomus eos; assembly: GCA_036326025.1. Classification (NCBI taxonomy): domain Eukaryota; kingdom Metazoa; phylum Chordata; class Actinopteri; order Cypriniformes; family Leuciscidae; genus Chrosomus; species Chrosomus eos. The sequence continues at coordinate 27,365,726 of CM070822.1, forward strand.
TAGAGAGATACAACCACGATCGGATGATAATAGCAAATCATTTGTGACTTTAATGAGAGCAGTCTCAGTACAATGATACAGTTTAAATCTGGACTGAAAATCCTCGCAGACATCATTTCTTTCAAGAAAGGAACACAGTGGTGAGGATACTGATTTTTCTAATATCTTTGACAGAAAAGGCAGATTCGAGATCGGCCTGTAATTGACTAATTCTGTAGGATCAAGTTGAGAAAATTCTTCCTCTCCTATAGCAACAAATAAATCAAAATGTTCCTCATGGAGACTACAGTGCACTCCCTGATGCGATACTGTTGTAGACGGTTGCATAGTTATAATTCTGTTCCTGATATTATAGATCGTATAAGTGAAGTAAAACGTTTTATGAAGTAAAAAGTTCATAAACTCATTACTGCTGTTTCTTGGAAACTTCTGGGCTTGAAGCTTTCTTTTTTGTTAGTTTAGCCACTTGTTCAAATAAATACCTAGGATTATGTTTATTTTCTTCTAATAGGGTTGAAAAATAATCAGATCTAGCAGCTTTTAAGGCTTCTCTGTAAGCAATCGAACTGTTTTCTTCCAGTTGCGCTCCATTTTTCTGGCTGCTCTCTTAAGGGCCCGGGTGTGCTCGTTGTACCACGGCGTTGGACTATTTTCTTTAATCTTCTTTAAGCGCAACGGAGCAACTGTGTCTAAAGTGCTGGAAAATAATTGTTCTCGCAGGTTGCAAGGTTCATGATCCAGCAAAGAGGCCCTGGAAGGGGAAGTTTTATTGTGGGTAGGAGCGTTCATAACCAACGCATCGAGAGACTTTGGGCTGAATTAAATAGAGTTCTGACTTACAAAGATCTATTTCAGTTTTTGGTGCAACATTCACTGCTTGATTCCACTTCTGCGTTAGATATCCATGCTTTGAATTACGTATATCTAGCAAAAATAAATAACGCAGTGAATGAGTTTGTCAATCAGTGGAATCACCATGCACTCAGAACAGAGCGAAACTGGACACCACTTCAGCTGTGGACATCTGGTGTCGTGCAGCACAGTGCATGTTCATGCTACAACCCACTGAATGACTGCGAGGACATCTTAGACGAGACTTTCTCAAATTCCAGCCCAGCTGATCACAGATCTGACAGTACACTAACACTGACAGATGACCAAGAAGCGGACTTAACCCTCTGGGGTCGGCAAACGATCCGGCGCGTTTTGCCTTCTCTCTGTCAGTGAGGTCCATTCTGAAACACATCACAAAAAATAACTGTAACTTAGTCAATACTTGTCACAGAGATACGCGAGATTTATCTTTATGAAGCTGAAATTCTCTTCTTTTAAATGAAGTAATTTAAATAAAAAAAATATTTCCAGTTTATGTAATCCGTTTGAAACCAAGGAGGTACAGTTTTTTCATTCTCCCTTCATTATCTTTAATTAGCTGAGGCCACCAAGCCCCCAGAGCTTTTCACATGGTAAATAGGTGATCTATGCATAGCACACGTGGCACGCCCCCGTTCAATGCCATAACAACACAAAGTTTCTTCAGATTCACTGATAGTTCATCGCGCTTTGAGGATGGCAGCACGCTACTCATTCGGAGGATTATGGACAGCGGGAAGAATTCACCTTTTCCTCAGAGGAATTTGAAACTCGGACGACCAACGGCTGCATTTTGAAGAACGAATTGACCTCGCCGAGGATACAAGCTCGGAATAAGTTGTTTAGTGTTTGTAATTCCTTTTCTGATCATAGAGCTCAAATGAATTTTCAGACTATATTTTGCCAAGGTTTGGCTAGCTTTTGACATAGGAAATATTACCTCACAATATCCCTAACATTCGTGTAGGCCGTGTAAACTTTTTATATAACTGGTCTAACTGGTTTTTTAATGGTCTAGTGGCAGATATTTTGCCAAGCGTGTCAAAGGTTACGGGTTCTAATCCGCCCTCGGTATAGTTTTTTTTCTTTCATCAAAACCGAATATGTTCATCAGTGGTTACAGTCTATATCTAGCACACACGTATATAGGACACACTTTTTATTTTGTGATTTCACCGAAATGAATAGTGTGATATGAACGGCGATAGATTGAAGAGCGCGTCCGAGTTAAGACTGCGTGCGCGCCGCCACAAGAGAACTCTGTATCCATGACACTGATAGCAGCGGACACGAGCGCTCAGCTTGAGTTCAAAAACAAAACATTTTAGCGCTAGATCTCTTATTTAAGAGTGGACTAAATGAATGCTCTGCTAGTTAACTGGAGATGTTTTTGTATTAGGTACATCCGTTCATTGAGTGTATCAGTAAATGCGTGCGGTCTATATGGGCCATAAACAGATACTCGTTGGATGTTGGAAACAGTTGTGCTGCTTAATTTTTTTTAACCTGTGATAGTTTTTTTTTTAGGATTCTTTGAATGCATTTTTTAAAAAAAAAACAAGTTTGGTCTTTTTATGTTTTTTTTTTTTTTTTTTTGGACATCCATGATATGCGGAGTCCCCCAGGGCTCAATTCTTGCGCCACTCCTATTCAACCTGTATATGCTCCCGATGAGCCAAATAATGAGAAAGAACCGAATCTCTTACCACAGCTATGCAGACGACACACAGCTCTACTTAGCCCTATCGCCTAACGATTACAGCCCCATTGACTCCCTGTGCCAATGCATTGATGAAGTAAATGGTTGGATGTGCCAAAACTTTCTTCAGTTAAACAAAGACAAAACTGAAGTCATTGCGTTTGGAAACAAAGATAAAGTTCTCAAGGTGAATGCATACCTTCACTCTAGAGGTCTAACAACTAAAAATCAAGTCAGGAATCTTGGTGTGTCTCTAGAGTCAGACCTTAGTTTCAGTAGTCATGTCAAAGCAATAACTAAATCAGCATACTATCATCTGAAAAATATTGCAAGAATTAGATGCTTTGTTTCCAGTCAAGACTTAGAGAAACTTGTGCATGCTTTCATCACCAGCAGGGTGGATTATTGTAATGGACTCCTCACTGGCCTTCCTAAAAAGACCATAAGACAGTTGCAGCTCATACAGAACGCTGCTGCCAGGATTCTGAGCAGAACCAGAAAATATGAACATATCACACCAGTCCTCAGGTCTTTACACTGGCTCCCAGTTACATTTAGGATTGATTTTAAAGTATTATTACTGGTATATAAATCATTCAATGGGCTAGGACCTCAATATATTGCAGATATGCTCACTGAATATAAACCCAACAGATCACTCAGATCATTAGGATCACATCAGTTAGAAATACCAAGGGTTCACTCTAAGCAAGGAGAGTCTGCTTTTAGCTACTATGCCAGCCGCAGCTGGAACCGGCTTCCAGAAGAGATCAGATGTGCTCCTACAGTAGTCACATTCAAATCCAGACTCAAAACACTTCTGTTTAGCTATGCTTTTACTGAATGAGCACTGTGCCACTGTTCGTCCGACTGTTTTTACTGTACTTTATTTTTTATTCTAAACTGTTTTAATTATTCTTATTTGTTTTGATTATTTTATTTTTCTCCTATGTAAAGCACTTTGAATTACCATTGTGTATGAAATGTGCTATATAAATAAACTTGCCTTGCCTTGCCTTGCCTTTTTGAAAGGATGTGTGATTTCTATTTTGAATAAATGCTGTTCTTTTCAACTTTTTATTCATCAGTGAATCATTCTTAGTTCAGGCTGCCTCACAGCACCTTGATGGGCCACTGGGGGTGTGTCTTTAGTCTTCCCAGGTGTAAATCACATTAATATTCATGGTCATTCACACTACCCCGCATACAGCAGTGCTGACCAAAAACTGACGTAAGAAATTTAACTCGTTATATTTTTGTTTGTGAAAGAGTGGTCAGAATGATTTTCACTTCATTTTGAAGTAAAAATTCTAGCCTACAAGAATAGTAACTCAAAAGTCTTGTGGACAACTATTCAATATGTGTTAAATGGCTTTATTGCGTTGACATTTTTTTTCCCCAAAACGTACTAACCACGCATAATTATTTTCTATAAAATGCAAACATGTACATCCATTTTGCTCACATATTATTGTAGCAGAGTTTGTGCTGAATACAGCAAATTTATATGTTGGCAAATGGTATGTTTTAAGTAGCTGAAATAAGCACAAATGTCAGGGCATGTCAAAACATCTCAAGGGCCCCCAAAAACACCTCAGACCCCAGAGGGTTAAACGGGTCATATAATGCCATTTTTTTGTACAAGTTAATATGAATCTTTAAGGTCTTACTTTTATTAAAAATTATCATTAGTATTGTAAGAAAACGTACTCGGTTACTAACGTAACCTCGGTTCTCTCTAGAGAGGGAACGAGTACTGCGTAATATCTTACGCTATGGGGAAAACTCTTTTCCTCGAGATATTGAAGCCAAAAATTATCCTTAATTTTAAACATGCAAAACGCTTTGCAGCAGCAAGCAGACAAGGGCGAGACGGCTCGCGCGCCCATTGGCTGCCTTGCTGGAAAAGCTGCAGCCTATCGAGGTGAGGCACTGCGTGACGTAATGACGAATGGGGACGCTTCGCGCCCATTTCGTCATGTCCCGCCAGTAGAGGCGTGGTCTCGCCCTATAAATACCCCCTCGATAGCTGAATTTCCTCTGATTTTTCAACGCCGAAGCGAACCAGAGCGTATTCCAAGCACGGCAAGATACGCAGTACTCGTTCCCTCTCTAGAGATAACCGAGGTTACGTTAGTAACCGAGTACGTTCTCTTACGAGAGTATCTCTCGTACTGCGTAATATCTTACGCTATGGGGAACACCATGCAACACGCCGTGCGGACAGGGATCCAACACCAGAGTCCCGGGGCCAAGCCCGGGGCGCATCTAGTGCACAATCACCACAACTCACACAGAGTAGAGGAGGAGAGGCTAGAAGCATCACTCCCTCATAAAAGTCCCGTAGGGGTAACAGACCCGTAGGGGTACACATAAGCCGCATGGCGGCCGATAAGCCCGAAGTTCAGACCGCCAGAAGCTTAGCTTGTAAGGCGGGCACCTCCAGGTTATTGTACTTGATAAATGTAGACGGCAAGGCCCAGCCCGCAGCCGTACAGATATCCTGCAGGGACACCCCGCTATACCATGCCCACGGCGAGGCCACGCCTCTCGTGGAGTGCGCTTTGACACCCAATGGGCACTGCAGGCCCTTGGAAGTGTAAGCCAGCGCTATGGCATCCACTATCCATCTGGATAGGCTCTGTTTTGAAGCGGCAAGTCCCTTAGAACGGCCGCCAAACAACACGAAAAGCTGCTCGGTCTGTCTGAACCCAGCCGAGCGGGACACATAAGCCCTTAACGCCCTGACAGGGCAAAGGAGACTCGCGTCCCTCTCCTCATCGAGAACCGGAAGGGCAGACAGGGAAATTACCTGGGCCCTAAACGGTGTATTGAGGGATTTCGGCACGTAGCCGTGCCTCGGTTTGAGTACGACCTTTGAGTCGTTAGGCCCAAACTCCAGACATGACGCGCTTACAGAAAGCGCCTGTAAGTCCCCTACACGCTTCACTGAAGCGAGAGCCAATAGGAGCACCGTCCTAAGGGACAGGTGCTTCATGTCCGACAGCTGGATCGGCTCAAACGGGGCGCCTTTCATGGCCTCCAAGACCGTGGAAAGGTCCCAAGCCGGGACTGAAGGGGGCCTGGGAGGGTTTAACCTCCGAGCTCCTCGTAGGAAACGCACGACTAAGTCGTTTTTCCCCAGTGACTGGCCAGACACCGGTTTAGCAAACGTTGCTATGGCCGCCACATAAATTTTGAGCGTGGATGGGGTCCTACCCTTATCCATCAGCTCCTGAAGGAAGGCTAGCACTTCCTTAATCCCGCAATCCACAGGTGCAAAGCCACGGGCCATTTCGAGGCATAGAGCCGTCTGGTAGACGGAGCTCTAGCCTGCGCAATCGTGTTTAGCACTCCTTCCGGGAGGCTAGCGTGTACCCGTTGATGGCCCATGCGTGCAGGGACCACAGATCCGGGCGAGGATGCCAAATCGAGCCCTCCGCCTGAGAGAGGAGATCTTTCCTCAATGGTACAGGCCACGGGGCAGTGCTGGCCAGCCGCATCAGGACCGGAAACCAAGCCTGGTTCGTCCAGAGCGGAGCTACAAGCAGCACTGGGCATCCATTTTCCCTGATCCGCTCCAACACCTGAGGCAGGAGCGAGACGGGGGGAAAAGCATACAGGGGACCACTGGGCCAAGCATGGGCCAGCGCGTCCCTGCTTTTCGAGAAGAATACTGGGCAGTGAGCGTTCTCGCGGGACGCGAACAGGTCCACCTGCGCTCTGCCAAACGTTTCCCACAGCAGCTGGACCGTCTGCGGATGCAGCGACCACTCTCCTGTCGGGACGTTGTTTCTGGACAGCTTGTCTGGACCCGCATTCAGGTGCCCAGGCACGTGCGCCGCTTTCAGAGAAAGGAGGTTGCGCTGGGCCCAGACCAAGAGGGGTTCCGTCAGCCTGCAAAGGCGTGTGGACCCGACGCCGCCCTGGCGATTTATGTACGCCACCACTGACGTGTTGTCCGACCGGACCAAGACGTGGTGGCCCTTTATCAGGGGACGGAAGCGCCGTAGCGCTTTGTCGACTGCTATCATTTCCAAGCAGTTTATGAGAAGGAGCTTCTCCCGCTCTGACCATAGGCCAGCCAGCGGTCTGCCCTCGAGCAGCGCTCCCCACCCCGTGGTGGAGGCGTCCGTAGACACCACTTTCACCCTTGAGGCGGTCCCCAGACTCACACCAGTCTGATACCAGCTGGTTACTTTCCAGGGTTCCAGAGCCGAAACGCACCATTGGTCGACCCTGAGGCGACACCGGCCCGTGGTCCATGCCCGGGGCGGGACCCGTGGTTTCAGCCACCTCTGCAGTGGGCGCATGCGAAGCAGGCCCAGCTGGAGTACAGAGGATGCTGCGGCCATCAGGCCCAGCATTTTCTGAAACCGTCTGAGCGGGACTATAGAGCCGTGGCGGAAGGATTCCGCGACGCGCTGAATACTTAGTACGCGCTCCGGTGACAGGCGTGCCGTCATGGATAGCGAGTCTAACACTGTTCCCAGGAAAGAGATTCTCTGGCTGGGACACAGCGAGCTCTTTTCCCAGTTGACTGTCAGGCCCAGTTTCTCGAGGTGCTCGAGCAGTGTGGCCCTTTGTTCTATGAGCTCTGACCGTGATCGAGCTAGAATCAGCCAATCGTCCAAGTAGTTCATAACTCGCATGCCCTGAAGTCTCAGGGGTGCGAGAGCCGCGTCCATGCACTTCGTAAATGTACGGGGTGCCAAGGACAGGCCGAACGGCAGGACTGTGTATTGATATGCCTGGCCCTCGAACGCGAATCTCAAGAATCGCCTGTGATGGGACGCTATTTGTATTTGGAAATAGGCGTCTTTCAGATCTATTGACATAAACCAGTCCCCTTGGCGCACTTGCGCGAGGATTCCCCTGGTCGTAAGCATCCTGAACTGGCGCTTCACAAGCGCTTTGTTCAGCTGTCTCAGATCTAGAATGGGTCTGAAGCCCCCATCTTTTTTCGGTACCAGGAAATATCTGCTGTATAAGCCCCCTTCGCTCTGAGCCTGAGAAAGGGGCTCTATGGCCCCTTTGCTCAGCAGTTTCGCTATCTCGGCTCGAAGTAGATGAGATACTTCGTTTCTCACCGTAGTTTCGACGCGCGCCGCATAACGGCGGGGACGTCGTGCGAATTGTAGCGAGTAGCCTCTCTTTATAGTGTTCAGCACCCAGTCTGATACCCCGGGTAGCTTTGACCACACTTCTGCGTGAATAGCTAGAGGTAGAATGCAGACCGGGCTCTGGCCGTGACCAGGCAACGGCTCGAGAGCCCCGGTACCCTGGGAACACAACGCCGCGTTTACAGCGTTCGAGGCGGGGGGCGCGCTGAACACAGCGGGCAGCCTGGCCGCGCTCAAATTCTCTATGGCGGGACGCACAGCGAGAGTGAGCGGGGCGAATCCCGTGGGATTCGGCGTGCTTGCAGGGGGATGTGGGCGCAAACTTACGGGCACATCTACTGCACTGTACACGCTTTCGGTTGGAGCCGATAGATTGTGTGTTGGTTTCGTTTTTACAGAAACCAAGGGACACGCGGCATGTAGCGTGAGCGGGCATTGTATGGGCGCATTCACTACATTGTGTGCACAATCGACCTGAGTCAGATTTATGTGTGCTAGCCTCGCACCGTGGCGGGCTGTGTCTGGGTGTGGGAATGGGCACTGGGGCGTGGGCATTCTTACAACACTCATAACACCATCGGCCGTGGCCGGTATACCAGAAAATACACTCTTTATTGGATTTATCTGGGTAGCCATAAAAACGGCTTTTGTGTGCAGGCAAGCGGGCTGAGACACCGGCTGCTTCACTGCTAAATACACTGGCACAGTGACATCGCAAGGAACTGAACGAGCGAATCGTTTCGGTGGGGAACCGGCCGCAGCGGGATCCGAACACCGTCGCTTTCCTAGAGTGGCTAGGAAAGCTTCGTGGCCTCGGGCTTGAGCTCAATCTTAGGCCGGGGCCCGCGCTGAGCGGGGCGGCGTCCGGCAGAGCGAGAGCGCGGTCTCTGATCCCGGGCCTGGCGGCGCTGTGTAGCGGCGGCTGCGGGCGATGCAGGCCGAGGCTGCGAGCTGCGAGCAGACGGCTGCTTAGAGCGACCTGCAGCGGAGCTCGAGCGCTTCGGGAGGAAGTGCTTCATGGCCTGCGAAGTCTTCTGCACCTCAGAATATCTGTCCGCGAAATCTTTGACGGCAGATCCGAAGAGGCCCGCAGGGGAAATGGGCGCGTCGAGGAATACAGAGCGCTCAGCTTCCGTCATCTCAGACAGCGTCAACCACAGATGTCTCTCAGCAACGGTGAGAGAGGCCATATTCCGCCCCATGGCCTGAGCAGCGGCTTTAGCGGCGCGTAGAGCAAGGTCCGTAGCGCCTCGTAAATCCGCCACACTGACAGCACCCGGCCCTTCCTCGTCCAATTTAAGGAGAAGGTCAGCCTGGTAAATCTGCAAGATCGCCATAGTATGCAGCGCTGAGACCGCCTGTCCAGCGGCTGTGTAAGCACGCCCGTGCAGCGATGACGTCACCCGGCAGGCTTTAGAAGGAAGCGTCATCTGCGCGCGCCGTCCCGCAGAGGGCGGGCAGAGATGCGACGCGACCGCCGCCTCCACAGGAGGAATGGAGAGATATCCTTTATCTCCCGCGCCGACGACAGAGGAAAAAGCCGCAGAGGTGGAAGTGCGCATCCTGGCGGAGAAGGGGGCAGTCCATGACTTAGCGACTTCGTCGTGGAGCTCAGGGAGGAAGGGGGCGGCCCTAGACCTAGACGGGGCTTCGTCCTTCTTGAGAAAACGCCCGTCGAGTCTGTTGCGCGGCGGCAAAGCAGGCGCCTCCCACTCGAGGCCGATGCACTCCACGGCCTGGGTGAGCAGACGCATCAGCTCAGCCTCAATGCCGGGTCTCTTTCCAGAGGGTTGGCTAGATACGTCAGCGGGGGGAGGTCCACAGAGCTCGCCCAATCCTCGCTATCAGAAGCCACAGAGAGCATACCTCAGCAGGTTCGTCCAACTCGGGAGCGGAAGCGGCGGCAGACGGCGGGCGCTGTCCGTCCGGGAGCGACTCAAGTGAAGCCGGCGAAGCAGGCGGGCGAACCGGCGAGCTTTGGCGGGCTGGAGAAGGCTCGGGAGCGCGCTGGGCGCGACGCTTCTTGCGGCGCGGCAGAAAAGGCTGGGACGCGGGCTCAGAGAACGACGCCAGGCGAGTCCTCAGAGTCACCATGGGCAGAAGTTCGCAGTGCGGGCATCCACCATCCGCGAGCGCGATAGCCGCGTGCTCATGACCCAGGCAGGACACACAGATGACGTGACGGTCCTCATCACTGAGTTGGGCGCGGCACGAGCCACAGAAAGGCATCTTTAAAAAGACGCAGCTCTTTTAGAACAGAGAATGGGTGTTGCGTCACGTAAGCAAACACACACACACTTAGCAGAGTAAAAGGATATAGTACGCCGGAAAGCGCAGCAGGTACGGCGGTTGAAGGCGGCTGGGCCAGCGACTTCAGAAATGGCACGTCCCGCTGATAAGGCTACAAGTCAACGGCGCGGCTTCTCACTCTGGATCCAGCGATGCGTGAGCTTCGCGTGAAGAGTAGAAAAATCAGAGGAAATTCAGCTATCGAGGGGGTATTTATAGGGCGAGACCACGCCTCTACTGGCGGGACATGACGAAATGGGCGCGAAGCGTCCCCATTCGTCATTACGTCACGCAGTGCCTCACCTCGATAGGCTGCAGCTTTTCCAGCAAGGCAGCCAATGGGCGCGCGAGCCGTCTCGCCCTTGTCTGCTTGCTGCTGCAAAGCGTTTTGCATGTTTAAAATTAAGGATAATTTTTGGCTTCAATATCTCGAGGAAAAGAGTTTTCCCCATAGCGTAAGATATTACGCAGTACGAGAGATACTCTCGTAAGAGAACACTAATAGTAAAAAACAGCTCCGTTTTCAGCACGCCGTTTAAGTGCATATGCCTTTAAATGATAATGAGCTCACCCCGCCCCTCTGTTCTTTGGGTCATTTTGATCACTGATATAATCATTATATAGATCTGTGGTTTTGACACATTGCATGTGGGGTGTTGCCTTGACAACAGTTGAGGGTATATTTTGGAACAAGAATGGCAGTGGGAGTCTCTTAGGACACATCTGTGCAACCGTATGAATTTTAACCGGAGTCAGACTCGGAACAAGATGACGGCCACAAAGAAGTTCGACAATTAAGGCTCGAACAGGACGTTTCTGAATGGTTGGTTAAAGTAACACTATGTAGTTTTTCAACCTTCATAATATATTTCCAAGTCCCTTGTGATGGTACATCGACTTAAAATAAGTTAAATGACTCGTCTTCCATAGCCTGACATGGTCTGTATCGCTTTTACTGGCACTATGTAACTTCAGGTTTCGGGTAGGAACCCGTGCACAAAAAGAACTACAAAATTCGACTGCTTTACGTCAAGCGCTACAATAGTTATTATTTTGTTTTTCTTCGTTTCTGATGTCGCAATACATCATCCTTTCATGAAATCATGTAACATACTCTACCTTGTCTGTGGACATCGTTCATTCTAAAGCCGGTGCTGGATAAACGGCGAGCGTGCGTGCGACGATAGGCTAAATTATTTACGACAGCAGTAATGGACAATTTCGTTTCCAACCAGTATGGCGACTGAAGGGGAAAAGTTACTTGGTGTTACTTTAACGTAATGTCACTTGGATCTATTTTTGTATGTACTGGCAGGGCAACGTTAGAGTAGTGAGATACGAACGCTATGTGTTTACTGATGTATAGGTTAGTTCGTTGACAGATTGATGTTACAGTTAATGCTCATGAACAAACTTTTTTTCACGATTTGCAAAGATTGATATAAAGGTTAATACAACTTTACATTCACTTTTTCTGGTGGTGCAGCAGGAACATCAGGAGCATTCCTGGAGCAAACATCAGGAACATTCAGGAGCAGCTTCTTACCAAAACAAGCTTTATACTGACCCTTGTTTATAAAGCAGTCTGGTGAGAAGTGTTTTGCGCAAACATGAACATTGACGTTGATCGTGGGGAATATTCCCTTATAAAACAAAACTCAGCCACTGCGTCTTCAGCGGTTCGGATTTAGGAACATTAAAATGACTGCCGTGTTCCTTATTACACCCAAGAACAGAACAACACAATCGCTTAGACGCCATTCTGCGCCAGTGTATCAACAACGGCGGACTACGATGACAGCTCGCTCAGGGCGGGTCTGTGTTGAAACTCTGCTGTCAATCATCCATCGTGGGAGGAGCATCTGATTTAGTGACGTCACAAACTCGAACAGCTCGATTTGAGGCAGGGGAAAACATAAGGAGATTAAAACAAAAACACTGGATGGATTTTTATCATTATATGATGGTTGAGTACAGGCACTGCCAACACACATTTCAGTACAATCAACTTGTTAAAGTGCATGTACCATTATGACCCCTTTAACCTCTTAACCTTCGCCAGAGCGAGGGCGCTCTGAGCGTTTTTTTTTTTTAAATCGTTCAAAGTTACTATCAGATTCAATGTTAATACCTTGACAAACTATACATCATTAAAAAGATATACGACTGAAGGTTTAGTATTTGACCACTATTGTATTCTGAGAATCTTATAGTGACAGTTGTGTCTTAATTTGTGTCTGGAGTTATGTAATCAAAAAATGAGTCGATACCCTTAATATGAATTATGAGCGTCAGCCGCTTCCATTCAGAAAGAAACTCCAGTGAGATCGTCATGACAGAGCTTGACAAAACAACGTCCATCAGGGCTTTTAGCTCAAAAGTGTACAGATTTGGAAAAATATTGATAGATTCTCATAGGTTTACATCAGATTTATATAGACAGGAATCATATTGAATATCTACCCAAATGCGTCGATTTAATCATTATGAGCGCTGGAGACTCTGATGTACTGTGTTTTCAATACATACTGGCAGCCTGAGGGCGCCCTGTGCACATATGGACTCCAAATTTGGAACACGAAGAAGAATCATATCATGTGACATTTCAGGAAGTCCATCACGACGTAAACACTAACAGAGATCGCTGTAACATGCAGATAAAGATGTTTTGAAGACAATAAACATGATTGCAATGATATTTGGTTTACCTGTGTTCTTCGAGCCATGTCAGGTATTTTCATAATAATAGATTATATTTATAATGTAATGCTAATCGATATAGACTTTATCATCGTGAAGAATATATAAAATACTATATTTTCTGTCCGATTTTTTTACCTGAAGCCAAATCAGAGCACAGAAGGTTATTTAAAACACTCGACTTGTGCTATAAAGTAAGTTTTAGAGCACAAACATGGTTTTAATCTCATAAATTGTCGTGTATTGATGGTGTGCTAAGCTAACATGCTAGCTAGCCCTTGGTGCACCTGCTACCTAAATGTTATATTTATGAATATTTCTAAATAGGACTGCTTGCTGAAATTTTTCTTTTTTCAAGAAGGTCATTTTATATAGTTTCAAATGTAAGGTGAGAACTTTGAGAACTTTCCCTAAAAGAGATTAGGGGTTGAAACAGTGTGAATAGCCAGTCGTTAGTAATTATAATGCAGACAAAAGAAAGCATATTTAGAGCAATAACCAGGCTGGAGAGCTGTGAATGTGTGCAGGGGAGACTGACACTGAATAGAGATCGGTTATACCACATAGACAATAGAGAAAATAGACTGAATAGATGCTTAGAAAATGACAATAAACATCAGTTTGCTTTATAGAACTAATCAAAATAAAGTCGTTTGACATGATCTTGAAAAACATTTAACTAAATAAAGAGTTTTAGACATATCATCTTCAGATTTTAAATATAACATGGTCAGACATGTGGCTTTAGCTGCAGTACATTTCTAGATTGCTACAGGGCCAACTTCAATTTTATTTTCATAAAAATATTTCATAAAAATAAATTTCTAATAACGACAAAACTTTGAAGCTATTTATAACATTTATTTTTCATTATGACAATAATTAATTCTACATTTGCAATAAACTTCCAGGTGTCAGCTTTCAAATGAGATCATACTTGTGCTTTTAGAACAAATGGTTCATGAACTGTATCTGTTTCAGTTTGGGTATGCCATTTCTGGGGATTTTTCAAAATTGGGGGTGAAGCTTAACAGGTTAAGAGAGAGGGTTGATCCGATGGAAGATGATGGCAACTATAGTATTGAGCAGTACATCTTGGTTAAATCATACTTGCAAATGCTGTTAATTTTTGTTTCTAGAAATAGGAGATGCATTGTTTAATTTAATTTAATTTGGCTAAATGTTTTGTAATCTGTAGCAGTAAGTGAAAAGAAAATGCTTCAGGTTTATGATTTGGTGTTTTCAGCTGTGTAGACCAGTTGTGAATTATGAGTAACGATTAAAAAAATATTCAAATGCTGCTGAAAATTTGCTTTAATGAAAAACAATGTTTCTATTGACAATCTAAAACATTTAACAGATTTTGTTCATAATTTAAAATCAGTGATATTAACATGATCAATGAAAACACTGGAAAACATAGGTCGTACAGACTGTATAGTTAGTAAGTGACAAATAAAACTTTACTTCAAGCTCAACAATGTGTTTAAAAAATTAAAAAAATAACACAGAAAATTAGTGTGGCTTTGAAGGCTTTCAAAATTATGGGTGTCGTACTACCTTGAAATTCAAACTGTTTTTTTTTCCCCCAATTGACCCTATCCGTGAGATTGTAAACCAGCTATTTAAAGAACACAGAATATGTGTGGTTACATTCATGCAAAACCAAAACCAGAGGAATTCCTGATACCAAAAAACATTTTCTCACATTACGACTGTATTAGGGAATGTAGGGAGTCAAATTAGATCAAATTAGCACACGCAGAATTAACAGTCTGTGCTGCTGCCCTGACAAAAGATCAGACAAATTTCCATGTGCATTTTGAAAAGCTAATGTTTTGGAAAAAGTAAATACACCTACACTATCCTTTATGACTTTTTAATGGAATTTTGTTATTAACACACTGTGACCACAGGTGGGATCCTACTGTACTGAGAATAACATTTGGTCTAAAAAGTACCTTTCAACCATCCCCTTAAAGTCAGTTATGTAATTCTTGAATGTATCATGCAACTGAAAATCAACTAAACGTAGGGGTAATTGGTAAATCAACACTTGGACTAACTTTAATATCTGTAATACCTAATTCTGGGTAGGCTATCTTTGCAGTCCAAACAGGGTTTCTGACCTTAATAACCACTGCTCCAACATTTTGAACTCAGATTTTTTAAATTGATCCAAAAGCCCATTTCCAGGTTAAGCTCATGAATATTTAGTGGTATTTCATCCATCTCAACCTACAGTAATGGGATTAAAGATACTGTAAAAAAACAAAACAAAAACAGCACAGAACAAAATATTATTCAAGAGTGTGCCTATACTACTATAATTTTTTACCAAATCCATACCATACTCATAATCCATAGCTGACATAATTATTGTATTATTATTATTATACTATTATTATGTTTTATAAAGACAATTCACAAGCTCCCAACTCAACAGCAGCCGAACATCTTAATATATATAATTGCTCTTGAACGTGCTTTACAAAAGTTACCTAGAGTTTATCCGTATACTTCCAAGAGATCTAAATACATATATTCCTCAATTCTCAGTATGTGTTCATCCTATTTGTTTGTATTTGCTTAACAATATAATTTATCATAATTTCCTCAATTGCTTAAAATTAGTATTTATAATTCCCTCAATTGTCTGCTATTACTTATATTTTGGATATACTGTATAATTGTCAGCTCAAATTATCCAGTTGTGCAATATTCCTTCCTGCATATCTTTGAAGAAACTGTCAGATACATATGCTTTAATTATAATAAAAATCAACAGGCCTGAACAAAAAATGTTTTATTAAACTCCTACTTCTTCTTTGTGTCTGTGTTGTTAATTTATTACTGTGTAGGACTAACTCCCAACATACCTAAACAATTTCACATGAGTAACAAAGAAATCACTCTAGGAAATACACTTTGGATAAATCAATATGTTAAGGAGTGTATATTAATTAAAATACTTAAGCAAATGATGTGCACTCTATACACTCGTTTAGTTCTAAGTCTTTTTTAAAGTAATAAAATAATGTAGAAAACAGTTGTGACAACGCCATCAACTCACCAGCAAACCATTACAAACCATTATTGTGTCCTTACAAATTTACATTTGAGCCAACAACATGTATTTTGACAAACCAATGTATAAATTAACAAACTTGAATGTATCTAAACCAATGTATGGAGCCAACCAATGTATCTAAACCAATATATAGTTGAGGAAACCGCTGTATACAAACCAATATATACTTGAAGAAAACAATATATATGCAAACCAATGTATAACTGAAGAAACCAATATACTTGAGGAAACCGATGTATCTAAACCAATATATAGTTGTGGAAACCAATGCATATTTGAGGAGCCCAATGTTTACTTGAGCAAACCTATGTACACTTGATCAGACTGATGTATCTAAACCAATATATGTCTGGTTATACTAATGTATTATAAACCAATGCGTTTGTCATTAAGGCGAGACACGGCAGGCAAAAACATCGTTTTTTTTTCACTGGTCAATTTTGAGATTTTGGGCTATTTGTCTTCAATAACATGTCTTCTTTCAGACTTGAGGTGAAAAAAATTCCAAAATACACATTTAGGTGTTTATTTTACTACACTTTGTCCATTTGCGTCTGTAGATTTCTCCTAAATTCAACAAAAAGTTGTCGTTATATATCAACATGCTGCTCTGCGATCGCTATCTGCACCCTGTCATCACACACACCGTTGGAAAGCTCTCTTTCTCCTGTTCAACGCTGTCGGATCCAAATATGGTCATTTCCTTTTTATCAGCAACCAATCGTGAAAGTAAAATGGGCATTTAACTCTAAAACCGAAATCTCATTGGCTGGTGTCAATTTCTGACAACGTGATTGGTTCAGATGCATCACGTGACGCGCTCTGAC
Source organism: Chrosomus eos (assembly GCA_036326025.1). Classification (NCBI taxonomy): domain Eukaryota; kingdom Metazoa; phylum Chordata; class Actinopteri; order Cypriniformes; family Leuciscidae; genus Chrosomus; species Chrosomus eos. The sequence continues at coordinate 27,382,328 of CM070822.1, forward strand.
ATTTAGATGTGTGTTTTTGACTCTTTTTCTGTTCATTTGAAGGCCATAAATGCTGTTATAAGTTGTAATGTGATTTAGTTGGTTTGTATTGTTGGTGCTGATGATTTGATAAGATATTGTGTCTGTAAATAGTTGTTTCCACTAAAAAAGTATTCATTTTTACATTACAAATCTTTAAATGCTGTTTTCTCAAAATGAGTATTTTGTCATTCTCCAGTAGAAACTTCTCAGCCTGTGTAGCACCTATGTACACCAAACTTTCCAGTTATACACTTAGCAGTATTCTGAAGATATTTTCAGAGGGATTTGTTTATAAATCATTTCTGGCCTGATTTATGTGACTTTTTAATAAAAAAAATATGGCGAGAATTGATTTTTTTAAGGCTATGGACAGTATATTTTGATTTCCTAGGTAATGAAAGCATATATCCTGAAATCCCTCTGAAATTCTTTTTTCATCTTGTGTGTGAACAAAATGAAAAAATAATTTTGCACCTGGCTTTATCATATGGTCAGATCTATCTACCGAAAATATATGCAAAATTGTGCATATTTAACGAGATAATGCCTAATTTGCATAATTAAACATACAAATTTCAAACACCTGTAATACATTTTTTTAATATACTTGCATAAGTAATCAACTGAGAAAGTTTCATGATGATATCTATTATTTAAAAAAAATACCCTATTCACCTGTAGTGTCTCGCCTTAAACCATACATTCAACCAGTAAACCAATCCATATTCACACAGCACATGTATTATTTCCTGAATGGCTTCCCATACGTTTCACATGTATGTGCAAGTGTTTTTCATGTGCGCGCAAGCGTTTCACATGTATGTGCGAGTGTTTCACATGTATGTGCGAGTGTTTTTCATGTGCGCGCAAGCGTTTCACATGTATGTGCAAGTGTTTTACATGTACGCGCAAGTGTTTTTTATGTATGCGCAAGTTTTTCATGTACGCGCAAGTGTTTAACATGTATGTGCAAGTGTTTTACTTGTATGCGCAAGTGTTTCACATGTATGTGCAAGTGTTTTATATGTACACGCAAGCGTTTCACATGTAAGCGCAAGTGTTTCACATGTAGCCTACGCATAAGCGTTTCACATGTAGCCTACGCGTAAGCGTTTCACATGTATGTACCAAGCGTTTCACATGTAAGTGCAAGTGTTTTACATGTATGCGCAAGCATTTCACATGTACGTGCAAGTGTTTCACGTCACCCTTTTTCCCCCCCTTTTCTTATCTTTCCTTTTTTATCTTTATCAATCATTGCTAACTTGTTTCTTTTATTTTATTGTGTTCTGATGACATTGAATATATAATTGATACAAATTGTGTATTGTATACAAAGTTGTAAATGTCATTAATGTCCTCTCTGAATTGTTTACAAACATAAAAAAATATTTAAAAAGAATTCAATATCTACTGGAGATGAGGACTATGCAAATTATATACAAGTCGCAATTGACTAGTTGCACGTGGCCGCCATTTTGGATTTCTGATCAGCGAGAGTACGTCTAGACACTTCCGGTTTCGCTTTATGCCCGGTGCAGGGAGCCGAAGAAAGCCGAAAATGATCTCTTATAGTTGTTTATAGAATCAATTATATCATTTAAAATACTACTAAGATATATATTACTATCACACGAGCAAATGGCAATTAAATGCACGGATGCAAATTCAGATTAATGAATGAAATGTTCACGAACAGAAGATTGTATGGTCTTATGCTGCATACACAATGAGAATTATGCCTTCTGTATAGAGTTACAACTACGATTTTATTTGATTATATCAGCAGACCTGATTTTGCGGGACACGAGGGAGAGAACTTGCTATTATTATAGACCTACTAGGTGAACATTGATTTTATATGTCTTTTTGCAGTGATGCTTTAAATTGCTAATGGCTTTATAAAAATGTTAATGACGGTGCTGTGAACGTCATTAATGATATAAAACTCATTTTAACAGCACGGGTATATTCAATCTAAATAATTAAGTGAAAATAATAATCCAATCGCTAAAAAGCACATTTCCAAATAAGCACATAAATTCCATTAGAAAGACTAAGATTAAATGCGTTCTTACCGGATTCAGTGCATCTTGAATTTATATTTTTTGTCTGATCTGGCAGCTTCGAGTAGGGTTTTTCAATCATTATGTGTCTATACATCTCCTTTTTTAAGGTCACCTGTAACTGGTTTTTACCATGTATATTTTTTCTCCCATTCCTTATACGAACAAGACGCTTTTTCTTCTCGGGAGGGAGCTCCGGATAGATCCATTTTTCTGTTGCAGTTTATTTTTTCTCAGTTGTCCCGCTCTGACTAGAACCAATAATAACGGCTGCGTATGTTCAGTGTTTTATTATTAACATTTTATATTGTAGAATTGTAATTTAAAAGGACGATGAAATAAAATGATGCAGATGAAATTAAAATGCGGGACACTGCTTATGACTTGCGGGACGCGGGACAAAGCTTCAAATTTCGGGACTGGTCACCCTCAACGGGGAATGCATGAAAGCTGACTTCTTTGTTTTAACGTGATGAAACATTTCATAACGACACACAACAGTGAAGTGCGCGGATCTGTCACCCCCTCTGAAAGGCAAGTCGCTTCCCTTGAATTTTAAAAACACTCATTGTGCATCAAAAGCATCTGTCATCAGAGGGTGACAAAAACACCCGGTCTGTTGTCGGCATTGCTTTATTTGGTAACATTAGGGTGACCATATTTTGATTATCGAAAAGCAGGACACTCGGCACAATTTAGTTTTCTTCTTCCTTTATCTTGTTTTTCTTTCTTAATGGCCCAATGAAAAATAATGAAAACCAGGACATTTTCATCACTTTTAAAAAAAACAGCCAGGACGGCCAGGACAGCACGTGAAAACTGGACATGTCCTTGGAAAACAGGACGATTTGGTCACCCTACATTATTATTGCTAACTGTTTGTATTTTAGTAATTTAAATGCATATAATTTTCTGTGTATTTCACCTGTGCGTTTATATGCTTTCTATTACTGCATTTATTTGCGCAAGTGAAATGAGTAAAGAGCAATCATAAATATTTCATAAATCATTATCTGTCTGTTTTTATAAGTAGCACATACAGTATTTAGCCCACTGTAAAATATACACAATTGGCTATATTAAATTGTTTGTTAACTAACGTTACAGTTAAAAATGTAAATTACTCACAATTATTACGATTTTTTCGGCCGTCGTTTTTATCTATAAAGATAATTGATGCAAAGAAAGCATGTATGTAACATATGTGTTGATAATATTGATCGAGCAACTGATGTAGCCTAAGTAGGCCCTAAGTGTTATATACGCAGAATTGAGAAAATAGTAGGCCTATTTATGGAGATTTAAACAAGACAGGGCAAACGTGTGAATGTTCAGGCGGTATTGTATGCAATCAAATAAAATCGTAGTTGTAACACTATATTTACAGAAGGCATAGGCTAATAATTCTCATTGTGTATGCAGCATGAGACCAAGACAATCTTCTGTTCGTGAACAGTTGTATTTCATTCATTAATCTGACTTTGCATCCATTGCCATTTGCTCATGTGATAGTAATATATATCTTAGTATTTTAATTGATTCTATAAACAACTATAAGAGATTATTTTCGGCTTTCTCCGGCTCCCTGCACCGGGCGTAAAGCGAAACCGGAAGTGTCTAGACGTACTCTCGCTGATCAGAAATCCAAAATGGCGGCCACGTGCACCTAGTCTATTTTATGTCATTTGCACAATTATTAACAACAACTTTAAAGTTGAACAGATAAATTAATTGTAATATATAAGCATAATATTCTGGAATGTGTCATTCTGAGTTTTTACTTTTGATTTATTATTTAAGAAACAATTGTTCTTATTTTCAAGAAATCAACAATGTCAAAATATAATACGGGATAATAGTCTTTTAATTACAAAATGCAAAACAATGTAGGTGCATGTTCAAATGTTTTAACTAGGGCTGTCAGTAATAATTATTTTATTTATATATTTTTTTGGTAATAAAGATAAATCTAAGTGAACAATAGCCTTTAGTATGACTAAAATACATATAACATGAGGCAATAATAATTGGTTCAAATAAAGTATAAAAAGTGATTAATTATATTGTTTTATTCAACAAAACTATTAAAATATACGAAAAAATGTATAAACAGTGAACTTATGTATATTATGTAATATAACGAATACCAGTAGAGGGCGCCAGAGGATTGATGATTGTTGTTACACTTTATATCAAGAGCAAACCATTGTTTGTCTAATGTTTAATTGCACTTAATCTGTAATGTTTACTTATTCTATAGCCAACCTTTTCATTTTGAAACCTCTATTTGCATGTTTAGAAATATATTGGTTCGTTCTCTTGTGTTGTTGGCATTGTTGTTTAAGTTGTTTAAGCTAAATCAGTTCAACAGCACAAGTTTCATCCATATTCCCAAACGCACGTTATTGTGGGAAAAGTACCGAAGTATAGAATAAAAATAATACAAGGAATGTACATTTTTGCCACAAACTCAACTCTGTTGAACAGAATAGTACCAGAGGGTTAAAGGGATAAGGGATCTTTATGTTGTCCCATACTTGTGCTTTCTTCTTTGGAAAATAAAAATTACATGGAGACTTATGGAAGACTTTTCCATGTCACTCAAAATATGATTTTTGGGATATCCTAAGATAAACACAATGGCTCATTTCAGAGAAATGATGAAAACTCTTGAAACCAATAACATTTACTGTACAGCTCACATATGTATCTTTCTTCTTTTTTTCTTGTTTGCTCAGGATTTTGCTGTTTCTAATCATTAACTGAAGACACTGTTTGTACTCTGCTTGCTCACTTTTAGGAAAACAGTGAATGGTAATGATAGATTTACATTGCTTTATTGTATGTTGTAGAAAGTTGTCTATAATCTCTTAAATCCATGCACCCACGTAGCGTACTGAAATGCAATGCTTGTTATATGTTCTCACAGAGTGGGGGAAGAAATAGAAAATTAGACTAGAGACCAGATTTTAGATAGAAAAAGCCAGCACTTTACTACTAGACAAACAATACACAGAACAGTTATGGAGGTGAAGGAGAATCTTGCAAATTACAAAAGGTAAGTAAATGATAAAAGTAAGGTCTTCTTTTTAAATTTCTTTTTAGTAATAATTAGTTTAGAAATAAATTAGTGTAGTGGATCAAGTAGAGTTTGATAGTCTATTATGAGTATATGCCTATTAATAAAAGGTAATTAATTTATTATACTTATTTAAGATTTGCTAATTTTAATATTAACTCTTTTTTTCACAGGTAAGAGAACAATTTCATCAAACAAGCAAAAAATTGTTAGCCTTTATCATTACATTGAACACAAAATAAAAATAGAAATATGGCACACTGAATCAAGTCACTCAAACTGCCGTTTCTCATTCAAATAATTTTCGTTTTACCAAAAAAGTAAATTAGTTAAAGAAATGTAGTGTTAGTCTACACTTTCACGTGTTTCTTCCATCTGCCGACGGTGTCGCCATTTCTCATTTCACCCGTTTTTTGTGCGTACGCCTGGGTCAGAGCTTGCGTGAAGGACCGCACATTTTCCTGTCGTTTGCTTTTTATAAATACCAATTATTGCGTAGAGAGCGGCGTACGCCTTCTTTTGTGCGTACGCAACGTTTATAAATGAGGCCCCAGTTATTTGGTTTTGGTTACATTTATTTGTAGATGGTTCACTCCACACCACTTCACAAAATTGTTGATCAGGTCTCTATATTCAGGCTCTTGCCCACCCTAAATGAAACCAACCACAGCTGAATCATCTGAAAACTTCTGGAGGTGGCATGACTTCGAGTTGTAATTGAAGTCTGAGGTATAGAGGGTGAATAGAAATGGAGACAAAACCATTCCCTGAGGAGGACCCATGTTGCTCACCACCCGCTCAGACACACAGTTCTGCAGTCTCACATACTGTGGCCTGCCTTTGAGGTAGTCCGTGACCCAGGAGATTATAGAGGAGTCCACCTGCATAACATCCATTTTTCTTCTCAGTAATGCTGGTTAGATGGTGTTGAAGGCCCTGGAGAAGTCAAAGAACATTATTCTGACAATGGTGCCAGCCCTGTCCAGATGTGAATAGACTCTCTGCAGAATGTAGATGATGGCATCGTCCACACCAACCAGAGGTTGGTAGGCAAACTGTAGGGGGTCCCGCACTGAATCAACTAGAGGTCTCATGTGAGCCCGGGCCAAACTCTCCATGGTCTGCATAATATGGGAAGTCAATGCTACTGGTCTATATTCGTTTAGAAGAGTGGGCCGCCATTTCTTTGGTAATGAAACAAGGCAAGATGTTTTCCAGAGCACCGGAACTCTTTCCATTCTGAGACTTAAGTTTAACAGGCAGTGAAGTACTCCACTCAGCTGGTCGGCACAAGCTCTTAGGACTCTGGGAGAAATGCCATCAGGTCCTGCTGCCTTACCCTGGTGAAGTCTCCCCAGCTCCCTCTTAACCTGGTCCTCTGTGATGGTCAATGTGGCTTGACGACTGTCAGCAGTGAAGAGTGTCTGAGAGGGAGGATGCTGGGGAGTTGTGGGTGAAAATGATTGCTGTGGGCGGTCTCTATCGAAGCAGTGGAGTAACTGTAGGGTAATGTGCATTGGAGAGCAGCCTGGGGCCCTATATCAAACCTGTTGAAAAACTGATTAATTTATATACTGTAAACTCTATTAATTAATACTGTAAAATGTTATATTTATAATCATGTACAAAAGTTTACTACGAAGACTTGAAAAAATTTCAAAATAGACACTCAATGTCATTAAACATTATTTAATATTTCAACATGAACAACAAATTATTCAAAATTATATATATAAAAGTTAGCAACATGAAAGGAGCATTAGGCTAGTCCAAAATGTGGGGACTGCACATTGCCTAAAGCCACATATTGGCTGAAGCTTTCATACGAGGCATGAATTGGAAGCCTCAGTATTAAAGCACACGTGTTGGCTTCTGGGTACAGTCTTTATGAACCGTTTACTGAAATTGTGTAAAAATTCCAGTGTGGGTTGTAGATCAAATCCCAGGGCAGGAATTCTGTCTGTCCCAGTGGCAAACATCTGAAGAAGGTCAAAAGTAATCTGAACCTCATCTTCTTCAGACAGCACAGCACCTCCGCCTGAAATGTAAAAGGGAGGGGGGGTTAAGAAATTTAGATCTATAAAGTCTGCATTGAATGAAGCTACGCAGGCCTTTTCTTCTCTATTCTAATGTATATCTGAGTGAAATTGTTGGTGTGTCCCAGTTCACCTACTTATACTCAGCCCTAAATGCATGTACTCTTTTTGTGAAGAAAAAGTGCATACCTGCATTATTTGCGTGTAGCAAAACAGTAGAATGGCTTTGGGACATATTGTCATGTCATTAAATTGTCCTTTACGGAAGCTATGTCGAGAAACACACATAATGCATTACATAATCAGAGAGTAGCCTATTTCTACCAGAAAGACTCGGGAGAATAATACTGAGACAATGACATTTATTTACGAGCTCAGCAAGCCATCAAATTCTTTGGCGGAGGCCCCGTCCGTAACTCGCATTCTGAGGGTACGGAATCTGCGCATCCCGCCTGAGGTGAAGGCGGGGGCGCAGCCCACCCCCGCGAAGTAAGGAAGGGTGCCATCTGGTGGTGGTGGTGGGGTGGAAGGAGGAGAGGACATCCTGGCATCTTCAGGGTAGAGGGGAGAGACCGTCTGGAGGTGATGGGAAGGATGGAGGGGAGGACCCAGCATAGAATGGTAGGGAGATGAAGGAAGGTCCCGTCCGGTGGGGAGGACCCAGCGTAGAATGGTAGGGAGATGAAGGAAGGTCCCGTCTGGTGGGGAGGACCCGGCGTAGAATGGTAGGGAGATGAAGGAAGGTCCTGTCTGGTGGGGAGGACCCGGCGTAGAATGGTAGGGAGATGAAGGAAGGTCCCGTCTGGTGGGGAGGACCCGGCGTAGAATGGTAGGGAGATGAAGGAAGGTCCCGTCTGGTGGTGGATGGGGAGGATGGAGGTGGTTGAAGCGACAGCATCTGAGAACTCAGACATGAGTAAGTACCACCCTTTTATACTGGCTATTAGGATGTGATTGGATAGTGAGAAGGTAATACATGACGTGAACGATTGAGTCTTCCTGGCAGAACTTGCGCTAAGCTTCATTTCTACCAGAAAGACTCAGGAGAATAATACTGAGACAATAACATTTATTTACGAGCTCAGCAAGCAATTAAATTCTTCGGCGTAGGCTCCGTCCGTAACTCGCATTCCGAGGGTACGGAATCTGCGCATCCCGCCTGAGGTGAAGGCGGGGGCGCAGCCCACCCCCAAAAATTAGGCGGAGTAATAATCCGCCGGGATGGGGCCCACCCCCCAAAGAACGGTAGAGGAGGTATACCCACCGGTCGTGAATCCTGAAGTACCTGGAATAGAGAGGAAAAAAAATATTAGAAATAGGTTATAATATTTATTTATTTTTTGCGTGAGCCGCGACCTTCTTATGATGGGACACGTGAGCCACAGGCCATCTTTTGATCGGACACATGGGCCACAGGCCGTCTTTTGATCGGACACATGGGCCACAGGCCATCTTTTGATCGGACACATGGACCACAGGCCATCTTTTGATAGGACACATGGACCACAGGCCATCTTTTAAATCGGACACATGGGCCACAGGCCATCTTTAAATCAGACGCATGGGCCACGGCCATCTTTTGATAGGACACAGGCTATCTTTTGAATTGTTTCACGTGGACCACAGGCCATCATTTGAATTGTTTCACATGGACCACAGACCATCTTTTGATTTCTTATGTGCAGGCCCACTGGCTATCTTAACTTTCATACAAGGCCACCTTGGCCTAAACACCACCACCAGTAGTTGCATAGGTATTTACCTGAACCGTTACTGGAGAGCTTGCTGAGCTTCGAGGATGACTTTTGAATCGGGTCTTATGTGACTCTAATGCGGAGGAAGACCATCTGCCCAGGATCTTAATAGCTGAAGTAGAAATGCCACGATCAGCTGCTGTAATGGTTGCCCCGATCCTGAAGGAATGACCAGTATACTGGGAGGGAGATAGACTGCGAGATTTGAGGACAGAAACTGAGTCCTGACCAGGCTTAGAGAGAAATGTGACCCGTTACAGAAACCAGGGACGCAAGTCGGCAGCACAACTTGTGAGAAAAATGAGAAACAATCGTTTTTTTCCAAAATTTGTGATTTCCGCTTTTTTGCAGAATCTGTTAGTTGAAATCACGAAGAAGCCTCTCCAAGTTTTAGATAGCAGTATTGGTATATTTAAAAGCTTACATTTTGAGCTTGAAATCGGCTTGTTTTCGTAGATTCTAGCACGCAGTAGGGGCGTGGTGTGTTATTGTCTGTGTGTATTTCAATACTGAATATAGCGCTTTTGTCCCCGCCCTCCAAGTGAACCGCATGGCTACTTATTATGCTGTGCTCTGCTCGGCTCTATCTGATATCAAAATTCAATGAAGATGGACGCCGCAAAGATTGTCGCAGACGAGCTGAACCGTGGCAGTTACAGTACACTGAAAACGTTTTCGCCGCACTTTGTGGGCTCGGGAAACTGAAGCCGCGCGCGCGCGCGTGCTTGAATACGGCGGCTCGGTTCGCTGACAACGGTAGCTGGCTGTTTCATATGTGACATCCCGATTGCTTTGAATGGGGAACGTTTTGTGAACAGGGAACAGACTTAATGGACTGGCAACAATCTCAATAGAACATGAACTGGCACAGAGAATCGAAATGGAGGATGCAGTTAAGACCTTTGCTGCGATGAAGGCCTGAAACGTAAGTTAAGCTTCATTTGCTCTTTAGTCGTTATTTAAGATGAACCTGCTGATGATATAATGTGCTTGCGGACATTTCATTTGTGTGTGTATACGCACATAAGTGATGTAAAGAGATTTGCAACAATAATTTGAGGAGTTGAAAAATGATTATTTGGAAAATTCCTGTCATGACTGCTTAAAGAAAAATGCCAGCAGGCATTTGCCTCCTGCATAAACTTTAATATTGTTGACATTTTGGGCACACGCGCGTTGCGCACTATTTGCGTTGTATGCCTTTGGATATTGGCCTTTGTGTGTTGCTGCTGGTTTTGCGTTATATCATGGCATATTGGTCGTTGTGTGTTGTTGCTGGTTTTGCGTTATATGTATGGCATAACGTTATTGGTCTTCGTGTATTGTTGCTGGTTTTGCGTTATATGTATGGCATATTGGTCTTTGTGTGTTGCTGCTGGTATACGTTGCAAATAGAAGGGCAGCACAATTGTTTCTCGCCTAGAGCGGCAAAAGTGCATTCACCGGTCCTGGAGGTGAGTTTCCGTAAACATTAAAGTTTGTCGTTTTGTGTTCATTCTAAGAACACGTACACGTTTTCTCATGTTTAGTCTGTTTAGACCTTTCCAATACCTACCTATTGTTATTAGCTAGCAGGAAAGAAAAAAAAGCTGTAAAGCTTTACAGGGGGTATGGCTTATCTAAATGAGATGTAAATGAGCGCTATTTTCACTCCCAGCGGCAGAGAGAGGTGAGAACTGCAGATCTTTACAGGCTGTTTTCTCCGCTTTTAGTTATTTTGAGTGGCTACCTTCAAATGGCCACAACTTCTCCAAATATTATCAGATTTCCATGCGTTACGCATCGTTGGAAAGCTTGGAGACTACACTTTCAGAATCTATGAATAACTCAAAATGCCCCAGAACCGACTTGTGTCCCTACTTTCCGTGTCTGGTCACAAATGCTCCGTTAGTTAGGAATTTTAAATAGATGAGAAGGGACAGAATTTGTTACTCGTTTATGAATTGATAATGTGAAAGAGCCTTGGGAATCATCCTTATATTTCTTAAGAGAGAGTAAAGAAATTAGGTGAGAAACGTAAATCAGAAAAAGACCATGGGGAAAACTGAGTATTTAGCTCCTGGAGTGAAACCCCTGAATGCATGAGCCATGAACGCTGTAACAGACATAGCTGCAATGTATTTTGCTTTTCTAACTTAGTGTGTAATGTTGCCATTTTAAGCATAACCGACATCTGCAAGGTTACAACACTCAAAGTTCAGCATTGGGAGAAATTCATTTAAGAAATTGCTTTTTAAAGACTACAACGCGCTGAGAGGAGCTAGCGACATTCCTCCTGGGTTAGAGCATCACAACCTACATTTACATAAATCCTGCCCACAGGACATGATTTATAGAATATCGAGACAGTGTAAGCTAATCAGTGACCATAGATAGCTACGATGAGCTACATGATTCATCAACAACCATTCGGAATGTTGTCTATAAGTTGACGCTTCTTGAGTCTCTCCATCTTGAATGATTCCGGTTGAACAGCTGAAGTTAAAAATTGTTGGTGAGAGGTAATCGAAGCTGCAAAACGAGCTGTTGAAACTCCGACCCCTGTGCAGGGAGCAGCAGCCCTACCGCGACCAAAGGGATAGACAAAACGATATGCTTACTCGCCTTCGAAATGATCATTCCAAAATGCTATACGAGTTATCTGTGGGGCATTCTGAGCCAGACTCCGCATACACACAGGAGACCCGCCACATGTCGATTTTCGTAATTGTAGACGAGGAAGAAACAATCGGCCGTGATCAGGATTTAGAAAGAGGAATCTGAAAAGAAAAGCAAAACATTACTAATTTAACAATCTCTGTTAGAGGAGGGCAGGGTGATGGATCCGGGTTGCTGAAGGGCAAAGCCGTCTGAAAGCCTGGAACAAAGAGTGAAAGCATGTAGCGATGGCTTTGCAGTGGGCAGGAATGAGCGGAACCTTAGTTATGAAATTGAAGACGACTAACAGCCAAATTAGCGTCTCAGGAATGGCATGATCGCCTAACGATAAGATCTGCCTTGATGACAACCATGCTTTGTTAGCACAACGATATCAATATATTTTGCGAACACATCAAATCCCTTAGGACGCTATCAACCGCTATAGGATACATTTTTATGAAGAGCGGACAAAATGGACCTTGAGTGAGCTTAGAGATATATCTAGCCTTTACTGATCTAGATATCCGAATCTGAGATTGGACATGCACCCTTGTCTAGTGTTTTTTTTTTTTTTTTTTTTTTTTAAACCGCTAAATCTGCCTTCTTACGGTACTTACCTGAAGTAAGGTGACGGCAACTTGTCAAGAAGCCACTAGCATTACCTAAATTATACTTGATCTGTTGTATTTTGAGCATAGAAACCTGTTCTCAGATGCGCAGCATGTGCCTGACATGGCTCCCAAGTTGCTCTTTGCAGGAATAGCGCCGTTCATGGCTGGTAGATCGCTGGCCACAACAACAGTTGAGACTCTTGAATAGAAAGATACATGAACATGTAAATCACACAGTTGAGCAAAGACAATGTCACTCGAGTCTCCTTCGCTGATTAGTTCTGGTGATTGGTTTGACTTGATAAAACTAATATGACTGTTAGTTCTGAGTTAGCAGTTTTGACTAAGTATATGTGGCCTTTGACCGGAGCATCCTTAGTCTGCATTCTGTACATTAATGTGGAAATACCCGTCACATACAATATTTCTATCACACATATCAGTGTATTAAGTAGTCACCAGGAAGGTTGAGTATTACAGAGATTGTACACATTTTCCAATATTGGAGATCTCATCTTAATTAGGGGACGTATTATAATATGATTTTAAAGTAGGCCTAAATATGTTGAAAATAATTGTTTGTAGAATTACAACACTTATGTAATATGTAATTAACTCCCATTGTAGAGATATTCACTACAGTATGCATAACAGTCGAATGATGCTCTCTTTAGCTCAGGTTTTATGTATTTGTTTATTTATTTATTTATTTATAAATCAGTTACTCAGTTGATAGTGGGTATTTGCAAACTGCCCACGAGAGTGTGGTATCGACAACGCTGGTATATCAGATCACTGTAGTCTACTGTGGAATATCGGTGATGCGAAATTTGCTTACAATTGCTATGGACACTTCCCCTTTAACCCTTAAAGAGTTTCTGTATCTTGGGGGATACAGACATTTAACAGGCTGTAGGGGGAGGGGCTGTGGGGGGAGGGGCATTATGTGATTGCAGTTGATAAGAAACACTGATGGGGGGATGGGTCATGTAATCAGGTCATGTGACTTTATGCTAACATTCCAAACATTTGTATCAAAATCCAAAATGGCAGCATACGTGGACAAAGACACTGACCATGAGGTAAGTGTTTTTATATTTTTCACGATTATGATATTTTAGAGTGATTTTGTTTTAGAAAATAGTTTTTTAAGGATAGTTTTACATGTTCTTGTTGATATTTTTAAAATAATCTTCTCACAACTTTGATTATCAGGCATTGAATGTCTGTATCCTGGGGGATACATTGCCCATATAAGGGTATTTAACAGGGCTGATCACTCACAGATATTCTGAGGTTTTGAGGCCTGTTCTCTACAGATATGGAATAGGATAAAGGTTTTCTAGGATAAATGATTACTTTTTTATTTTACTCTCAAGTGTGTATTATTGATGAATTCAACAAGTACACATGTTTTCAGGGAATTTCTATCAGCAGTTTCTACAGTACAAGAAAGAGAGAGGTGAAGTCTGTAGTTTTGCCACCTGATGGTTCATCAGATTCAGAGGAGAGATCCAGTGAGGAAGTCGAGGAAGATGAGCTGTATAGGCCTACAGAGAGACAGTGTGAGGATGACAGCAGCAGTGACAATTTGAATGGCAGCTCTAGTGATTAGGCAGAGGAAGGAGCAAAGCAGAATAAACAAGCGAACCAGAATAAACGAGGGAAGATGTTTAGGTAATTAGATAATCAGGTAATTTAGGTAATTAGGTAATTTAGATGTTTAGAGGAGTATTTAAAATTGTTATGTGAAAGATCTAGTGGTTTTGCTGTACATATTGTATCTGTGTGTGTCCACAAGATGTGTGTTATGGTGATGTGTTAGTAAATGAGTGAAGGGAAGAGGGAGGGAACCCCCCTTCCCTATACTTTCTCTATTACACACAGAGACAGACACACACACACACACACACACACACACACACACACGTTGGTGCAACAGCATTATGAGGACTCTCCATAGGCGTAATGGTTTTTATACTGTACAAACTATATATTCTATCCCCCTACACTGCCCCTATCCCTAAACCTACCCATCACAGGAGACATGCTGTATTTTTAATTTTTTAATAAAACATTGTTTTTTATGTTTTTTAAGCCATTTGATTTGAGGACTTTTAAAATGTCCTCATAAACCACCCATAAGTTGTAATACCAGTGTAATACACATGTCATAATACAAATTTGTGTCCTCATAAATCACATAAACCAACACACACACACACACAGAGAGAGAGAGAGAGACACACACACACACACACACACGCAGAGAGAGACACACACACACACACACGCAGAGAGAGACACACACACACGCGCACACACACACACACACACACACACACACACACACGAGTTTGTGTAAAATTGCATGTACTTAGGTGGTTTATGTTGAAGATTGGGGAAATATTGATATAATTTTTACTTTTCAATAGTTGGAGAAAAACTGAGTTTGAGCACCAGTCCACTGCTACACAAAGCTGCTTCACTGCACCAGACGAGCTCTCCACTCCACTAATGTACTTCTCCAAATTCTTCGACAAGGACATCTTTGAAGTCATTGCTCAGCAGACAAACTTGTATTCCTGTCAGCTCATTGGATGCAGCATCAACACTAATGTGTCTGAAATTAAGGCTTTCATTGGAATGAAGCTGATCATGGGTATAGTGAAAATGCCTTGAATGGAAAACTACTGGGCAACAGATACAAGATATGAGAAAGTAGCAGATGTCATGCCACTCAAGAGGTACAAATGTTTATCCAGGATGCTCCACTTTCAAGACAACATGAGCTCTGAGTCCAGTGAAGATCGCCTTGTGAAAATAAGGCCTGTACTGGAGCACATGAGGAGCAAGTGCATGGAAATGGAGAGTGAGAACCAGTTCTCAATTGACGAAATGATGGTTCCTTACAAAGGAAAAAAAGCGTGAAGTCTGCGGCAGTATCTACCCAGTAAACCCAAAAAATGGGGTTTCAAGATCTTTGTCCGCGCTGGTGTGTCTGGATTTGTGTATGACTTCATGGTCTATACAGGGAAGTCTACATTTGATGGTTCTACTCAAACTCAAGGCAAAGAGTTTGGGTTAGGTGCAAATGTTGTCCTGCAGTTGTGCAAAACCATCAGAAACCCCTCCGACTGCGTTGTCTACTTTGACAATTTTTTCACATCGTTGAGATTGGTAACACATCTAAACGATTCTATGGGCCTCAGAAGTTTGGGCACTATTCGAAAGAACCGCTTGATGGGTTGCAGCGTAGAAGAAGATCGAGACCTCCTAAGAAGAGGAAGAGGTAGCTTCGACTTTCGTGTTGACAACGATGCAAAGCTGGCTGTGGTCAAATGGGCCGACAACAAAACAGTCACTTTGGTGAGCTCCTGTGCGTCTGTCAACCCTGTTGGCCAAGTGAGACGCTACTCTAAAGAGGAGAAGAGAAAGATAAGTGTGCCATGCCCCAAGATTGTGTCTGAATACAATACTCATATGGGAGGAGTGGATTTGGCAGATATGATGATTGCCCTGTATCGCACTCCAGCAAAGTCCCATCGGTGGTATATGGGCATATTTTGGCAGATAATTGACATTGCTGTCAATAACGCATGGCTCCTCCACCGGCGTGATGCAGCAGCTCTTGGTCAGAAACACCAGTGTCTGAAGGACTTCAGGCTGGATGCTGCTAGGGGACTCATCTACATTGAAAAGCAGAAAAGGGGACGGCCATCCAAAGGAAATGAAGACAATAAGCCAGAAAAAGTGATCAAACAGCCAAAGGTTTCCAGGCCAGTGGATGATATGAGGTGTGACAGGATTGACCACTTCCCTATCCTGTCAGTGAAAGGCCGATGCAGGATGTGCCAGGTTACCCTAAATGGTTTATGTATCTCGGGAGATACAGAGTGTAACTTATAAAATAAAGGTCATATTTTGAAAAAAATGCATGACCTGTGTCATTTTAGTCTAGATACATACAAAAATAGCAATGAATCATTTTTCCATCAAATTTATTTATGCTTGCCCCTTTAAGGGTTAAGGCGAGCTATCCGGGCCCCGTTGCAGTCTGAAGATCAGTAGTACCGTAACTAAGAACGCGCTGCGCCACGTCACCGTGGACAACAATTTGAACTCTACCGCTGATGTAGGAAGCAACGGAGATACTTACCTGGATGAAGTTTAATCGTGATAGAGGGGACATGATAACAGTGGCTGGTGGAAGCGCCTACCAAAAACTTGAGAGACCGACTTGAAAGCCTTGGAAGTGGAGCTTGAACTTGAACCAGTGAGAGACGCCTCTCGTGACTTGCAGAGTTGTTGGTTCATGTCGGTGGATCGGTGATCTGCGGGATGATGCACCCGTGCAGACAGCGAGGTTCTTTTGCTGTTGATGATGACTCTTCCTGCCGGATTATCCTGGCTGAGCTGACGCTGTTGAGGCGTTTGATGACGTGAAATGGAAACTGATACCCAGCGTGTTTAGCCTGGATGAGCTGAACTTCTCATTCGAGGCCTTGGCTGATCCGGAGACCGCTGTGTCTACGGGGAGATGCGGCAGTGACGTGGGAACCTCGACGTGTAGCGGGAGATATAGTAGCGGGCATATTCGTCGTCGGAACTCGATAGTAGTAAACAATTTGCGTGTCCTGAAACATGTTGGCTGCCGACTGAGCGAGAGCATGAATGGTTGAAGCGACAGCATCTGAGAACTCAGACATGAGTAAGTACCACCCTTTTATACTGGCTATTAGGATGTGATTGGATAAGTGAGAAAGTAAGACATGACGTGAACGATTGAGTCTTCCTGGCAGAACTTGCGCTAAGCTTCGTTTCTTTTCGTTTTGAATTGTTTCGTTTTAAGACATTTCAAGCTCTCTATAGATATATTTCTCATGTCTGTGAGGCATACGTTTCGGTTAATTTATATTGAGACGCGCACCAGTTTACATGCAATGCAAATGACTGCCCCCGTGCCTCCATGTCATGATTATATTGTCTGCTATATTTGCTTCTTATTTTTTAAATACAGGCAATTGGTTGATGAAAAAATGTATTAAAATTAAGATAAAATTTATAAAACTTATTGAAGTGGTCAAAATAATGTCTGACCCACCCCATGTCTCCCAATATATTTCGTATCCTATCTTACTCATGCTGTTCACTTTTCATAATCAACATAGATGGGAAAAATTACATTATAATATTTGAACAAATATGAAACAAAATGTGCTTATTTAATTCTTCCCCAACTCCAGCGTGTTAGAGAGTGGGTGTGAGAGGGAGCCTATTTTTGTTTTTATTCTAATGTTTTTGGGCCAGTGATTTGCTAGTTCAACTGTCCCGACGTTACGTTTTACTGGCCAAGGCCACCGTTATTGTCGAGCCCTGCTTAGGATTGTTATGTTAACCCCTGGGGTCAGCCGGCGCAATGAGCTCGATTTTTTTCCTTATCAGTGCAAAAGAGAATCAAAATACTCTGCTGATTTTGATCTTACATATAAGTGTTGTACATCATTAGATCGTGTTAAGTGTCCATTTTTTGTGTGGATACTCACAATAAAAACAAAGTGTTGTGCTTTTCGTAAAATAAAGAAAAATAAACATGATGCGCTTTCTGCCTCCTTTCTGTAAGTGAAGTCCATTCTGTAACTGTAACTGAGTAAATACTTGTCGCACGAAAGATTTTTCTTTATGTAGCTGAAATTCTCTTCTTTTAAATGAAGTAATTTATATAAAAAACAAATATTCTCAGTTTATGTTATCTTTATGAAAAGAGAGAGATGTCAGTCTTTTTCCTTTCAGCTCATTATAGTTTATTAAGTGTTAATCTGACACACAGAGACATGGATTTAGCTGATGTACTCTTTAATATGTAAATAGTTTTGCAACCAACACTTAATTATGGTACTGATGTTCAAGTTCAGAGGAATGACCATTCTTTGGCCACTGACACTGCATAATTGAAAATCTCACTGAGCGTGCAAATCAGGAAAAGTGTCCCTCAGGACTTGTAGGAATTCATCTTGATCTAAATCCAGGGGTACAACGACCCGGCGAGGTTCAGTGGCATCTGACAAAGCATCAACAAACAAAACCATTACCTATGTCAATAGCCCATTTATTGCAAGCTGCTAAATGCATTTCAGTAATATCTGCATTTCGTTGCTTTATACCTAGTGACATGTGCAATGACAATAAAGTTGAATCTAAAATCAAATGTGTTCGGTGGTGTGGTAATCACTTTTTCAACTTGTCTAAATGTATACAATGGGTACATAAATGAAGAACGTGCATAAACAATAGAGACCAAAATGTCATGTTGACAGCTAGGATAGACTTACCCATACGTGAAGTGATTCTCTGAATGGAATTCTTCAGAAGTGATACTTTAAAAGTAATTTGCTGCCTTGCTCTGCACCTTTGTCGACGTCGTAGTGGTCCTCTGCTCTCAGAATTTCGAAACATCTGTAATCTGCATTAGGAATTCCTTGCATTACTTCATTGGGTTTCTTTTAAATAGTTATTAGCACTGTTATGCATTGAAAACATTTGTCTCAAGTCAAGGTTTTTTAAATAAAAT
This sequence comes from Chrosomus eos, assembly GCA_036326025.1. Taxonomy (NCBI): domain Eukaryota; kingdom Metazoa; phylum Chordata; class Actinopteri; order Cypriniformes; family Leuciscidae; genus Chrosomus; species Chrosomus eos. Next base: position 27,401,106 of record CM070822.1, read on the forward strand.
TTTAAAATGAAACAAATGTTGAAACATTATTTTCATGCACAACCAAACTAGTTTATTAACTAGTTAATTAAGTGTTTTAAGCAATTTGCCCAGATCCTTAACTAAGCAGTTTACTTGGATTCATACCGCGAGTCAGCTCTAGAGCAGGCAAAATAGCGGGAAAATAAAGAGGCCGCTAATGATATAAGTTAATTGTTATTGAGAATGAGGACATACGCCATGGAAGCTTGCTGTCACGTGAGGAAAATGCTCACAAATGATGCTTTAGCTATAACCAACTTGCGAAGGTGGCAACTTAATCATAGAGGGGGGCTAATCCATACAAAACTATAGTGGCATAACGTAATATAAATAAAATATAAATGCAAATATTACATGCACTTTCATGGTCTCTGTGAACTGGAGCGCATCTCATAAATGAACTGATGAACAGCGTATACTAGCCTCACAGACATGAGAAATACACATAGAGCTTGAAATGTCCACTTTTAAAGGGGTCATATAATGGTACATGCACTTTTACAAGTTGATTGTACTGAAATGTGTGTTGGCAGTGCCTGTACACAACCATCATATAATGATAAAAATCCATCCAGTGTTTTTGTTTTAATCTCCTTATATGTTTTCCCCTGCCTCAAATTGAGCCGTTCGTTTTAGTGAACGATCCCACGATTGTTGATTGACAGCAGCGTTTCAACACAGCCCCGCCCTGAGCGAGCTGTCCTCATAGTCCGTCATTGTTTACTCTGGAGCAGAATGGCGGCCGTCTAATCGATTGTGGTGTTCTGTTCTTGGGTGTAATAAGGAACACAGCAGTCATTTTAATGTTCCTAAATCCGAACTGCTGAAGACGCAGTGGCTGAGTTTTGTTTACGATGGGAATATTCCACCCCCACGCAATGGGTTAGGTTCATGTTTGCGTGAATCATTTCTCAGCAGACTGCTTTATAAACGAGGAGGGTCATAAAGCTGGTTTTGCTAAGAAGCTGCTCCTGAAAAAGGAATCGGTACCAACTATACGTGTTCCTGCACCTCCAGAAGAACTGACGTGAGTGTAACGTTTTATTAACCTTTATATTAATATTTATATTAATCTTTGCAAATCGCTTGCACGCTTCACGATGAATGTGGCTAATGTTTGCACTCAGGGTACATTACAGCATGTGTTCTATGTAACGTTACGACGTTCTCAATTTAATTAATAATCCCACGTTTATAATGAACAAAAACTGTGTATGCACAGAACAGAGGGGCGGAGTCAGCGAAGCTCATTATCATGTGCTGAAAACAGAGCTGTCTTTGGGCAGGTAAAATGAGTGTTTTCTTAAAATACTAATGAGAATTTTTAATAAAAGTATATCACAAAGTTTTTATTTAGACCCTAAAGATTCATATTAACTTGTACAAAAATGGCATTAGATGACCCCTTTAACAATGAGAAAAGGTTTCAATACTTACATATCCAGTTTTTGAGTATGGATCCTTGAGTGCTGGAAATAGTGTTACAATTCCCAAGGCACAGCGAGTTTTTGTTTCTTTGGCAGGGACACGGCTTTAAAAAGAGCATATGGGAGAATTTAAAACATAACTTATCAGCTAAAAATAGTCTGATTACAAAAACTTAATACATTAAGAAAATTACATCTTGCATTACCCTTCTTTGTCAATAACGTATGCAACTACAATATTGACTAAGTGTCGCCGTGTTGAGTCTGTGAGTTTGCCATGTTCTTTATATTCGGCCAAAATCGCAGGTCCACCTGCCTTTTCCTCCAAAATGCCATTGACAAACTATAATATAAATAAAACATATTTTAATATTTTTTTAAAGTGCTATAATGCCCTCATAATCTAAAAATGTGAATAACTGCTAAACAATTCAGCTAATTTTAACAATCACCTGTTTTGCCTCAAAAGCTTCATCAAAACGAGGTCTTTTGGAGCTTGGTCCAGCACTTTCATCAGTCTCAGAGGACACTGATAGTGTGTCAGGGTGGGAGCTACAAGAAGAGTCAAGGACTGGGCATTCTGGAAACATTTAAACATTAATTAATTACATGCTGGTTGTGAAAAAAAAAAAAAAAGGATTGTTGCATTATTCCAAATAAATACAGTGAGATTCACAAACAAATGTAGAGAGGTTCACAAAAAATTATCAAATTCACAAATAAATAGATTAAGACAAATAAATGTAAAGAGAGTAACAAAAATGTATAAAACTCACAAATAAATAAAATGAGATTTGCAAAGAGCAACATACTTCAAATTAAGTGTTCCACAGGAAAAGAAAAGAATATAAAGCCGATATGTTATAAAAGAATGAGCATTTTTGTTAAACTATTTCTTTAAATAATTTAATGAAGTGTGCTAAGGAAGTATTTGTATGTCATGCACTTACCTGAATCTTGGTCAACAACTCTCCAAAGTATATCATGAGATTTCTCCTCCAGCACGTCAGTGAAAACATCCCCATGGACCTCCACACCGGTGTCATCTTGCAAAATCAGATCCTTGTCTTCGATGGAAAATTTCTTCTTGACTTTACGTTTGAGAAGATATATATATAAAAAAATTCACATGCAGCAACTGATATAAACCTCAAAAACGGCTTTAAAGGTTTAACTGTCCAGGTGAATTTTGCCAAACTGTGATCCTCTCCTCTCTCTCTCTCTCTCTCTCCTCTCTCTCTCTCTCTCTCTCTCTCTCTCTCTCTCTCTCTCTCTCTCTCTCTCTCTCTCTCTCTCTCTCTCTCCTCTCTCTCTCTCTCTCGTGTTTTGTCCGTTATCTGTTTGTATATACATCTATCCCATGTAACATTAGTAACTGTAACGTAGTTTTCATTTATTAAAATACATTATATTCATTTGATTGACTGTCTCGCGACTGCCTCATATCTCAAACGTCCCTTTAATGTTGCGATTTAGCTACCAGCTTTACAATTGGTTGATACGCAATTAGTGATTTTTATAGAACAATAAAGTGATACCCTCGTGGCCTGAGGAATAAACTGAAAATCTCTAAAAGGGATAATCTTTCATGAGGTTTGATAGATATCTGATGATCTGTTTTGCTGGACAAGCAGATGATTTGATCATAAATTCATTAATATTTAATTATAATTAGTTGTGATTGATTATTGATAATACAATTGATATATTTTTGCCTACTAGTATGGAGAACCAAATGTAATTCGTTGTATTTGGTGGTTCATACAGAGACCGTGGCAAATCATTCCCTTACGGGGAATTTATATTTTTATGTAGGTGATTTCATGTTTCATGATTCTTTATTAAAATCATATTCCCCCTATTTGAGCTAACGTGAATCTCTACACCCAGGATTTAATAAAAACGTGTGATTAGTCATAATTGCTTAAATTAATGACTACTAGTCTAGAAAAATCTTTAGTCTATGGCAACTCTAATCAATAGCCTACATTTAATATTTGACATGATTTAATTAGTACTTATCCAGCTATTTACATTAAATTAGATGAGTTAGCATAATTAGTAGGGGTGTGACGAGACGCTTATCACACGAGACGAGACACGAGATTGGGTTCACAAGAACGAGATGAGACGAGATTTCTGCACAATTTTTCAGAAATCCTCAATGACAAAATTCATGACTGGAAAAATAGTATGCAGGTGCTTTTTGCAATGTTTAACTAATAATCTTATAAAGTAGACCTGAAATGACATGCATTAGGAGTATGAATTATCAAATGCATTGAAAGAAAACAATATACAAGCACTGTAATAGGTTTTAGAGCTTTCAGAACTTGTGATTGAGGCTGTGTGTGACCTCCTAACTGAACTCTAGAAGTCTTATTAAGTGCAAACAATAAGTGCAAGTGCAACCATAATCAAAGTTAGCACACAGACTCTTTATAATTGTTTTGAAATTGCTGTTTAATTTTGCACCGGCAGTTATAGGGTTAATGCGGTGAGTTCGGGAAAGGCCGGGTAGAGAGAAACGACGAGGCTGGTGTGTTTGTCTCCACAGTTGTTCTTGCGTTCCGATTATACGTTCAGAAACGCAGGCTCTCTTGTCTGTTGTCCTTAAGACATTACAGTACTCTCTCAATATTCGAAGTGCAAACTGAGACGATAGCCGCAAATAAACAGTCCAGAGATGGGTATTGGTAGACGGACTATTGTATGTATGCGGCCTAATTTGTGCGCAATGCACATCAGCGAGCTTGTGTTTTACTTTCACTTTCTTGATCGCGTACTCTGTAGCTGTGTCCCAATGTGAAGGCTGCATCCTCCAAAGGCCGCGGACTTCGAAGGATGCAGCCTATTTGTCCTTCGAAGGACGCACCTTGTAGCCTTCGTAGGATTTCCTAATTGCGCATCCAGGTGTTCCCGATTACCGCTCCTGGCGCCAAGCAACAGTGCGAGAGTACAGCTGCCATCCTGATCATTCATTTGTTATAATTGAGTAAACAGCTATGGATCCAGAATTGGCTATTGTCATTTTTATGTTTTATATTTTACTGGAGGACATGGTGAGGATGTTTGACTCATGTATTTTCAGTTTAGCCAAAACCAAAACGGATTCAGAGGCTGCGTAGCCTACTGACTGAATTGCCGGATTACACTTTAAACTGTTCAAATATTGGGCGTTAATTTACGTAAATAATGTAATGAAATATATAAAAAAGAAAACACATTAGGCATATATATATTGTTTAAGGCTATACATATATATATGCCTAAGGTTTAGGGCTATTGTATTCTTTTTTTTTTATGTACATAAATGGACCATGGCAAATTTATTTACGGTAGTAGGCTACTCAGGTTTTCCTATCCATTCCCAAGGGTTTGTAAACTCACGGATTTGTGGCCTCTCCCCCAGTCTGTGCCAAGCTGGCCTCCTGTTTATGCGGGATGCATTTAATTATGTTTAAACTTAATATTTCTAAAAAACGACATTTAGGCCATTTGTCTTTAAAGTCAAATTTTATAGGAGGAAAAAGCTCAGTATAATAGAATACGCAAAAAAAGACTTCACATATAAAAAAGAAATATAATACAAATACAAGGTTAGGTTATATAAAAATAAAACATTCATAAATTATTTTATGATTAACATATTAGCCTACTGTCTTCAGTGAACTCAACGCAAATTATAGTAATATTTGATTATTTTAACGCAAATTAAATATATTTAGGCTACAAATTTAAAATGCGCTTTTTTTTTTTTTTTTTCAAAAAAGGAACAAAGAAATTTGTCAAATGTCAGTCATAATACAGGGCTAAGATTACCACAAATAAACACAAGATTTTGACGCAAGTGTGTGTGGGAGTGTGGAGCGCGCACTGCATGGCACGGAGGCGCAGCCGCTGTAGGGTATCTGGGTGAACCATTACATCCAAAAAGCTTTGAAAGGCCTGGAGCCTGAACATCCAAATTAACACACACACACACACACACACACACACACACACACACACACACACACACACACCCACAAGCCCATGAAGCTTCCCCCAAACAAAGCTAACACTGTTCGAGTTTGGTTTCCTATTACCGATTTATGACCCAAAAGAATGTGCAGGGACTTGATTCCTGGAGAAGGAAAAATGAAACATTTTAACTAATATATATATCCTATGCATAACCATGCGATACATGTATCTACTGTTCATCTCATGACTTTCCTTTATGTGTGGTTTGTGCGTCCTTGGAGACTCTAATGGGTTAGTGTTTCTTTGATTTACATACTATCATGAAATGACTCCGCCAGATATATGTATGAACACACCATGAAAGGTATGATTGTGTGTATAACACATCTCTGCAGTAGAAATGAACATTTTTACCACAGGCCATAATTTAATTAGACCAGCAGTCTGACAAGACAAAGAGAAATTTTCCGCGGGAAATTCCCTTCCAGCCGATTGGTACAGTCTTCCAAAAGAAGGCATAAACCGAGATGTTTTTAAAGAGGCGCGCGGCGCTCCTCCTCTCTCTTCCGTCCATGTCCGCGTTTCATGATGTAACGTCTCGCCTCCTGGCGAGCCTTTCGCCTTTCTTTTATGTGTTCTAGTTTAGTTTGTGTTTTTCAGTCTTAAGATAAGTCCCCGGGTTTAATTCCGATCGACGAGTGAAAAGAACCCCGCGTGACATATATCTTCAGCAAATCCAACTACAAGGGACACTCAAACAAACGCGCGCTCTCTCTGAAGAAGAAGCACGAGCACGTAACCACGTGACGCGCCGGACCCAGAGACGCACACGCGTTTCTTCACCAGCCAAGACGTAACTCCGCGTGATTTCCCCTTTGGGATCTTTATTTCTTTTCTTTAAAGATAGTTTTGTTATACAAACATATACATATTTGTTATACATTTTGTTATACACATAAATACATATATATCCCGTGTAAACGTAGTAAATATATAAATAGACATGCCTTTATTAAATCATTATATTCACTTGACTGATTGATTCATTTATTTTGCTCAATTTCAAGTCTCTTAAGTGCCAAAAAGATCTTATGCTACAAACTTTATAACTTAAAGATAGCTTTACATATTTGTTTATAGGGCAGAAAACCCAATTCTTCTGGCCAGAGAATTGCGTTTCCTGAAATCCTATAAAGTAAGATGATATTGGGGATCCCCTCAATATTATTCTGACAATTGAGCTAAATTAATTTTGCCTGTTTGTAAAACGTGATCTACTCAAATTAACCAGAACCATTTGGTTGGTTGTCAAGATACACAGTTTTGCATGCAGGTAAAATGACAGATTCTCCCTTAGAGGGAGATTAAATTTAATGTAAGACTGATCTAATCCAAACATGTATGAATAATTATTAATTACCAATTATTAATTAGGATATGCAAATTCCCCAAGGATTAGATCCGCCCAAGAGTCTTTACACCGCGAACACCTGCATTTTCCTATCAACAGTGAAAACAACTTGAAAAATACTCTATAATTTCTGGTCATACAGAAAAGAATAATACATCATTCGCAACTAGCCTACTTTTATTTGTCCAAACTCACATAACAAGAAAACGTTGTGCTTTTGTAGGCCTAAAATAAAATAAAACGAATACAAGATAAGATCAGACGTTTAGTCTATGTTGCGCAACGAATCCTCCGCCATCCTCACGCGATCAGTGAACTGTGATTCGTGCTGCACTGATTGCAACGGCAACTCGTGCTGGATGAGCAGAGCAGACTTTTACATTAGTTTATAATGGTTTTTATTTATTTTTATAAAAACAGCAAAACGATAGTTTTTAGGCGAATGTGAGTGTAATGGTGGAATATTCTATGTTAATATCGCGAGACAGCTTTTTTAACTCGACGGTAAATCTCGTCATGTTTTAGTCTCGCGAATAATTAGTTAATGAACTAATAAAATAAAGTTTAAATTAAGATACTTAATTCTTTACCTTTATTGAATAATTGGTTTATTAGATTCCAGGATGGAACAACTTTAACAAAAGTTGAAGAATTTAAATATCTTGGTCTATGGCTTGATACTCAGCTCTCCTTCAAACCTCATATTAACTCAATTTGCAAGAAAGTATACGGGCAATTGAAGTCACTTTATTGCTCTGCTGATTGCTTTTCACAACAGGTTCGCAAAAGAATTGTTACTCATTTAATATTTCCAATACTTGACTATGCTGATGCCATTTATGGGAACACCTCTGATTTAAATCTTCGACCTATTTCTGTACTATATAATAGTCTTTGTAGATTTGTGCTCCGATGTCCCTACAAAACTCACCACTGTCAATTGTACGACTCTTTGAACTGGCTGGCACCCAAGTCAAGGAGGCAATTTCATTGGTCATTACTTATTTTTAAATGTATTCATTTTAATTTCCCTTCATATCTGAAATACTACCTAATTCCTTTTAACACTCAATACAATTTAAGGCACACGGAACAGTTATTTTTTCATACACTCAGAATTAATAAAGGAATTGGTCGTCGAGCATTTAAATTTAAAGCTCCATCAGATTGGAACAATCTTCCCTGCTCGCTCAGATCTATAACTTCTTTTTATGTTTTTAAATCATCACTTTTTATTTATCTTCAAACATTATGTTCTTGTTTTTGATTCCTTTTTTTAATTATTTTTTTTTAAATTTTTATTATTATTTTATTTATTTATTTTTTATAGAGATCAGTATGGGTTTATGGATGTTTGTAAACATATCCATTTTGATTGTGTATTTTTATTTTTCGCAGATTTTTTTTTTTTTTTTTTACCTGTTTTTGATGATGGTAGGGGACAAAAGGGAAAGGGAGTTGATTTATGGGAGCATTGTTTGAATGAGAATGTCAATGTATCTAAATGTTTGTAATAGTCCTGTGTTGTATTTACTTTATCTATGAATTTCTATTATGATCTTGTTTGTTGGAAAGAAGGGACCCCCTCGAAAATGAGATGGTTCATCTCAAGTGGCTATCCTTAAAATAAAATAAAAATACTTACCATATATTTCTACATAGCATTGCTTATTCCACCACACAAAGGACTGTTTATAAGGTGACAATTCGTTATACATGCAAGATTGTAGGCTGTATCTTGAAGATTATTGTATTGTATTGTATCTTCTGTTATAAAGACGAAGATTGACATTTCATTAATTATACAAAATAAGAACACAATGTTGTAAAAAATAAACAACATGTTCTGTTAGATGTGTTTTGACTACTTTTTGTTTAATTATATCTCTAGGTAATGAAGATATGGCCTATTAACAAAAATAAATATTATATATAATATATTATATTTAAAAAAACTGCCTATATAAAATATATATTTTTAAAAAGGGCCTCATTGATTAATATTGCCAGGGGCCCCCATCAGTGTTCGCTTCTGATTGGGGGTTGCTACTATTTGCTTGTGACTTGTCACCAGATTTACAAATGCACATCTTGCTTGTTGCACGCACACACTTTTCCCAGGCCCAGAGAACTTTTTACGGAGAAAAGCGGTCTGGCGTGCCTGTCATGGTGCGTCGGAGGAGGTCAGTTTCTCAGTTAAGTGGCCTAAACTAACCACCTATTTAAGTTGGCAGAAGCACATTGAGCTAACAGTACACAGTGTTTTCGGAGCAGGCATGGTAGTCTACATGTGTGTTCAATTCAGTTTAGATTAATTGATAGGTGTTCAGTTAGTTGATGTAAGCGATTTCACCCATTAAAATGGAACATTGCTTATTTATACTTTGTGCAGAGCTGTCAATGCTACATTGCATTTTGTGTTGTCACAAAAAACTAAAATGTTGCTTTCTGCAGTAGTTATCTTTTATTTTGCAGGAGTCTGGCCAAGAACACTCAAAATTATCGGGAAGTTCCTCCTTTAATGCATCACCCATGCGACAGACATCCACTCCTGTGAACGCAAGTCCTGCAAAGTACACAACCCCTGAAAAGGTTGTAAAGTTATCCTTTCCCGAATATGCCAACACAGAACTTGAGCAAGTCCAACAACAGTACTTTGAGTTGTCGAAAAGAGGCGAACAGCGCAACTGCCAGATGTCAAAGGAGCTCAGATGCCGGCTCATTCGAAACACCATGACCAGTATGATTGCAATCCTGAGGGCAAAGAGGGATGCAGAATCACACAGATACCCCTCAAAGCCAGAAATTACAGCAATGGCAAAGATAATAGGACTGTACTACCCCATGCTACAGGACCAAGGCCTACATACATGGGTAAGTGAAATGCATGATGACGGTTTCATGTTGGACATTTTTAGTAGCGATATGAAAAATGTATTAAATGTCTTGTGCAGATCACTGTGTACACACAGCTATACAAAAGATTGCAAAATGTGAGATCCCCCCAAAAAAAGACATTCAAAGAGGTGAGTTGTAACTAATGAATATTTTTATCAAAGATTTATCTGTTAATCATTTTTAAGATTAATTGATCAGTTGTCTGGTCAATATAAAGTCCAAGGTGATGTCCTCAAAAGTCTTGTTTGGTCCACAACCTAAAGATGTTAATATTTCACTGTCATAGAGAACTAAAAAAGCTAAAAAATATTAGGGATGCACCGAAATGAAAATTCTTGGCCGAAACCGAAAACCGAAAAAGAGGAAACCAAGGCCGAAAACCGAAAGAAATCATGCCAATTATTAGTAGGCCTACCATTGCATTTATGGCTATGACTGTGTAATAACTTTACAAAAATCAAGGCATTGCAATTGCATAAATTAATATTAAAGTTTCAAAGAATAAATCAATTACAAAGTATCCAAATATTTATTTAGCAAATTGCAACAATGCACAGTATAAAATAAAATTCAAACTAAAATGGTAACTTGACCCCACTCATGTGTACACTAAATAATAATGTACAGGCCTACTGGCCTGCAGAAAGGTTTTAAAATTAAATGTTCTCTCAAAGTGCATTTAGGTCCGCCACACGATGCTTTTTCTATTTTTTTTCTATTTTTTTTTTTTTTTACTAAGCCTATTTAAAATCGTATTTGATTGCACAGCGCCATAGCGCTCTTCTCTCTCTCTCCTCTCCTCTCTCTCTCTCACTCTCCTCTCTCTCTCCGTACCTCTTGCGCGCGCTACTCTCTCTCTCCTGTACCTCTTCCTCTCTCTCTCTGTACCTCTCGTCATCTCGCGTCTCTGTCTCTCGCGCACGCGCGCTCCTCTCTCGGCATCTCTCTCTCCGTACCTCTTGCACGCTCTCTCTCTCTGTACCTCTCTCTCTCGCTCTCTGTACCGCGCGCGCTCTCTCTCTCTCTCGCGCGCGCTCTCTCTCTCTCTCTCTCTCTCTCTGGGCCGTGTTCCTCTCATATTCAGCGTAGCGATCGGAATGTTTGGATTTCAGGTGATAAATTAAACCCGACGTCATCACAACATTTCGGCCGTATTGTTTCGGTAATAAAAGTCTTTCGGCCGAAAACCGAAAATGCCCTTTTGGGCCAATTTCGGCCGAAAATTTTCGGTGGCCGAAAATTCGGTGCATCCCTAAAAAATATTCAAGTAGTTGACAACAAATTGATTAACTGACTAATCTTTGCAGCTCTACAAAGAGGCACTGTCTTGAGCAGGCAACAGACACGGATGAAATAGATTAAAGTGACTCAACAGTCATTCTAGATCGGTCCACAGAAGGAAGTGGCAGCCCATGTCATGAATCAGTCTCTTTTCCCTCTGTTTGCCTCATCGTTTACACACGCACACAAATCCAGCTGATCCTCATCATCTCAGCCCTTGCGCTGCGCACACACTTATGCTGCGTCCCAATTCGCCTACTATGCGTCCTAAATAGTATTCGAAAATAGAATTAGTACACGTCCCAAATCGTAGTATGTTGAAATGAGTGTTTCAAAGATACCCGGATGGTCTACTATTTCCAGTCAGAATCCGAAGTGCAGATCGATGCACACTCTAACCGCTGATATTGCCCACAACCTATTGTGCGTTGGATGAGGATTCGGTTAGAACTACAAACACAAGTGAAAAGTGTTAAAAAACTACAGACATGGTTATGTAGAAAGGTTTATATAAAGAGGTTTGAGTGAATAAATTCATTTTCGTCAGGTCAGATACTGATAATTAATCAATGTTGTCCACATTATATTCATTTGCAGCAGCATTGTGAACTTTTGTAAAGATACGTTTAGCCATTACCTTTTAAATGCATCATTATATTCAAATTACAAACACGAAGAGAGTATCCACATGAAAGACCCACGACTGGCAGATGAACGTGCTCTCCGAAACGGTAGGAAATCAAATTAGATTGAATTGAGGATTTTAACTGTTAACCATGACAAGACACAAGGTACTTAGAAACAGCAAACATTAAACAACAACCGACCGCAAACAACTGAAACACAGGGGTTTAAATACACAGACAAACAAGCTAAACAAGATAACAAGGGGGCGTGGTTAATAAGAGACACCTGGGGCGACTAATAAACATAGACGAGGAACACCTGTGGACACTGAGCAACAACATAACAAAAGACACGACACATGGCAAGCTCACATGACAAACAGGGAATCACATGATATACAAGACAACAAAAACCCACACGTAACATAGCCCCCCCCCCCCCACGGGCGGCTCCCAATGCCCCCAGTGTAACACCATAACAACAACAACACAAAAAACACAAGTTCAGGAGGGTGGTGACGCGAAGTTGGTCTTGGGGGAGGGAAGGATGGCCAAGTCTGTGCAGGGGACTGGGACCAGGGCATTGCAAGGGCGCGCAGGCGGTCAGGGCAGAGCAGGGACTGCAGGCGACCAGGGCGGAGCAGGACTCGCAGGCGGCCGGGGCGGAGCAGGAACTGCAGAGACGACCAGGGCGGAGCAGGACGCGCAGGCGGCCAGGGCAGGGAAGTCCCCTCGGGCGGCCAGGGCGGGGAAGACCCCTCGGGCGGCCAGGGCGGGGAAGACCCCTCGGGCGGCCAGGGTGGAGAAGACATTTCGGGAGACACCGGCTCGGGAACAGCAGACGGTACAGACTCTGGCTTGGGAACAGGTACAGACTCTGGCTCGGAGGCGGCCATCTTGTCCGTAGACACTGGCTCGGAGGAAGTGAAGTGAACAGTCTCTGGCTCGGCAGAAGAGACGTGAACAGACTCTGGATCGGCCATCTTGTCCGTAGACACTGGCTCTTGTTACGTCCCATGACGTAATATTTAGAGTTTATGTGTGCTGGTGATTGTTTTCTCCCCTCCTTCTGTGTCTCTCTCTCTCTCTCTGCCAGGCACCGCCCCAAATCACCTGCAGCTGGTGCTGATTAACAGGAGTGGGTATAAAGCCCCAAAGACACAGTGTTCAGAAGAGATCCCTCTTCGGCTATCCCAGACGTTGTGGTGTTACTTGTTGTTAAACTTTATCTGAGATCTGTGTGATCTGTGTTTGAGTACCACGAGCTCTTAGACTGTGTGAGTTTAAGTTGTTCAACCGTGTAGGGAGACGGGTGCCAATTTGTTTGGAGTATCTACTCCTGAACTTTTCTCCTGTTTATTCTTTGTTAGTCAGGGAGAGAGGTAAGATAATTGTCTTTGATTTCATCTTCTTTTTGTTAGGAAATTTATTTGGGTTTAAACTTTAGGAAGCTCCCATTTTTTTTGTTATTTTGGCCTGGCCCTCTCCTGACGATTTGGTTATTATTTAAACTTGTTTATCTGTTTACTGATCCTTGCCTATATTGTAAATATATTGAGCAAGCCTTTGTTGGCCTCTATTCAAGAAAATAAAAAAACTACTTAATCATTCTCTCTTAATTTCCTTTTGTGATCAGGTAAAACTCAAAGGGTGTTGTGTAAATCTGTTAAATATTAAAGTGAAATACAGATAGTGCTGGGATAGAAGAAAAGGAGATTTCTCACATTTATTATTTTTACATCTTTCATTTATTGTTAGTCCCTCTTTTCCCCTAGACTGAAGAGGGAACGTAACAATTGGGGGCTCGTCCCTTGCGTCGTCACGTGTAATATTGTGGATTCCTTTTTAACAATAGGTAGTTTTGTCCTGTGACAATTAGCTCATTGGCCCTCATTTATCAAAAGTGCGTACACCAAATTTCGAGCGTACACCTGGCGTACACCCTAAACCACGGTGACTTTGAGATTTATCAATATGGACGTTGGCGTACGGCACGCTCAAATCCCACGCCAGCTCAGGAGGTGGTGTACGCACGTTTGAGTTAGTGCGGAAACGCGCAGAAACACAATTCCTAACACCACAAAATGCGCTGACAAACTAAAACATATGACAAAAAAACAACAACAACAACATAGGCTAATTATAAACTTCAGTGTAAAAATCTGTCACAAGAACCGGCAAAAGTAATGATTATGAATATGTAAAATATAGCAAGGAGATATTTTAATTGTTTATTAATAAAGAAGTGTTTTCTTTGTGTCGGCTGCAAAGATGAAGTTGAGATGCTGAATCGCGATCTTCGCAGTAACGCGCCAGAGAGAAATGCACATTTCAGATTACATAAGCAGAGAGCAGTCTGCAGTCTGTTTTCTTTCGTTTTGAATTGTTCTGTTTAAAAGTAGACATGTCTGAGGCACCTTATACGCTGAGTTTCGGTTTATTTATGAGATGAGCTCAGTTCACGCGTCCTCCGTTTCATATCATCTGCTATTTACTTTCCTATTTGTTAAATCCAGGTAGGCCTAATTGGTTGACGAAACATTGTTTAAAATTAAGATACAATTAATACAAAACGAAATTCAGTTTAAAGAAAGGTTTTGTGCTTTATGTTTGATGTCTCTGTGAAAGTTTTAAAATATATTTTAGTGCCGCTTTTAGAGCGCTCATGTCCGTATCATTGTTTTTTCCTCATAAATGCGAACACGAATAATAATAAGAATAAGAATATTACAAATGGACATGCAATTATTAATGTGAATGAATGGTAGGCTACTCCACATCACATCATCATCACTATTGTACATGATACGATATTAAATGCTAATTGTTTCAAAACACGTGCTGTAAAATAATGCATTGTGATAGGTCATTTGATCTCCACGTCGGAGAAGTTTCTCTTCTTTGCCGTCTTCCGTGTGTCCATGGCGTAAAATGAGGGCGTGGGGGAAGCGGAGACTTGAATATTTAGAGGCGTGTTATTCTAATGACGATCGTTTTCAGCCGCTGCATTTATCAAGGAGAGGTATTGCGTACACCAGGATTTCAAAGGTACGCACAGCTTCATACATCAGGCGGTGAGAGGAGTGTAAGCATAATCTTACGCCAACATATACGCCCGTTTCTACGCAAGAATGATAAATGAGGGCCATTAAGCCTATTGCTAATTTTGAGGATTCATTACTCGTTTACAAGAAACTCTACTTTGGTGAGTACTACTTTTGATTGCTGGCTGTTTTCTTTGGGTGAAAGAGGAGAGTGTAGTGGGGGATTAAGAGATGGAATTTGATCTGGTCTCGTTTACCCTTGCGCCGACTTTTGAAGTCTTTGATCGCTGTAAGAAGAAAGATCTTATTCAGATAGCAGAGTTTTTTAACATCGTAATTTCCAAAGAAGCTACCAAACAAGTAATTAAAGAAAAGTTGTATGACAAATTGGTAAGCGATGGAATTTTGGCGAGTCAAAGCGATGAGGGTAAGGAGGAAGAGCAACTTGAGGCAGTAGGAGGTAAAGAGGTGGATAGTGTAGGTCCACCTGACACTGACTCTATGGCTTTACAAGACCCTAGGTTAGCAGTGAGGTTAAAGGAGTTAGATCTGGAAATAAAGAAGCAGGAGTGTGAAGCTCAGATGAGAACCGTTGAAGCGGAGGCTGATCGGGATATTCAGTTGCAAAAATTGGCTTTAGAAGCGCAGCGTACTGCTGTACAACCAATTCCGTTTCCGCATACTGGAATTTCCTCTCCTACATTGACGGCAACTAGTCCTTTGTCTGAAGGGCACAGAAATGTGTCTTCTGCTGTTCATTTTGACCCCAGTAGATATATTAAGCTAGTACCACCGTTCAGAGAGGCAGAAGTAGATTCCTACTTTGTGACGTTCGAGCGAGTCGCAGGAAAGTTAGCATGGCCGAAGGAGATGTGGGCTCTATTGTTACAGTGTAGTCTCACTGGAAAAGCGCAGGAGGTCTGTTCTGCTCTACCAATCGAATCTTCTCTTGACTATGACATAATTAAGGCAGCGGTTTTACGCGCGTTTGAGCTTGTCCCTGAAGCTTACCGGCAAAAATTTCGGCGCCACGTGAAAACAGCCAGACAGTCTTACGTAGAGTTTGCAAGGGAGAAAAAAATTCTCTTTGATAAATGGTGTCTCTCTAGCAAGATAACAACTCTGGAACAGTTGCAGGAGTTAGTCATGCTAGAAGACTTTAAGAATTGTGTGCCAGAGAATGTGGTGGTTCATTTGAACGAACAAAAAGTCGCTTGCTTGTCTAACGCTGCTGTTCTGGCTGACGAATTTGTATTGACACATCGCACTGTTTTTACTACAGCACGGCAGCCAAAATCAGGCGATTCGTTGAATGTGATGACTCATGTAGTACGCCCTGCTAAAGTAGAAAATTTCCCAAAGAGTGCTCGTAAATTCAAACCTGCAAATAGTGAGAGACGGGAATGTTTTTACTGTCTAAGCCCTGAACACTTGATTGCGGACTGTCACCAGTGGAAGCAGAAGGGTTCGAAAACGAAGAGTGTAGCATTTGCTCAGTCCTTACCAAAATTAAGTCCAACTGATGTAGAAAGTTACCAGCCATTTCTTCAAGAGGGCATGGTTTCTATATTCCCTGATGCTGAGTTTAAGCCAGTAGTCATGCTTAGAGACACTGGAGCTGCACAGTCCTTCATTCTTGAGAGTAGCCTTCCATTTTCTGCTGAGACGTACACAGGATATGATGTGTTGGTACGTGGTATTGAGATGCGCTGTGCTAATGTGCCTTTGCATACGGTTCACTTAAAGTCAGGTCTTGTAAGTGGAACTGTTAAGCTGGGTGTCCGCAGACAGTTACCTGTAGAAGGTATAGACTTAATTATAGGGAATGATTTAGCAGGTGGCGAAGTTTTTCCTTCTCCAATTGTGACACATACCCCAAGTGTAAAGGAGCAGTCTAACCTATCTACCTTGTATCCTTCAGCATTCCCTGCATGCGCAGTGACCCGTGCACAGGCCCAAAAGTTCAAGGAAGTGGTGGATCTTGCTGATTCCTTTTTGGTCCCTGATACTACCCCATGCGAGTATTCGCTGATCCCAGTGCCTGAGCTTTCACCTGATCCTAGTTCAGAGTCAAAAACCCCCTTAAAAGTGAGTCGAGAACATTTGATAACTGCTCAGAAAGAAGACCCAACGCTAGCTAAGTGTGTTAAAGCTGCAGATCTTGGGCAAGTGCCTAATTCTGGGGTCATGTATTTCTGGGATCATGGACTACTGATGCGTAGATGGAAACCAGATGAAGAGGATGAGAACTGTCAGCTGGTCCAGCAAATTGTGTTGCCTTCTGGCTATCGCCTGCATGTGTTGAAGCTGGCTCATGAACACGTAATGTCCGGTCATCTAGGAGTGACGAAGACATCCTATCGAGTTTCCCGATACTTCTACTGGCCTGGTATAAAGTCTGCGGTGTCTGCCTTTTGCAAAGTTTGCCAACTCACGGGAAAACCGAACCAACGAGTTCCTGTCGCTCCTCTTACGCCAATCCCTGTGATGTGTGAGCCCTTTGAACGACTGATCATCGATTGTGTGGGCCCATTGCCTAAGTCCAAGGCAGGACATCAATATATGTTGACTATCATGTGTGCTGCAACACGCTTTCCCGAAGCAGTCCCATTACGCAACCTGAAAGCCAAAGCAGTTGTGAAAGAGCTGGTCAAGTTCTGTTCCACTTTCGGCCTGCCAAAAGTAATCCAGACAGACCGTGGCACGAATTTTACGTCAAGAATGTTTGAACAGATTCTAAAGGAGCTTGACATAAATCATCAGTTATCCAGTGCGATTGAGAGGTTTCATCAAACTCTTAAAACGATGCTGCGCAGCTATTGTGTTGAGACAGGAAAAGATTGGGACGAGGGTCTCCCCTTTCTTCTGTTCGCTGTGAGAGAGACAGTGCAAGAGTCTCTAGGATATAGTCCAGCAGAGCTTGTCTTCGGTCATGTGGTGCGAGGACCGTTAAAGTTGTTGAGTGAGCAACTGTTGACTGAACATTCAACCCCTGTGGCTATCCCTGACTATGTCCAGTCTCTTCGTCAGAGACTTCAGAGCGCTCGTGGAGTAGCAGCAAAACACCTTGAAACCGCACAAGGCAAGATGAAAGCACGCTTTGACCAGAAGTCTGTCAGCAGATCTTTCCAGCCTGGCGATTTGGTTCTAGCTTTGCTACCCATTCCTGGTTCTGTGTTCCAGGCAAAGTTTACTGGTCCCTACGTTGTCAAGAAGAAAGTGAGTGACGCAAATTACATCATTGACACACCTGACCGCAGACGTAAAAGCCGTTTGTGCCACATCAATATGCTGTAAAGGTATGTGACTACACAAAGTGAGACAAAGAGTGACAAACCCACAGTGGAAGCAAAGCGTGAGACCGCAAGTGTGCCAACCTCCACTGTTGCTATGGTTACCAACTATACCATGGAAAACAGCGGATTGTGTAATAAAGGTCAAGTTTCCTCCACACGTTTACAGAACTCTGCTATTCTAAGTGATCTTAAGAGTTACCTTGCTCATCTCGGTGAAAGTCAGGCTGAAGAACTGGCTAATTTGCTGCATAAGTTCCCTAGTTTATTCTCAGATGTGCCTGGAAAAACTGCAATGTGTTCCCATGACATTGATGTTGGAAATGCGTCCCCCATCAAACAGCATCCTTATCGAGTCAATCCCCAAAAGCGTAACATAATGAAAGCTGAAGTGGAGTATATGCTGCAGAATGGAATTGCTGTGCCAAGTCAGAGTCCCTGGAGTTTGCCCTGCTTACTGGTACCAAAGCCTGATTCCACCTATCGCTTCTGCACCGACTTCCGCAAAGTCAACAACATCACTAAAGCAGATTCCTTCCCGCTTCCTAGAATGGAAGATTGTGTGGACAGAGTGGGCAACGCTAAGTTTGTAACAAAGCTAGACCTCCTGAAAGGATACTGGCAGGTCCCTCTGACTCTGCGGGCATCAGAAATATCAGCTTTTGTCACCTCAGACAGCTTTCTGCAATATTCTGTCTTAGCATTTGGGATGCGAAACGCTCCCGCCACATTCCAGCGTTTAATGTATAATGTGTTAGCAGGTGTGGAAAACTGTGAAGTATACTTGGATGACGTGGTTGTCCACTCACATACCTGGACAGAACATCTATTCACCCTTGCGAATTTGTTTCAGCGCTTTGCTAACGCCTCGTTGACCTTGAATCTCGCCAAGTGTGAGTTCGCTAAGGGAATGATCTGCTATTTGGGTAAACAAGTGGGACAGGGAATGGTGAAGCCTGTCAAAGCCAAAGTTGCAGCTATCCTTGAATACAAAATCCCATCTAATAAACGTGAACTGCGCAGGTTCCTTGGAATGTGTGGATACTACCGTGCTTTCTGCCCAAACTTTTCCACCGTTGTCTCGCCACTAACTGATCTACTAAGCACTACAAAAAGGTTTGTCTGGACACCCAGTTGTGAGTATGCTTTCAATGCAGCGAAAGACTTGCTCTGTAGCGCCCAAGTACTCAAAGCCCCTCAATTTGATGCCCCATTTAAGTTAGAGGTTGATGCCTCAGCTACAGGAGCTGGTGCGGTCCTGTTGCAGGAGGATAATTTTTGTGTAGAGCATCCGGTTTCATACTTCTCTAAAAAGTTCTCAAGGTGTCAGCAGAACTATAGTGTTATTGAGAAGGAGGCACTGGCAATGTTGATGGCCCTACAGCACTTTGAGGTGTATTTAAGTGGTGGTGTAGCTCCAATCGTCGTGTACACAGACCATAACCCCTTAATTTTTCTTGAGCGCATGTCTAATGTGAATCAGCGGCTGATGCGGTGGTCTCTCGCCGTTCAAGAGTTTAATCTTGACGTCCGTTACAAAAAAGGCTCCGAAAATGTTGTTGCGGATGCATTATCTAGGTCATAAATAGCTTTATTTATGATTATAATAACATGTGAATGCTATTTACTTTTAAATAGTGAAAGTGAATTGGTGACTGTTTTCTATAAATAACTTGTTATTTATAAACTTATCGGTGGGGGTGTTACGTCCCATGACGTAATATTTAGAGTTTATGTGTGCTGGTGATTGTTTTCTCCCCTCCTTCTGTGTTCTCTCTCTCTCTCTGCCAGGCACCGCCCCAAATCACCTGCAGCTGGTGCTGATTAACAGGAGTGGGTATAAAGCCTATTCAAGAAAATAAAAAAAACTACTTAATCATTCTCTCTTAATTTCCTTTTGTGATCAGGTAAAACTCAAAGGGTGTTGTGTAAATCTGTTAAATATTAAAGTGAAATACAGATAGTGCTGGGATAGAAGAAAAGGAGATTTCTCACATTTATTATTTTTACATCTTTCATTTATTGTTAGTCCCTCTTTTCCCCTCGACTGAAGAGGGAACGTAACACTCTGTAGAAGAGATGTGAAGCGGACGGGCGTGACCTGAACATTCTCTGGCTGGGCGGACATGACCTGAACAGGTTCTGGCTGGGCGGACGTGACCTGAACAATCTCTGGTTCGGCGGCCGTGACGTGAAGTGCAGGCTCGGCATGAAGCTCAGGCATGTCGTGGTGAAGCTCAGGCAGGTCGTCAAGCTCAGGCAGCTCTGGCTGGACGTGGCTGACGTGAAGCTCTGGCTGGACGTGGCTGACGTGAAGCTCTGGCTGGACGTGGCTGACGTGAAGCTCTGGCTGGACGTGGCTGACGTGAAGCTCTGGCTGGACGTGGCTGACGTGAAGCTCTGGCTGGACGGTCTCTGGCTGGACGCGGAGATCAGGTGATGACCTGGCGTACCGCAGAAGAAATCTCCAGTTCAGACCCGAGAGATCGGGGAGCTCCCTCGGGTCGACCTCCTTAGCCCCTAGCCGGTAACACAGCTTAAACACCTCATCACCGAAAGTGCAGGAGGCAGCGAGAGGAGAAAACCCCCAGGTATACTGGAACAGATTGCGGCTATCTAGGGCCAAGGCCGCGATCTGACCGGCAAACTCCCGGCTCATGCTGGGAAGATCAGGTGAGATCTGTGCTGCTGGATTCAAGTTCGGTCGGTTGTTCTGTTACGCTGCAGGCAGGAATGAAGCGGAGAGTGAATACAAATGCAAGCACTTTTAATAATAACAAAACAAACAGGTAATCCAGGAAAAACAAGAACAGGAACTCAAAACAGTAAACTTAGAAACAGCAAACATTAAACAACAACCGACAGCAACTGAAACAACTGAAACACAGGGGTTTAAATACACAGACAAACAAGCTAAACAAGATAATAAGGGGGCGTGGTTAATAAGAGACACCTGGGGCGACTAATAAACAGACGAGGAACACCTGTGGACACTGAGCAACAACATAACAAAAGACAAGACACATGGCAGGCTCACATGACAAACAGAGAATCACGTGATATACAAGACAAAAAAAACCCACACGTAACAGTTATAGGCTAATGATAATAAATGTGTCTGAAAAAATAACGAGGCATTTTAATTGTTTATTAATAAACTATTGTTTTCTAAATCAGTGTCGGATAAAAACATACCGTAAAACTTCAAATAATACTCCGGGCTTTTATTTGCCCAAATCGTCAAACTGCACCGGCTTGTATTTGAGACAGGCGTCTATATGAGACAGGTCTTTATAATTTAGTGTTGATGTTGTTCATTGAGATGT
Source organism: Chrosomus eos (assembly GCA_036326025.1). Taxonomy (NCBI): domain Eukaryota; kingdom Metazoa; phylum Chordata; class Actinopteri; order Cypriniformes; family Leuciscidae; genus Chrosomus; species Chrosomus eos. Next base: position 27,422,399 of record CM070822.1, read on the forward strand.
TGTTCCTAGAGTCTCTAATCTCTAAAAATCTCCAAATGCTCCACGTGAAACTGCGGTCTTCCGACCTTTTACTATCGTATCCATTGATTTTGATTAATAAGCGCGAGGGAGAGAGAGCAAGATAGCGCTTGTGTTGTTTGAAGACGTGAGAGTGCGCACGGGGCCGGTGTAGTGCCGAATTTCGACTCCCTGCCAGAATCTGACTCCCCCTTGCGCGCACGCCCATGACGTCACTGAACTAGACGCGGCGGTCAATTACATTACTGCTCATATGTTTGCTTTGTAAATGCTTAGGCATGAAAGTTTACTTTTCTGAATAATATGTATTTTTTTGTTTTGATATACAAAGATTAACACCAAATGTGGCTTTTATTGTTAATGTTTGTTTGATTATGGGGAAACACCATAAACAAAAATGGGCAAAAGTAAAACCCTACTTTTTGTTATTTCAGTTAGATATGACAAATTATATTGAGTTACTAGGCCTACTTGGATTCAATAAATATTCAAACAGAACGCACTAGGTCTCTATGTAAAGCTTTAATGCTATTTATATGATGATCTCATACCTGTTCCTTTTTCAGTTTATATCATTTTTTTCCTTTCTTTTACTTGTAGGCTATTATTATTTTATATTGTATATGTGTGTGAATTAATAAATAACAAATGAATATAAATAGGAAGTGAAATTATAAATGATATGTAAGAGCCATTTTGTCTTTGCTTAAAACCTTAGGTAAAGTGTGTCCAGCAGGGTCTCTCTTTTGGGTAATTGGTAATTGGTTGCTGAATATAGGTAGGAACCTTCCTTCAGGTGACATGTGTTGCTGGAGGGAAGGTGCACACAGTTTTTTGACCGCTAAGCTATGCTACACAGAGTTATTATGTGCCATGCTGCGCAGTAGGAAATCTGTACGGTGAAGGACTTGTAACTGTGGATTTATTGACTGTTTGTTGGACTCTTGCTTACTAGAAATGAGGACCAGTCACGGTAAAATAAATCTACAATGTAAGCATATTAAACATGGTGTGGACATTGCAGTGAATAACAACCTGAGCGAGCGCGTCCATTAACAAGCACCTTCCAGCAGCCATCAGCTGCTTAAAGTAATAGACTTGGCTGCTTACATGATAACTATATGTATTTATGCAGTGTCACACATAAATCACTATAATTTTTAAACACAGCACCTGCCGAATTTAAACTCCCCCTCCAATTTCAGTTTTGCAATGTAACACTCAGCCAATTATGTTGAGATCACAAAAGTTAAAATGGGGTCAGATTTTACTGTGTGAGGACTTGGGTGTTAAAAGAATGAGACAAAACTGAGGTTTAAGTGGTTAAGAACGGTGTATTTACAATCTTCACAAGAGACTTAAAAACAACACAAAAATACCAGGAAAATCCATACGAATACGTGTGTTGAAGAGTCCCAATGTGAGTGTCCACCAGTGTATATACAGTCCAATAGAAGTGATAATCCAAAAGCTTGATGTGGTGTCTGGAAAGGTGAGTCCGCAAAAGGTAACTCACAGTCCAGAAAAGTGAATGGTGTCTGTTCTTCCCTTTGTTTGCCATGCTGCTCTCTTTATACAAGTGTTCCTGCTTCCTGTCATGTGATCCATCACATGACAGGCCACCCATACATTTCTTAAAGACATACACACTTAAAATGTTAAGAGGAATAAAATAGACTAAGAAAACATGTAAACCAAATAAAACTCTATTATACAAACAATAATTGTACTGAATAGAGCAGTAAACATGTCTCTTATGTGACAGTGTCACAGCAAGAGAAAACACATGAAACTCATTCTGATGATTTGTCCATGGAGGATCCTCTGCAGAAATGCACAAGTCTTTTATGTAGATTTAAGCAGCACCCGCCAAAACCATACTCCCCCTCGAATGTATTACATTAACACACACAATTATACTGCACCTTATTGAAACTGAGCATTTTCACTGGACTACTTCTGCACCTAAATTAATGTTTCTATATTTATTCTATACGATTGCACAGACGAACCATTTATTTTCAAGTATTACGGCTGTATCTTAATGGCATATTTTTATTAATGAGGGCCAGTATCGATTATATTAATATAGCTAATGATGTCTCGATAAATTATTTCCCCCCAAATTTTAAACATTTGTTAGGCTTAAAAAAAAATAACTTTTAATTAAAGTGAACTTAAAACAATCCTCACTTAAACCCATAATAAATGTCATATTTACCTGAACCTTTCCTGTCTAACAGCTATGAAATTTAAAAAAATCGAATAGGGTTATCAAATAGTCTGCACTGCATAAATTATAAATTAAAGCTACAAGCGTTCTTTAGTCAAAGAGTAGTTTTCTCTGTTCCCTTTGTACTTTATTTAACTTTACTGACAGAGAGAATTAGTGGCTACTGTCACTTTAAGATCTGCCGCTGCTGACAGGATCTCACTCATCTCATTCTCTCACTACTCTTTACTTCCATTTAAGATTTTATTTAACTCATTTAAGGTTAATAATGATTGGTTCTTGTGAGGATACTCGACAAAACAGACATTTTGGCATAAATGTGTGTGTTAATGTTCGTTCAAGCGCAAAGAGAATTCGATACTGGCTCGCGACTTTTTGTGCCTCGTGTGTGTGTGTGTCAGGAGGACATTTACTGAAGTGCATTCTCTTTTGTCTTGTCGCACATTAATGGTTTAAAGCATTTGGTGGACAAACTAATAATAACAATCAGAGCGTGATCATAACCCTAGCTAAATAATGACAAATAACGGATGCTGTGTTAATTGTTTTAAATATGTTAACACATTAAAGGGATACTCCAGTTTTACCGTTTTTGAATCCATTCAGCCGATTTTCTGATATTTAGAAGAATATCAGTAACCAGACAGTTTCTGGTCTCATTGACTTCCATAGTAGGAAAAAAATATATACTATAGGAGTCAATGAGACCAGAAACTGTCTGGTTACTGATATTCTTCTAAATATCAGAAAATCGGCTGAATGGATTCAAAAATGGTAAAACTCAACTGTTTAACTCTGGGGGAGTTGTAAAATGAGCCTATTTCCAAAAAAAGTGGAGTATCCCTTAACCCTCTGGGGTCTGAGGTGTTTTTGGGGCCCTTGAGATGTTTTGACATGCCCTAACATTTGTGCTTATTTCAGCTACTTAAAACATATCATTTGCCAACATATAAATTTGCTGTATTCAGCACAAACTCTGCTACAATAATATGTGAGCAAAATGGATGTACATGTTTGCATTTTATAGAAAAAAAATATTATGCGTGGTTAGTACGTTTTGGGAAAAAAAATGTCACCGCAAAAAGGCCATTTAACACATACTGAATAGTTGTAAACAATACTTTTGAGTTACTATTCTTGTAGGCTAGAATTTTTACTTCAAAATGAAGTGAAAATCATTCTGACCACTTTTTCACAAACAACAATATAACGATTTAAATTTCTTACGTCAGTTTTTGGTCAGCACTGCTGTATGCGTGGTAGTGTGAATATTAATTGAATGAATATTAATGTGATTTACACCTGGGAAGACTAAAGACCCAATGGCCCATCAAGGTGCTGTGAGGCAGCCTGAACTAAGAATGATTCACTGATGAATAAAAAGTTAAAAGAACAGCATTTATTTAAAATAGAAATCTTTCCTAAGAACGTAAAGACTTAAAATCATTCCTATCACTTAACACATCCTTTTAAAAAAACAAACATAAAAAGACCAAACTAGTTGTTTTTATATTTGTAAAATCATGTATTCAAAGTATTCAAAAAAAAAAATTAAGCAGCACAACTGTTTCCAACATTGAAATCATATCAGATTGATTTCTGAAGGCCGATGGTTAGTTAGGTAGCGGTACATCTCACTGATGCTGACATCTGTCCATTTATATTTGCAGCCTTTTGCAGTTGCCTTGGCAGCCTGGGCATTGGTGTTGCGGCACAGAGTTGACACAGCACTTTCTGAAAAAATAGTTTGAATAGACTCATGGGCGAATGCGAGTCTACAGAGCTCAGTTGCAGTCCAGTTTCCCGTGAAGGAATCGCAGTGTCCGTGGAACCATGTCAACATTGGTCTGTTTTTTCCATGACAGAGTGGCTGCCTGTTGCTCGTTTGCCTTGCCTCTCTTAGAACTGGTGCTTGGACGTTCATGGTCACATCTGTTATAAAAAAGAAGAAAGAAAAAGTGTGAGCATGCTGATAACACAATCAAAGAAACTGTATTATTATCATTATCAATCACTAATTGCCATGGATAAATTTTTTTTTTTTTTTTTTTGTAATTTCACACAAGAATATGAACTTTTACATTATGACGATGTAAACACAATTAGGCTGCATTACATCTGTAAAATATTACGTCTAAGCATGCTGATAACACAATCAAAGAAACTGTATTATTATCATTATCAATCACTAATTGCCATGGATAATTTTTTTTTTGTTTTTTTTGTAATTTCACACAAGAATATGAACTTTTACATTATGACGATGTAAACACAATTAGGCTGCATTACATCTGTAAAATATTACGTCTATGCACTTACTCAGTATGATTCTCGATCGCACTGATAACTGAACGACACCTGGGGTGTATTCCAGAAAGCAAGGTTAACTTACCGTCAGATAAACCTTGAACTCTTGGTTGATTAACCCCAAACTTGCTTACTCTGGGTATGTCGGTTCCAAAACACCTGTGAGGAGTTATAATCAACCTCCTATTGGTAACCCAGAGTTAATGCACGCGCACGGCAAGTACATAAAGGCATTTTCAATGGATCGCCGATTTCAGGAGTCACCATGGAAACCAAGGGAGAAAAAAAGCGAGCTACATACTTTGGTGAAACTGAGTTGGAGGTTTTAATGCTTGCTTATGAAGATAAGCCCGTTATAACAACAACAACAAAAAGCAATACTGCTGCATCAGCAAAAGAAAGAGAGTTGGCTTGGCAAAAAATAACGGACAGAGTAAATGCATGAGTTTAGAAAATTATAAATGGGCTATTTTCCCCTTTCATTAGGCAAAAATTATTTGGGGCATGTAAAAATAGACAAGTATCCTACTTGTTGGCCTCCATACATTTCTTAATATTACAGTAGTAATGCACATAATTGGCTAATATAGGTAATATTTTCTAAACTTACTAAACTTGTTACTGACGCCATGTAATTTAGTATTTAATCTAATTTAGTTTATGTAGCCAATAGAAAGTCCTCCACCTCCCCTCACCCCAGCTGAGGAGCTGGCACTGTCCCGTAATAAAGGGTGACCTGTGGGCGATGGGATTCCAGGGGGGCAGTTCGTCAGGCTCAGCCTGTGACAAGTGGCTTAGTAAATGGTGTACCATATTAATACTTATGATTTATTGATGTTTTCACTGTTTTTGTCAGAAAACTCAAAACTGTGTTTTAATAAAGAAAATCATCAACACTGTCACCATTTTAAAAAGGTATTTTGAATGCATTTTACAGTCATTGATTCACTTGTGCAGTATTCATGCTGCTTTGACTGCATATGCTGTATACTGTAATCGTATTACTAGTACTTAGATGTTCATGCCCTTCTTTATTATTTGTATTTGTTTAAGAATATACATTGAGTATTGAATATGCATGATTATCTTGGTTTAATTATCTTGCCGTTGCTGATGGCCACATGGTATTATTGGATCCTCCTGCAACACCACACTCTGTCACAGTTGTAAGTGATTATTGTCTTTAGGTTTCTGTTTGCTAGACCAAGCATCCTTCCTTATTTTCACTGTAGTATGATGATGAAGAGACCAGAAACAGAAAATGTGGGGAGGCCCATAGAGATGCATAGAATGCACTCCCCCTTTTTTTACATAAGAGAATAAATAAATTGTCATTTTACAGAATATGGCAGGAGATTTTAATACAGATGAGGGTCCATGTACTTCCATACAGAATCTTAGCAGTGTAAGAAATGTTCTGCAGTTTTCCTTCCTCATTTAAATATTTGGTCTGTGTTTGTATTACAGACTTTTTCAGTGATTCTAGTTGCCTGCCAAAGAGCTGTATAAGGTCCAACTTCAAAAGCAAATCAGAAAAAGTGACATGGAGATGGACCTTATACAGCTTCAAATGGAGGAGGAAAGGCTTAACCCAAAAAAGGCCAGACTTGAAATTGAATTGCTGGAGCACCAGCTTAAGGTGGGAAACAGTATGTGAATATTAATCTGTCATTTGTTGTTGAATGAAATCTAAAGAAATAAATACAAATGTCTTTTGTTACAGGAAATAAAGAAACAATGAACAACACTTGACTGTTAACTGGTTTTAATTAAAGTGATTTTGGCAAATCATGTCTTGTACCACTCTGCCATCTCTTTGGTCTACTGGGTTCACTGGGGGTTCCTCTTGGCCACATATTACCTAGTTAGTGGGGACCAGTAATGAGGTTATATGAGGAGTTATATCATTAGAAACATTTCATTTTTTTCATTTTCATTTATTTGTTTATTTTACAGGGACAGTGCTCATTAATTAACAGTAAAACAACTGTAAATGAGCCAGAGTTAGCTCAACAGGCTAATTTTCATCTGTTGTCCCTGGCCAGTTATTATGAGGGCAACCTAAAATCAAGATATAAAAACAAAAAATGACTTTTTACAGTCCACAAATAATAACAGCATAAAAAAGTATTAAGACAGATACAACACACAACAATGAGTAACGAGCAACATCAGCACACAACATAGGCTAAAAAATGATAGATAACCAAGTTTGACACAAGACAATCTGCTAGCAAGCAACAATTCTCAGTAGGCAGTCAGTAGTCTAATGTGCACATAATTATTTAAAAATTATTTAATAATTGAAAATTATTGTGACTGTATAAAGTAGGGATAGATTAAGTAGTGCTAACTAAAATGGTCAGGGCACGCCATGCTCCGTCACCTCTCTGAAACAAACTAACTCTGCAACATAACCTGCTCCGGAGCAGGTTAAGTTCAGAGAGTGAGTTGCTATGACTACTAACATACCCTGAAAGTTACCTCCGTTTTTGGAACCGAAAGTTGAGGTTATCTGCTTACTTACTCTTAAACATACCCGGGTATGTCACATAACCTGCTTTCTGTAATACACCCCTGCTGGAGAAGGAGAGCATGATGCAGCTACATTCCTAAAAAAACAAAACAAAAAAAACTGTTAGCACATTATCCAAAGTAAACTGATGGACAATTAATGGGTATAGATGCACAATGTATCTGTTGATGGACGGAGAAACATCTATTGATGGGTAGACCGCGTCACCGCGAGTATCTGTTTATGGCCCATGTAGACGCACGCATTTACTGATACACTCAATGAGCGGATCGTTCGCGAAGGACGCATCACTACATTTCAAACATTTACATCTATTCACAAACATCTGTGCATAAGGCAGTATTTACGCATGATAAGTAGTGTCATAGACTAACCAAAACTGAACATTTATATATAAAAAATATATTGTATTTAGACAGTATCACATATTTGCATAGGCGTCGATTTCGGTGGGGACGGTGGGTACAGTCCCCCCCAGATTTCGTCATGAGTCATTTTGTACCCACCACTTTTGGAAACATTGAGGCACGGATGTACCTAATACAAATAAAACATTTTCAGTTAACTAGCAGAGCATTCATTTAGTCCGCTCTTAACCCTCAGAGACCTAAGGGTATTTTTACAATAAATTTTCCGTCTGGTGTTATTAACTAAAAAAGCTTGTAAAACATCAACCCTTTTGTGCACAGACAATTGACACACCTCTTTTTTTTTCAGGACAAATTGAACTTTCAGCACATTTGTGTTACATTGATGTCACCTGAATGTAAAATAAGTTATGGGACCATAAAGACAAATGAAAAAATAAATCGGAAATTGAATCACTCAAATATTTATTGAAATCACACAGAAATAAATAAAAGCTAAGCAAATTTCCTCTGGAAAACAGTTTGTTCATGTCTTTGGAGTCCTGGAGCACAGGAATAAACATTATAACCTGTACAGAACCAAAACTATTTACATTTTTCCAAAAGAAGTCCAGGCGTTCATGAAATTCACTGGTGCCAAGCCTCAAAACAGTTCCTATCAGCAATCACAAAGAGGGCCACATCACAGGCTTTGCATTTATATTTTATTTATTTTATTTATTATTTTATTTATTCTATTCTTTTTATACTACATTTATACTTCTATAATACTTTTTTATAGTAAATAAATAAATGGCACTTCAGCTGGGTCTATCCTGGTAATCTAGTTCCTCATCTGTCAAAAAGCTCTGTTCTCCTGAAAATCGAATCATTCAGCGCTCGATTTCATCTATTACTCTGTGTTCTCTGTGAAACCTGCGTCTCCGTCCTATGGTCTCCGTGCGTCTCTCTCTCTCTCTCTCACTCTCTCTCCTCTCTCACTCTCATTGGGTAATGACCCAATGACGCACCCAATGTTTACGACGGATCAGCCTGTAATTGGTCAAAAACCATCACGTGGATATCCAAAATGGCAGCTAGCATCGAGCTAGCGGCAAATATGACGGAATATTTATAAATTATGGACTTCAAGTGTATCAAAGTTGGATATAAACGTTTGGATTTATTGCTGAAAAACTCAGAAAGTATGCACAAGTTCCAGGCTGGATAGAAAACCTTCTGTAAAGGCTAGAAAGACACCAAAGACACCCCCGTGATGGCTAGCTCGTTAGCTTTCTGCTGGAAAAAACGGTAAGAAAATCCATAAATCTGTCATCGACTTATATCATAATTTCTCGGAGCTGATTTGTGGCGTCGTCGACGATGACGTCGGGCTCAGAGGGTTAAATAAGAGATAACCAAAGGCAGTCCTACAAGGCAAGATGGCGCCTGAGAGTGTTTTGGCTGGCCATCGGCTGCTGCTTGTGATTTATGTTTTAGTTGTTCTTGCGGTCCCGTTTGTATCCCTGTTGGTGCAGCCAGTTAATTCTCCTCTTGTTTATGAGCGTGATTTCCTTTTAAGTCTCCGAGAGTCGGCGGTGGTGGTGTCCAGCTGCTACTCGGGTGAAAATAAGTTTTGTGATTCCCCATTTATCTCACGTGCAGCTGTGGATCTGTGCGCCCTCTCGGATTGTTGTCGAAAGAGAAGGAAACGTAATAGGAGACGGGGCAAGCGCGGAGGAGTGTCGGTGAGACGAGACGAGCGGGTGCCTTAGCGGCCGGCCCGGACAGGCTGGTGGGCTTATCGGCGGATCACATCAACTCAGCGCGTGCGTCTTCGTGTCAACAGGACATCAACTCATCGTGTGCCTCTTCGTGTCAACTGGATGCAAGGTTCTCTTACCTGGTTATGGTTGTTCCTCAAAACTGTGAGTTGTCAACTTCGATCAAAGTTTCGCGACGGCGTGTGTGAAAAAGGGGGGCTAATTTGGATAATCTTCGTTGTTTGGAGTATGTGCAGTCGTTACAGAAACGAAGAGAGTCGCCCGATACTATTGTGAAAATGGCCCTTTTCAATGTAAGAGCTATTAGTAATAAAACATTTCTAATTAGCGATCTTATGTCTTCACAAGATCTTGACTTTTTTCTAATGACTGAAACGTGGCTGAGGCGATTACAATCGGGACTCCCTCGCTGAAGCAACACCTAGAGACTACAATTGTTTGAACACTCCAAGGCCTGGGGGGAGAGGCGGGGGGAATGTGACAATTTTTAAGAACTGTTTTAAATGCAGGCTGCTAACAGTGGACAAGTTTGCTAGCTTTGAGGTTCGAGCTTTTATAGTGGTCCTGATTAGGCCAGTTATCTGTGCATTAATATACAGACCTCCTAATTACAACAAGGACTTTATTGGGGAATTTTCAGAGTTCCTATCTTCTATGATTACTTGTTGTGACAGCCTTATTATATTAGGTGATTTTAATATTCATATTTGTTGCCCCGAGAAGCCTTTAGTACAAGATTTTCTGTTACTGTTGGATTCTTTTAATTTGATGCAGTCTGTCGATGGTGCTACACATAAGCAGGGGCATACTCTTGATTTGGTCTTGACCCGGGGTGTACCGGTGGGTGAGCTGACTATTGAGAACATGGGGCTCTCAGATCATTTTGTTATTATGTTCAATGTCACTTTTGTTGGACTCCGTTCGGATCCTGTGCCAGTTGGCCGTCGAGTCCGGGCTATAAATGCAGCGTCTGCTCTAAGTTTTCTGACCAGTATAATGCCCTTATACCAGTTAAGAATAATCCATCTACTCAGGGCATAGAGGAGCTGGTATCTGATTTCAATATGTGTTGTAATCATATTTTGGATAGCATTGCACCCTGGAAACAGGTGAAATCAAAATCTGTATCTCAGCCCTGGCTCAATGTTGACAGTCGGGTGCTTAGACAAAAATGGAGGCAGGCAGAGAGGAGATGGAAGAAGGATAGACTGCAGGTCTCTTATGAGATACTCAGAGAATGTATGGTGTCCTATCAGCAATTTGTCAAAGCGGCTAAGGCTCAGCATTTTTTCCATTTAATCGCAAAAAATCAGCATAATCCTAAAATATTATTTAGTGTAATTAATACAATTCTACATCCTGTATGCCCCACTGTTAATTCAGAGAGAGCTTGTGAAAGTTTTTTGCAGTTTTTTACAGATAAAATCGCTGCTATTAGAGCTAGCATCTCTAGCGGAATCCAGGCCCATAGCCAGGTTCAACTTCCTCCTGACTCTCCTACCTTTGGCCAGTTAAGTGTATTTGAGCCGGTAACCACTTCAGACCTGTTTGAAATAGCTAAACATCTCAAGCCCGCTTATTGTTCTCTTGATATCATCCCACCTCGCTTGCTAATTCAGGTCTGGGACGCGGTGGGTCCTACAATATCAGCTGTGGTGAATCAGAGTCTTGTAGAGGGCCAAGTGCCATTTATTTATTTATTTATTTATTTATTTATTTATTCGGGACAGTGCACATTAATGGACAATCTAACATTTCAGTATAGACTGTAAATGAGCCAGGTTATAGCATAAATGCTAATTTTCACCCGTAGTCCCGAGGCAGGAAGACAACAACATATAAAATAGTGCAACAGTAAAAAATGACAATATACAATATCAAGCAAAAAAAAACATTAGCACACATTCAGGCAGTATACATTGTATCAATAAAATTATTCAAGATGAGGACATAATTGGGAACTTTTTAAAAGCTGTTTAAGGTGCTTTTTAAATGTGCAGTAAGTGGGACATTCTCTAATGTTTGTTGGGATGCTGTTCCAAAAATGACCTCCTCTGACAGACAGAACAGTTTGTCCAAAGGTGGTTTTTCTATGCGCAATCTCTATATCACCTCTGAATGAAGCTCTGGTACAACAACCTCTGTCAGACCTTGGTATAATGTATGTAGAAAGTGGACGTGGAGCCAGTCCATGCAAAACTTTATAAATTAAACAGCTATTTTTAAAATGAATAAAATTTTCAAAACTGAGCATATTATATTTTGCTAAAATATTACACTGATGGTATGATAGAGGTTTTTGATCAAGTATTTTTATAGATTTTTTGAATAACATTTCTATGGGTTTTAAAATTGTATTTCCAGTGAGTGACCAGGTTGTGATGCAGTAATCTATATGTGAAAATATCATTGAGTGTAGGAACATTTTAGCAGAAGTAATAGTCATTGATGGTCTGATTTGTTTAAAGTTATGTAAGTTTAATTTAATTCTGTTCGCTGTAAGTTTGATGTGTTTTTTAAAAGAAAGTGTTGGGTCCAGTGTGACCCGAGGTACTTAAACTCCTCTACAAGGTCAAGTTCCACTTCCCCCAGGAACACATTGGACCGCTCCAGTTTTATGTTTTTTTTTGTGAAAATCATGGCAACAGTTTTCTTTTTGTTCAGTAGAAGGCAAGATTTAAGCAGCCAATGCTGTATATTCTCCAGTGCTGATGTAAGGATGGATGATGCTTCATGTGTGCTTTTAGCAGGTGTAAAAATAACCGCATCATCAGCATACATTTGAAAATTGACTTTTTGACAAACGTTTGCCAGATCATTTATATAAATAGAGAACAATACTGGTCCCAAAGTAGAACCTTGTGGAACCCCTGCTGAACATTCAAGGTAAGACGACTTAGCTTCACCAACACTCACAGATTGTCTTCTGTTGGACAAGTAAGATTGAAACCAATCTAGCGCATCTTCTGAAAAGTTGAAGTGAGTTAGTTTAGACAGAAGGGCTCGATGATCTACAGTATCGAACGCCTTCTTTAAATCCAAAAAGACTGCACCAACACAGGTGGTTTTATCAAGCAAGGATTTTACTGTTTCCACAAAGACACAGTTTGCCGTCTCTGTGGAATGGTGCTGGCGGAACCCAAATTGCATGGGATGCAGGAGAGAAAGGCCGTGGCTGAGGTGTGTATTCAGCAGCTTGGCGATCCACTTTTCTGCAACCTTAGATACAACAGGGAGGATGCTGATGGGGCGATAATTTGAAATGTTTGTTTTGTCTCCTGATTTAAAAATTGGTGAGACTATAGCCACCTTCCATCCTGATGGAACTACTGCCATTTTAATTGATAAATTTATCAAATGTGTTATCGGGCATACCAGCGCGTCTTTGTGAATTTTTAAAAAATGTGTGTCAAGGCCGTACACATCTTTGGCTTTTGAGGATTTCATAGACTTAATTATGTTAGCCACTTCCAGATCCGTTATTTGCTCTAACTTAAAAACCGGCTGTCCAGGATTAATAGGCTTACGAGATATCTCTGAGGAACTAAACATTTGTGTTATTTCATTGACAGAATTAAAAAAGAAATTATTAAATTCAGTTGCTAATTCTTTTGGATTATTTATCAGCTCGTTGTTAACTTTTATTTCCAATCTATCATTGTCCATTTTTTTTTTGCTTTCCAATCAGTTTATTAATATTTTGCCATATTAGTTTGCCATTTCCATTTGCACTTGTAATGACATCCAAGAAGAAATCTGCCTTGGCCTTACGTAAGGTATGAGTTGTTTTATTTCTCACGTAAGTAAATCTTTGCCTATCAATGGTAAGACCAGATTTTAAAAACACTCTGAGTAAGATGTCTCTTTCCTTCATGAGTATTTTGCATTGATTATTCAGCCAGGGTAGATGATTTCCCCTTTTTTTACTTTTTATTTTTTTTATAAAAGGTTCCATAACATCTGTAATTTTAGTGTTAAATATCTTGAAATTGGTTTCAATGTCATTATCAGAAAACAATTCAGACCAATTTACTTCATTTAGAGTAATATCAAGATTTTGATGTAGATGTTTTGGGATAAAATTGTAATGGTTATTAAATGTAGATGATTTAAATCGCTTTTTACTTAATTTTCGGGAGACAAATACAATATTATGATCAGAAAGCCCTGTAATGAGATTGTATGTTTTACCAATCCTCTCAACATGATTTGTGAATAACAGATCTATTAAAGTTTCAGAGTGGTTTGTTATCCTGGTTGGTGTTTTTATCATTTGTGTTAAATTAAAATAGTCAGTAATATGTTTAAGAGTTGTTCGTTCCCTCTTTACATTCCAGTTAATATTAAAATCACCCATTAAAATAATTTCCTTGGTTTTATCACAGTGATTAAGAAGAAGTTTAAGTTGTTCATAAAAATCATTTTTTGCAGTGGGCTTTCTATATATACACACTATAACAAAAGACATTGTTGCAGAAAGTGTTATGTCAACACCTACACATTCCAACGCAATTTCAGTTGGCCATTCAATCATTGTGCACTTCAGAGTATTTCTAACATACATTATTACTCCCCCACCCCTCCCATTATTTCTATCCTTTCTAAATTCATTATACCCAGGCATATTTACGACCGCCTCAGGGGAAGAATGGGTTAACCACGTCTCTGAAAGTCCTAAAAAGTCAATATTGGAACTGCACAGCAGATGTTCTAGTTGTTCACGTTTTGGTTTCATGCTGCGTATATTTAAGTGTCCGCCAAATAGTCCCTTTACTTTTGATAACGGATCCCAAACTACCCTTGCCTGATTTAATGTGCGAAATATTCTGTTGGTTCTGTGCCGTTTGAAGACTGGATTCCTATGTTTTGTTGGAAGAGTCAGTTGATTAGCGTTGCAAAAATCAGCAGCGGTTGTTTGTGTTTGCGGAGTCACACGCTCACCAGTGCACGCTCCCGCGTCCTTCCTGCAGTGCTGCCCCTCCGGTGAGTGCGCCGCCACCGGCACGATCCCCGCCGAGCCCACGGACTCGGAGAGTCCCAGTCCAACAAAGCTAGCAATGCTCTCCACACATGGCGAAACAGCCCCTCCAAGGCCGCCCACGTCCCCACACGCCGCACAACCAGCCAACGACACACCCGCGCCGAACCAGGAAGAAGCGCCGGCAGGGCCAAGAGCACGCAACAGCCCAAGACGCGGAAGCCCCACAGTCCACAGCCCAGAACGCGGCAACTCCACAGGGCCCACAGCCCCCAGAGGTGGGTCAAACAGGCGATTTGACAGTGACCAGATGGTAGTATATTGAGGACCACTATTTGTTGGATCTGTCGTTTCTTCTGTAGCACCAATCAGGCCAATGGTGTTGACCGCTGGCATTGGGCCTGGATTAACTTCAATGTCTCCAGCCAGAAGTAGCACAATCGCCATTTGGGTAGTAATCACATTAATGTTGTTTGATTGAGATCTTGCACACGCCTTAGATGAAGTTTTAGGAGGAACATTATTGAGGAATTTGGAATATAAAAGGTGATAACTCCTGTCGGTTTGTGTGTACACGCATTTTTGATTCTCTTGAAAACAACAATGCTTGACAGACACAATTAATAGCGTCACAATATACAAAATTATTATCCAACTTTGTAAAACGCGTTCAGATGGCTGCATTAGACAGGTTGGAGGTTTTAGAGGAGAACGGACAGCTCCTGCCAAACTGTGCATCCTTCTAGACGCCATGCTGCCGTCATATTTTAAGGATGCTCGTGTACAGCCTCTTTAAAAAAAAAACGAGTTCAGACCCGGAAACGTTAAACAATTATAGACCTATTTCTAAAGTGCCTTTTTTAGCTAAAATGCTGGAGAAGGTGGTTTTAAACCAACTTTCTACTTTTTTAAATAACAACAATATTTTTGACAAATTCCAGTCGGGATTTAGACCTCAACATAGCACCGAAACGGCCCTTCTTAAGGTGACCAATGATTTGCTTTTGTCAGTAGATTCTGGGAATTGTGCTGCCTTAGTGTTGCTGGATCTGAGTGCAGCCTTCGATACAGTGGATCATGGTATCCTCCTTGAGCGTCTGAGATTGTAGGTGGGCATTAGGGGAATTGCTTTAAGTTGGTTTACGTCGTATTTACAGGGGAGGACCTTTGCGGTGGAAATAGGGAACTCTATTTCCTCCACCCGTTCCATCACCTCGGGGGTTCCTCAGGGCTCGTGTCTTGGCCCTGTCTTATTTTCCTTATATATGCTCCCTCTGGGATTAATCTGTCAAAGGCATGGTGTGGCATACCATTGTTATGCAGATGACACCCAGTTGTATCTCCCGCTGAAATTGAATGACATCTCAAAATGGTCAGCCTTGCTTGATTGTCTTAACGAAATAAAGTTGTGGATGGCATCAAATTTTCTTCAGTTGAACGAATCTAAGTTTGAAGTGCTGATTCTTGGTCCACCAAAGTTAGGAAATCAGATTGCTCTTGACTTGGGCCCTTTGGCATCGAATGTTAACACTCAAGTGAGGAACCTTGGAGTGATTTTTGATTCTGAAATGAAATTTGATAAACAAGTTAATGCGGTGGTCCAGGGAAGCTTTTTTCAACTGAGGGGCATTGCCAAATTAAAAGGCGTCCTGTCTTCCAAGGATATGGAAGCTGTGATTCATGCATTCATCACGTCCAGATTAGATTACTGTAATTCTCTGTATTTGGGGCTGCCTAAAAAGCTCCTTTCACGGCTGCAACTGGTGCAGATTGCTGCGGCAAGATTGTTGACTGGTACCAGGAAATGGTCCAGCATCTCGCCGGTGTTGGCTTCTCTGCATTGGCTTCCAGTTGAGTATAGAGTGCAATTCAAGGTCCTTTTAGTGGTTTTTAAAGGTCTACATGGGCTCGCTCCTGGATATATTACGAGTTTGTTACAGCAGCATGTTGCGGCTAGACCACTTAGATCTTCGCAAAGCTTTACTTTAAATGTACCAAGAGCTCGGTTAAAAACCAAGGGAGATCGTGCTTTCGAGGTACAACACCGCGTCTTTGGAATACTCTACCTTTATACATTAGATCCTGTCATTCCATCGAGGGGTTTAAGTCTAGGTTAAAGACCTATCTTTTCTCGGCTGCTTTTAACTGTTTTTAGTTATGTGGTTTTTATGTTGTGTGTTGCTTTTTTTTTTTTTTTTTTTTTTTTTTTTTTTTTTAAGGTGTATCTGTCTAATTATTTTGTACAGCTGGGTCTGTAAAGCACTTTGGTCAACTCGTGTTGTTTTTAAACGTGCTTTAGAAATAAATATGATTGATTGATTGATTGATTGATTGAAGAGATCTAGCGCTAAAATGTTTTGTTTTTGAACTCAAACTGAGCGCTCGTGTCCGCTGCTATCAGTGTCATGGATACAGAGTTCTCTTGTGGCGGCGCTCTTCAATCTATCGCCGTTGCGGACACTATTCATTCCGGTGAAAACACGAAATAAAATGCACACAAACGTGTGTCCCTGCTTGATATAGACTGTAACCACTGATGAACATATTCGGTTTTGATGAGAGAAAAAAAAAACTATACCGAGGGCGGATTAGAACCCGTAACCTCTGACACGCTTGGCAAAAGTTCTGCCACTAGACCACTGAAATACTCAAACTGAATTTGCAGATCGATATATTTCACTAAATCATTATAACCTAAGCAGTTATTCAAAAAGTTTACACGAGCGTATAGGTACACGAGCGTATAGGCCTTCACGAATGTTAGGGATATTGTGAGGTAATATTTCCTATGTCAAAAGCTAGCCAAAACTAGGCAAAATATAGTCTGAAAATGAATTTGAGCTCTATGATCAGAAAAGGAATTATATAACACTAAACAACTTACTCCAAACTTATCCTCGGCGGGGTCAATTCGTTCTTCAAAATGCAGCCGTTGGTCCTCCGAGTTTCAAATTCCTCTGAGGAAAAGGTGAATTCTTCCACGCTGTCCAGAATCATCTGAAGGAGTAGCGTGCTATCCTCAAAACGCGATGAACTCTCAGTGAATCTGATGAAGAAACTTCGTGTTATGGCATTGATCGGGGGGCGTGTGCTATGCGTAACGTTTGATCGCCTATTTACCATGTGAAAAGCTCTGGGGGCGTGGCGGTCTCAGCTAATTAAAGATAATGAAGGGAGAACGAAACAACTGTACCTCTCATTTGTTTCAAACGGATTACATAAACTGGAAATATTTTTTTTTAAATAAATTACTTCATTTAAAAGAAGAGAATTTCAGCTTCATAAAGAGAAATCTCTCATATCTCTGTGACAAGTATTGACTGAGTTACAGTTAATTTTTCGGACACGTTTCAGAATGGACCTCACTGACAGAGAGAAGGCAAAACGCGCATCATGTTTATTTTTCTTTTTTTGACGAAAAACACTTTGTTTTTATTGTGAGTACCCCCCAAAAAATAGACACTTAACAGGATCTAATGATGTACAACACTTATATGTAAGATCAAAATCAACAGAGTAATTTGATTCTCTTTTGCACTGATAAGGAAAAAAAAGCGAGCTGGCCGACCCCAGAGGGTTAAAGCTGGACAAAAAAAAAAAAAAAAAAAACCTTCACATACGTTAATGTTGACAGCACTAACGTTACTTCATACATTGCTGACAGAAAATGAAGCGGTTTAAAGTGGACTCGTTTTCATAGTAGGCCTACACAGAATGTTTTTTTAGTAAGCTAACTTACACAGAATGTTCTACATTAAATTAACTAACAGTCTCTTATACACAGGCTCGATCCTGCTCCTCCGTGGCAATGACGGGTTTGCGGTTAAAAACCATAACAAACGAATTTGAAAGTGGGCGGGACACAAACGGGATTTTGAAAAGTGGGGGAAATTTCGCCCGTGGGTAGGACATCATCCCCAGGCTTCATAAACGTGCACTCCATGCATTTACCAACGACGCTAACGTGACGTATGGATCTCAATCACACTGTGTTGCCAGAACCCGCCCTGCTCTGCTTCTGATAGGCTTGTAACATTAATTAGAGCTGCGCTCCGCTCATATGATTGGTAGGTGAAATCAATTGACTCGAAAATATTAAACCGCATTCAAGTTCACAATTTTATTTTTTTTCCCCTCACAGCCGCACGCCGGAGATCCGGCACGGTGCCTGAATACTTTAAGCCCTGCATGCAGATTAAACAGAAAATTGAATATTGAAATATGTACATTTTAAATAATGAGACAAACTGTAGGCCTAATGATGTTGATAATGTTCAAAATATTACTAAAGTATGGTATATGGGTTAATGTAGGTGTCTTGTAATTTTTACTAGGTTACACAACCCTTTGAATTGATTGGCATGGACCTGATAGGCAAGCTCGCAGTAACGAGTAATGGAAACCAGAACATCTGCTTTATATTTGACTACCTTACAAAGTGGCCCCAGGCATACCCACTGAAAACAAAAACAGCGCAAGAAGTCACAGACTGTTTACAAAAATTTGTGTATCAGGCCCCTCAAAGAGTTTGTCAATGAGGTTAGTTTACATGCAAAGATTTACATAAATACACTGATCTCATGATGAAGTGTTGTCCTTGTTCCTTTCAACATCTTTATTTTATAATTGCAGCTTAATGCACATGTCTGCAAGGTGCTGAACATTGAAAGGTCCCTCTGCACCCCGTACCACCCGCAGACCCACGGACTCATGGAAAGAATGAATGGAACGATCCAGAGGTGGGTTTTAAATATTGTATTCTGATTGTAATTAAAAGTTGCCAATGGGGTTGTTTCCCTTGTTTGGCTGCTGCATAAGTCAGCTGTGTACATTGCTGTAGTTTAGCAGATGAAGAATGGTATTAAGGTAAAGGAATGGCATATCTAAGACTCATTCTAAGTCAATGTATTTATAATGTTTTAGATTTATGCATTTATAATAGAACGCATTTAAAATGTATAAAATCAAAGAGCATGGTGCAAGTGTTAAATGTTTTAAAATTGAAAGGTTGTCATATGTAATAATATACTGTATTGATATACAGAGCTCTCTGCAAACTGGTGAAAGACCAGCCAAAAGAATGGGACAGGCACCTGGACACAGTCATGTTTGGTTTACGAACAAAAGTTCAAATCACAACCAAATACTCGCCATTTTTTTAATGTTTGGGAGAGAGGCACGTTATCCCTCTCAAATTGCAGAGCACTACAGGGTAAATGGACATTATTTTTTTTCACTTTTGAAACAGATGTTAACGATCACTTACATGTTTCAATATACTAACCAAGATGAGAACTTTCTTTTCAGATTGACTGTGGAGTACACGGTGTCCATTGAGGAGGTTACAGAGTCCATTTTTAATTTAAGTAAAATTTTAATGGATGTTAAGGGGAACATTAGAAAAAGCCATGAATCTGTATAAAAAAAAAAGGACTGAAGCAACCTCTCACAACTTTCAAAGTTGGAGGAGGAACATCAGAGCCGAACAACGGAAAGGTGGCAAACTTGAATCCAACTACCTTGGGCCATTTACAATCATTTGCTTGGAAGGCAAGAGTGCCGATCTTGAAAACGCAATGGGTGTAACTTTCCCCAAAATAAACGTTGATCACTTGAAGCACCATATTGATGAACTACCCGGAGTTCCCCAAAGATTACAAAAGCCTTCCAACCCATCTGCAGTTCCTGTCACCACAGACTCCCTTGTCTGCTCCCCTTGGCAAATCCCTCCTGTTGCTACAGCCTTCACACCAGCCCCAGCATTGTCAGACTCCACAATTGACATCGACCAATGTATGTAGTGAAACAAGAATCCATCACTGTTTCACCATAATTGAAAAACTAAATTATGTAAGACCAACATTTGTTTTCTCTTGCCTTTCATATTCAATATCATAAAATGTACAGAGGAAGACCATGCTTCTCTATATTTTTCATTTTACAGGTGTGAGAGAAGCCTGGGAAGGAAAGAATGTTTATGCCATTCTCTCAAAATTGGGGCCATTTAAAATTTTCTTTGAAGACATTCGGAAAACTGCTCCCTCTGTACAAATTGAAAGTGAGGTTAGTCTTAGCTGTTTCATGGGTCTGGTATTCATATCCATATGCCTTTATTGCATCCACATAAATTGTTCCAAAGCATTAAATGTAAAATGTATCTAGTCAAGTCACCTTCATTTATATAGCGCGTTTAACAATATAGATTGCTTCAAAGCAGCTTTACAGTGATAATAGGAAATTACAGTAACAGAGAATGTTTAGGCTTTACAGCAGCTCTAGAATAAAGTTATTGTTCAGATAAAGTTAGTTTTTATTAATTCACTTCTATTGCAAAGATCATCAAAATCTACTATTTATTTACTGTCTATTACTGTGTTATTAGCCTGGATGCCAGCCCGAACCCCGCCCACAACATTTTTTGGTCTGGAAGTTCGGTCTGGACTCGATCCATTGAGGAGTAATTATGATCGGTTCAGAAATCGCCTGGCCAATCAAATTGCCTGGGGCGGGCTTTATACGATGATGGACAGCTAATCTATCCAATAACGTAATAATCACGTCATCAAAAACTTATTTCTTTCAAAAATGCTTTTCGTGTTTGCAAGTAGGCCTAACACCGGCAAAGATCGTTAACACATTATTTTTTTCATACTTTTTCCAGAGTGCGTGCAGTTGAGTTCTGTTGACAACTATGCGTTGCTCAACATACGTCACTGCGTTGCTCTGATTGGTTGTAGGTCTATCCAATTGAGTGCAGAGTTCTTTTTTTTCCTGGTTTGGTTAAAACACGCCTCATAATCAAAGCCCTATGGAGCAGTATCACCCCTAAAATCCACTGGATCCGTCTACGGCACGGATTGTCAGCGTCGCGGATGCCGGAGCTAATCGCGGCCATTATAATCTATGCTCTTTAGTCCACCAGCTGTGGACGCAGCGCGTCTCAGAAGCATCCGAGAAGCGTTTCTCCGCTCCGCTTCGCAGAGAATAGGTAGCAGGTCTATTTTCACCGCTTGCCGCGTCAAGCAGCACAGAGCACATCGTACCGGGCAGGAAGTCAGACACAGAAAGGCATAGAGGATCCGGTCGATTTTCAAAATAAAACACCCTGTGGAGACTCCGCATCTAGGGATGGGCGATACCAGTTATTTTCTTTTCGATCCGATACCAAGTACTTTCAAGACAAGTATTGCCGATACCGATACTTTTATGAAATATTTTTATGTGAGTGATTTTGATAGTATTTTGATAGCAACATTATTAATAATAAACAAAATGGACATGACAACGTTTTGTTTGTGTTTATTAACAAACACTGAACACTTTTACCACATTTCTTCCCTTTATAGGTTTTTGAGATGAAACAAGTAGACATTAACATTTTCCTCTTGAGCCTGTTTTTTCTATGACTGATAAACTCTACAGCTTAAAAATAAAATAAAATAAAATAAAATAAACCCCTGATAAAAGACTGGAATGCACTGAAAATCAAACCAGGGATGACTGTTAGGCTGAGAACACTTCAAATTATTTAAATGTCAAACTTGAACCTGAATTTCAGACAGAATTTTAAGTTGGAATCTTCATGTGCATGTACTGATATATACACAGCCAGCATGAGTAAACCATTAAATGATTTAGAACTGATTTATAGGTTTTTGTTAAGGAACAAGAGAATGTTGACATTTTTGCCCTTTAGTCTGTTTCTTCTGTGACTGATCAACTCCCCTGCTTTGGAAAAAAGTCTCTCAGAAGGGACAGATGATGCAGTGACCCCCAAGATATTTTTTGGCTAGTTTGCTGAGAGCTGGAAAGGTTTGTTCGTGATTTCTCCACCAAACTAATGGGTCTTGGTTTCGGGGAAGTACTTTTTCCTCAGCATAGCAACGCATTTCAATTATGGAATCGCTGCTTCCTGATTGTTGTTGTTGTGCTGATAGAACCTGCGTGTCAAAATCCCCCCATATGCCTCCTCCTGTAGATGATGCAGTACATGGGGGTCATTGGAGGAGTCTCTGATGATGCACAGTTTGCTCTAGGTATTGACAGACCTCAGGGTAGATGTTGAGGTAGCTTGTGGTGCAGCCGCCAAGTGGACATCCCGCATTTCAGACAGGAGTCGCTTTTTTACAGCTTCTACATGATCCTTGTCACGAAATCCCAGGTGCTTAAACCTTATGTCAAGAAAGGTGCTGGCACCAAGACTGTGTTTGGTTTCAATTCCAATCTCCGCAATGGAATCTCCGCTGACATTGCTGTGCCAGTTCTGTGGCAAAAGAGCTTCCTTGACGCTCAGTGGCAGCAGATGCTCTAAGCAGCAGTGATACTAGGGGAATGACCTTTGAGACAGAAGTGTATTTTTCTGCTGATACTTCACATGTTGCCTCCTCAAAAGGTTTCAGGGCCTCAATGGTTAGGTGGATAACAGACCGCTCTTCAGTTGTAAAGCACAGGCCACTCTTTCCAAGTAAACAGAAGGCTGTGGTAACCGGATCTATTTGTTCATGTAGCCTCTCCAACATGTAGAAAGCTGAATTCCACCTGGTTTCAACTGAAATAATCAGTTTATGTTCTGCCACTTTCAGTTGATTTTGTATCTGTTTAAGCTTCACTGTGGCTTTTGTGCTGTGGTGGAAAAAGGATACAATGCGTCTGCATTTTTCCAGCAGATGAACGGTCTCTGGAGAAGCCTTTATTCCATCTTTGACCACCAAGTTTAATGTGTGGGCAAAACATGGGTAATGCATCCACCCAGCCTTATGCACTGCATCAACCATATTTGCACCATTGTCTGTGACAACTGCAAGCACCTTTTGAGTTATGCCCCATTCTTCAGCTATTCTTTTCAGCTCTGCACTAATATTGTCAGCTGTGTGCTGTACAGTGAAATTGCAGGTTTCTAGCACAAAATCCTGCATTTGCCAGTTGTCAATCAAATGACAGGTCACAGTTAAATATGCCTCTGTGGACCTTGAGGTCCACATATCTGTTGTAAAAATGACATGGTTTGCATGTTGTAATGTTGTCATTACTTTGGCTTTACATTCAGCATACATATTGTTAATTGTGCACTCCATCAGCTTTTTCCGGGAAGGGATTTGGTAACGTGGATCAAGAATCTTGACAAGAGCAATAAATCCTCTGTCTTCTACAACTGAGATTGGCTGGAGGTCCCTTGCAATCATCTCTCCTATGCCTCTTGTAATTTCTGATGCTCTCTGCGAGTCATCTATAAAATATAATACATATATTTTATTCTTAAAGCTGTGTTACAGGCATTAAGAATTTATAATGATAGTAAATCTCTCCCGTATTACTTAAACTATGTCATTTGTTTAATAAAAAAAAATGTAAATGATAAAAATAATATATAAATTTAAGAATATCCACCAGATAGCCTATCAAGTAACAGAAATAGATATAGGTAATGAAAAATGTTTAAAGCGAAATATCCAGTTTAATATTCTGCTCCACATAAAATACTGTAATATCTTCATATCCGAAACTGTAGGCCTATGTATTGTACAAAGTAGCCTATAGCTATAAATATTGTGACTTAACTTTTTGTACTCAAATAATCTAACAACCACTTGATACCTGGATAACGTCGTTGACCTCTCTGAAAGCATTCTGCTAATGAACTCTGCCTCGAGCCAGAAGATGGGGGTCGTGTCTGTGTTACCTCCTCTGCTCGCTTCAGCTGCACTTCGTCGTGCTCTGTAGGGTGTTTTGCTTTAAGATGTTTTGTCAAATTTGTGGTATTACCACAGTGGCGTATGTTTTTTTTTTTTTTACAAATGTCACACGAGGCTTCATCAATATTTACTGGAGTGAAATAACTCCAAATTACGCTTCTTTTTCTTTCACTCATCGCAGCCATGCACTCGAACTGACTGAGCGTGCTCCTGCCAGTGTTGCCAACTCCTCAGTCAGGAAAGTAGCTATTGGCTGTCCTAAAAGTAGCTAGAAGGCGCTAAATGACGTCATCGCCTAATTTGCATAACTGACCTTGTGCATGTAATTGTGATGGACGCTGTAGAGAGAGAGGAATAACGTCGCTGGAGAGACAAAAGGTGAGTAAAAACCACCCTGAATATGTTTAGAACCACAAATGAACTTGTCGATTCTTTATTTTTTTATTATTATACTTTTTTACGATTCACAACCCTCCTCCTTTATCCGGGCTTGGGACCGGCAAAAGTGACTCAAAAGAGACACTCTGGCGGAGTTAATTCTTTTTTTTTTTTTTTGTATTTTTTGTTTTATATATATATTTTTTTAATTATTTTTTTTTTTTTACCTGGTCCACTTAGGAGCATAAGAACATGCATAAGAAAAACATTAACATTTTTAACCAATTTTTTTTGTATACATTTTTTTTCTTTTTAAGTTTGATTTTTAACCCTATGGTCCACTAAGCCTAAGGAACCTACAAGTCACGCTAAAATATTAACATTTTTAACCATAACATTTTTTTGTATACAATTTTATTTTTCTTAAGTTTGGGTTTTAACCTTATGGTCCAATTAGGAACCTACAACTCACAGTAATACATTAACATTTTTAACTAACATTTTTTTGTATACAATCTTTTTTTTTTTTTTTTTTTTTTTTAAGTTTGGGGTTTAACCTTATGGTCCACTTAGGAACCTTAGAAATCACAGTAAAACATTAACATTTTTAACTATAATATATAAAAGAAAAATGTTTATACAATCTAGATTAACAATCTAAATAGACCAAAAAGAGATAATAGAAAGAAAATACGATATAGTAGAGAAAATGGTAACTAGTTTGGCCCTAATTCAGGTTGTTTTTTTTCAGACCCCCCTCCACATACAGACAGGCTGTGCTGGCTCACAGAAAGAGTGGCTCATCGTCATTTTGGACAAGGCTCTCTATGGCAGGTTCAGCAACTGAGGGAGCTGACTTGAACGAGTAAGCAGCTGATGTGCCAAAAAGCTGCAAAACATTATCTGGGAGCTGGTGCTCATAACAAGCCTCACCAGACAGCTTCAGTCCATATCGGATGTACAGGATGGAGTTAAGGGTCTGCAAGGACATCCGATTTCTGAGCCTGCTTTTTACCACACTCATCTGGCTGAAAACTCTCTCAACTTCAGCATTCGAGTGTGGTAAGGACAACACAGACACAGCAGCCATGGCAAGTTCTTGGTACGGGTTTGATATCAGCTGCATCTCTGAACTTTCTAATTTCACTCCAGAAACTCATTGTGTTTTTTGTCTCATTCCATTTACTAAGGTGGATGGCACGCCATTGCTGGACAATCTTGTCTATGTCTGCAGGGGAGTAGCCGAGGAGCTTGGCTATTTTTTCTATTTCTCCAGGACTCTTATTGTGCTTTAAAGTTTCCTCCACATTAAAAACTGACATGTACTGCAATGCTTCATGTTGTCCGGCAGTCTCACCCTCAACTCGTTAGTGAGAGAGATGGTGAAGGCTACACACCGCTTTCGGACATTGATTTCATCCTCCGGCACAAGATGGAGCTCAGCTGTCTTTGATTCAAAAAGGTAACCAAGGTACGGCTTGGGACTGATGTATCCATCTATTGGCCCTTTAAGAACATCAATTTTTGCCAGTGGATTCAGCACCCTGCTACTCACAGACTTTATCAGGCTAACCAAGCTGTCAAGTAGCTTAAGAGGATCTACTTGTTCACCCTCAAAAGCCTTGATGGCCAACTGTACCTCACCCAGCACTGACTTCAAAAACATCAGATACAAAATGTTTTGAGGGTCGCTATACATGGAATACAACACCTCAGCCATGTAGCAGCGTTCACTTGACTTAGAAATGACTTAGAAGTGACTGAGAAATGCAGCCTAAGCTCCTCCCACTGGTCCAAAATGCGTGAAACCGCAGGTTCAATGGAAAGCCAACGTGTGGCACAGACCTTTGTTATTTGTAAAGGTTTTTCCCCACAGTTAATGGTCTCATATATGGCCTTATAGGCCTCCCTGTGCTTTGAAAACACTGAAAACCAGTTATAAGTCTCTCGTACAAGGTATTTCACGCTACGGGGAATGGTGTCATTGGAAGCATGACTTACAGCAAGCTGCAGAGAGTGGCATACACAGCGAATAAGAACCAGATCTTTGAGGCCATACTCTTCTTTCAGGACTTTATGGACCCCATTGTTAATCCCCGTCATGACAGAGGCATTGTCAGTCCCTATCCCCAGGAGTTTCTCTTTTTTTAGACCACACTTCATGAGGAAACCCACAACAGCACAGGCTATAGATCTGGCATCCCCTCCCTCCAATTCAACAAGCCCCAGAAATGTTGAGACAACTGTCTGCTTGGTGTCACTAAAGTACCTTATCACAACCCCTAGGTATTTAGAAACACTTATATCTGTGGACTCATCGAGGAGGAGACTGAAACGCTGATCACCCACATCTGCAACCAACCTTTTGAGAAAGTATGGTGCTAGAACACCATTAATCATCTCTGTGCACTTTGTCCTGTGCATTTTGAAATGGGTAGCAGCAAAAGCAGCTCTACATGCTTCTCCAATATGATCGCATGCCAGCAATGAACAGTCTTCAGCGATAGCTAATGCCATGGTGGCCTCAGCCTTTTTAGCAGAGTCAATTTTTTGAATCATAAATGGCAGGTTTTTCTGGGTGGAACTATCATAAGGCTTTGCCTTTTGAGTGTATTTTTGAGTTGCCTTGTGTTTTTTAACATCACTAAGTTTGGCATAAAAATCAGCCTTACCATACAAACAGTATGCCCGTGTATTGTCTCCAATAAACGGCTTTAAGGACACATATCTCGATCTGTCCCCATATTTTATTAAATTATAAATATTGTAGTTTATTTATTGTAGCCTATTTAAAGTTTTTTCACACACAAATTTAAACTGAAGTGTTCAATCCAGTTGTTTCAACTGGTTTTGTAGAGTTTAAGAATGTTTGAGCAAGGGAGACTAAATAAACTTGCTGAGATCCAGCGCGAGAGGCAAAACTCATGTTTTTAATTTATGTTGCTTTGGACTATTTTCGATTTGTAGCCTACCGTTTCGTTTAATTTAGCTGCAATTTCTTTGGCAAAACAAATTTAAAATGTAGCAAGAATAAGATTCTGTGTTTCTTTTTAGCATGGAAATAAAGTCTAAATGCAACCCCGTTTTACATTTTTTTAAAAACTGTTCCACCACTTTATTTAAACCTTGAATAGGCTATATGCACGCATAAGTTCCGCATTTGACGCAAGGATGCTCTTCCGTTTCCGGTTGGGGAGATTAAAGCGGAGGAGAACTGAGGAAAACGGGATTATGGCAGAGTCTTCAAAATGTACTGTCCTTCCGTCTTTGCAACGAAACTGTCATATGTTTAGATGTAATTTTATATATAGTTATGTTTATTTCATATAATTTTAAAAAGAAGCATAAACACAACGAGGGGTGTCTGTTTTGTCTGTTTTTGTGACTAACGTTTCTTTAGTATAACCATGGAGTATAAAATTCAATATAAATTCTTGGTATTGCATTGGACTCTACGATCGGCGGAAGTTATCGAGCATCCTTAACCCTTCACCGGAAATACCGCCGTGCATAGAGCCCATTGTTCGATGGGGTTCCAAATTTAACCCCTTAACTGTCACCGTCCCGCTAGCGGGACGCCTAACTTTACTTCACTATATTTCTATTAAATCCTAATCTAATTATGACAAATTATATATCGTTGGAAAGGTCTAAGACTTCTAAATAGATATTCTACCCCTGTTTTGTGTTACAAATTATGTAGGAAGAGTAATTTATGAATTTATGACAAGAGTGCACCTCAAAAAATCTGCAGCATAACAGGTGGTCTGACCTTTGTCACAAAAAGTCGATGCACCCACTTTTAATCATTGATACTTCTGTTTTTATGCTAAAATTTCATAATAAAAACATACATTATAGTTTTGATAAAATTTAAATTGATAAAACTAAATTGATAAAATAAATATAGAGAATATCCATCTATATTCATAGTTCATGTATATTGTCTTGAATGAGAATAATGTTAGTATATATAGTTATACTTATGTTCATTTTGTAATAAAATATTTTTGTGTGTGTGTTGATTTGCTACAATATACTAATTGCTATATTGGTAGAGTCTTCTGACCAGCAACAGCCCACCTTCACACTGTTATGTCCAATAACAGCTAGCCAAGACAGTCTCATTAGCCAAACAGAGCTGTCATAGCTGTTACTAAGGCTCATTTACTTTGAAAGCAACAGGTTATCCAATAGAAACTTAGTTTAGGTCTAATTGCAAACACGTGCCAATCACAATCAACCTCCTGTTTTGAAATGCTGCTGAATGTTTATAAACGTGCAGAGCAGAAAGCAGGAGCACACAAACTGCACTCTCATTATCCACTGCCAAACTCACAAGATGGATCCACAGAGGCCTAAAAAGCGTTTTACACTGCTAGAAGTGGTTGAAGAGCTTTTTATGTCAAGTGATGATGAGAAAAATCATACTTCAAGCAATGATGAGCCAAATCATCATTCAAGTGATGATGAAACAGACGTGCTTTTGCCAGAGGAAATGTCCGATTCAACCCTAGAACGGTGAGTGATTTCTTTTCTTCTATTCTATTACACATTCTTTACTAATTTTACTGGGTTACATGTAAATATGATGTAAACATATAATTGTATGATAATTATACATTTATATCTATATATAATTGAATTATGCATGTATGTACTATGTTAGGTTTATGCTTTATTCAGTTTGTACTATATTGTTGCATGTACCATATTAGTTTTTACTATATTCAGTTTGTATTGCTGTACATAATATGTAAGTTTTATGCTATATTCAGTTTGTACTGTATTGTTGCAATATGGATTCGGATGATGATGGTGATGACTTGTCTGAATCTTCAACCTCATCCCCATCAGCTACATCTATGTTCAGTGGGTTTAGTGAAGAAGGCAGAAGGAGAGGCAGAGGAAGAGGGCAAAGCAGAGGAAGAGGGCAAAGCAGAGGAAGAGGAAGAGGGCAAAGCAGAGGAAGAGGGCAAAGCAGAGGAAGAGGGCAAAGCAGAGGAAGAGGAAGAGGGCAAAGCAGAGGAAGAGGGCAAAGCAGAGGAAGAGGAAAAAGCAGAGGAAGAGGAAGAGGGCAAAGCAGAGGAAGAGGAAGAGGGCAAAGCAGAGGAAGAGGGCAAAGCAGAGGAAGAGGAAGAGGGCAAAGCAGAGGAAGAGGGAGAGGTACTCAACCTGCTGTTTCTTCAGGTACCACTGAGGAAAGATGGCACAGCTCAAATGAACCTGACATCCCACCACCTGAGGTTGTGTTTCGACCAGCTCGAACTCCTGGCCCTCAGCTTCTAACTACCGAGATATACAGCGCTCTGGAACTGTTTCGGCAGTTCTTTTCTTCTACGGTGTGTCAGACGATAATCCGAAACTCAAATGCTTATGCAGCTGAGCACCAAGACACAACCAGGAAGCCATGGCAGGACATGTCCCTAAAGGATCTCTACGCTTACATGTCAGTGGTCATCTACATGGGTCTGGTAAAAGTACCACAAATTCCGAATTACTGGAATGGGTCCAGGCTATACAAATTTGGCTTTCCTGCCACTGTCATGTCTGGCAGGAAATTTCAGGCCATTGCAGGGGCACTGCATCTCAGCGATCCTAAGATGGATGCTGAGAATGCGAAAATGAAGGGGACTCCGGCCTATGATCGCCTGGGCAAATTGAAGCCGGTATACCAGGAGATAAGAGATGCCTGCAAGAGCTATTTTCACCCTCATCAAAATATCGCCGTAGATGAGAGGATGGTGGCATCCAAAGCAAGAATTGGGTTGAAACAGTACCAAAAAGAAAAGCCAACAAAGTGGGGGTACAAACTTTTCGTTTGGGCTGATTCAGCCCATGGCTACACAATATTTTTTTATTTATGAAGGGAAATCTCCTGAAGCTCAAAATGGATCAAGTAAGAGGCTAAGTTATGAATCCGTGATGGCACTAGTGGATGCTGGGAACTGGCTACAAGCTGTTTGTAGATAATTTCTACACCAGCCCATCACTTTTTAATGACCTCCTCCAGAAGGGCATCTGGGCCTGTGGGACCATTCGGAGCAACCGGGTGGGCTTCCCAAAAACTACGGAAAACAAGTTGCCCAGAAATGCTCCCCGTGGGAGTATGCGGTGGATCCGTGACAACAGGCTCCTCTTTGTTGAATGGAAGGACACCAGGGAGGTGCTCATGTGCTCCTCCTTCCATTCAGCAGGAGGAGATCACACCGTACGGAGGAGGGTGAAGACGAGAGCTGGAGGATGGACAGAACTCACTGTACCCATACCTACTGCAGTGCATGACTATAACCAGTGAGTTGAATTTATTCAGTGGTGTCGTGTACAAAAATTGTGCAAATGAGTTCATTTTTTATTGGTTACATTTGCATTTAGATTTGAAATGTATTCTATTTTTTCCGCACAGGTATATGGGAGGAGTTGATCTTTCTGATGCCCTTGTCGGGTACTACAAAGTACTCCGGAAGACCAGGAAGTGGTACCGCTCGATCTTCTACCACTTTGTAGACATTGCAGTAGTAAATGCCTTCATCCTGCACCAGCAGTTGGCTGCTGCTCATAACCGAAGAGCAAAATCACAGAGGGAATTCCGTGAGGATTTGGTCATGGAGCTTGCAGACTGGATCCCCCCAAGTGAGCCTGCACCTCCAGCTCCTCCAGCTCCTCCTGCTCCAGCACCTCAGGTGACAGGAGAATCTTCAGGCCATGTCTGCCACAGGCCAATTTACATCACAAATAAAAGTGATGACCCCAGGAGAAGATGCCAAGTGTGCCATCGGAAAACGCCTGTATTCTGCAAGGGATGTGCATCCTACTTTTGTTTCCTAGCAACACGAGATTGCTTCAATTACTGGCATGATGTAAATAGATTGTAGTGTTCAAAAGTTGTGTAAGATTGTATATATTTGTAAAAAGTTTGTAAATAGTTGAAAAATTGGAAAAAGTTTGATATTTATTTTTCCAGTATTTTTATTTCATTATTCTTTTCTTTCATTATTTAATAGTCTTGTTCATATTTCAGTTACAATTTGTATAGAAAAGTAACAATGTGTGTGAAAAGTTTGGATAAAGGTAAAAAAGGAAATGTATCTCTCTCTCTCTGTGTGTGTGTGTGTGTGTGTGTGTGTGTGTGTGTGTGTGTGTGTGTGTTTGTGCTTGTGCTGTGGTGTCAGATGTCACTTCAAGCAACTAAGTGACCTTTGGAAATCATCAATGAACAAGGGTGTCTCCTAGTGGCCATTTGTGGTGTGCCAACTCAAAGTCTCACAGAAACCTCAATTTTTAAAATATCAAGCTGAAAATTTAAACACAATTCTGTTAGACTTGTAGCTTTTAATTTTTTGCATTTTTAGGCTGAAACATATATTTATTAATATATATATATATATATATATATATAATTAATATAATAAAACAGATATTACATCAAATTTTCATTACAGTAAACTTAAACTTTAATAACTTTTAGAAACATTCATATTTTTTAATTATTCCACATCAACAATAATTTGCCAGGTGTCTTCTTTCAAAAAAGACCAACCTTATGTCTGTATTCCAAAGCGTTCATGAATTACAGCTGTTTAAGTTTGTATACTGCATTTTCATGTAAATGCCCAAAAGTGGGGGTGACAGTTAAGGGGTTAAGTATTTTTAGTGTTTTTTTACATTACACAATAATTTAGCAGACTAAAGACGAGCTTTTTCATTTTCTGACGCAATCGGCTAACAATCTTCCTTCAACAGTTTTGTCGTCTGTGTAGCGGCTCTACAGGGATGTAGCAATGTTGTAATGTGCCATTTATAATTAAACAAAACGCTTGACTTTAAATAAATAAACAGTTAATAAACTGGCAAATAAACAGTTAACTATTTAAGCATCAAGAACGGTTAAAGATTAATGTTGTGTGTCGGCCAACATAATGTTATATTGAGATTCAATCTCTGGTCTCTTGGATCTCCGTGTGGTTGCGTTAACCACAGAGCTACCGCCTGAACGCTGTTACATCAACGTCTTATACTCTTGCAAAGCCTCATTGATGTAGCCTAATATGTTTCTATTGCAATGTTTTATATGGAAATGTTTTCATTATTTATTCAATTTAATTTAAGTATTGTGATGAATTATTTTAACTACATTTCACTTGAATTCATCTGCTACCAGCTTTCAATTGCTCTGAATGAGCTGCGGCTCAGCAGCAGATTATGCAATAGAGAGAATAAACTGACACTTTTCAAAGTCTGTGATTGTAGCGCCTCTTAGCGGTTAAAGGCAGCAAATACACCCCGAATTTCACGCGGTGGCGGTGAAAGTATTATTCTGGTTGGTAACCTACTGTACTTGCACGGTTTCTTTAATGTACTCTCAGTAAACTTGTCACAGAATGGGTGGATTCAAGGTGTGAGGACTCAAGTGCATAAAAATTGGGTATGGGTATTTATTAAGTAAAAAACAAACAAAACTCCCTGGTGGGGGAAAACAAGAACAATAACAGGCAGGATTAGGAAACACAAGGAACATGGACAACGAACAAGCACAGGAGCCTGTACCATGAAGGTAGCTGAACAAACTCAGAGTTACAGGATTAGTTTTGAGTTGACAAAACCAAACCGATGCAATCAGGCTTTATTGGTACCATGAAGCAGCTCATCAACTTTCTCTGTCAACTCAGGCTTTGATCTTAAGCTATGATTACTCCACGAGCGCGTGCACATACCAAAGTGACGTTGGCACCGAACAACCAATCGCGTTCGATATGGATAGAGTGAGAGCGATACTTTCTTTCCGCGGAGCAAGAGATAATCATTCAGAATTACGATGAATTTAAATATGTATTACAAGCTCGAAACAATACGGTCTCTGCTGCCAAAGCAAGAGAAGACTGTTGGAGAAAGATTGCTGATTGCGTTAATGTGTAAGCTAAATAAATACGTTCTTTATTCATGTGAAATGATGTATATATAGGCTATGAATGTATGTGTGTGTAAAATATAGCCTATATTTTTATAATATATTAAAAAAATTGCATGTATATACCTGTAAGGATTAATATTCATTGATTTTAGATGCAACTCCAAACGTTTTTGGCAGCTGATAAAGACAAAATATAAAACTATAATTAAAAGTAGCCTAGTAAGTATTTATTTACACACAACCTTTTATTATTTTTTTATTTGTTTGAGGCAAACCGAAAAAAAGAGTGAAATTCAGAAAACCAGTGGAGGGCCACTCCTCCAGAATACACTGAGTTGGCTCTGATAGGAATAAGGGACGGCGATTATGGATGGGATTACAGGTGCTGTACAATCTGACCCTGGTGCTGGCTCCTCTAAGCAAGTAACACTGGGTACGTGTGCGATACATACTATTTTAAGTTTTAAATATGACTGACTGTATGTTCTGCAATAGAGGGAAATGCAGTGTCCCTGTTGAAGCCAGCACACACACACAGTCTCCCACACAGAGGTCAGTATGCAGCAGACAGAACACCAGAAACATATTGGCCTACTTTTATTTATCAGGGAAGAGGAAATGATGAAGACACTCTGTCTGTGTTCTGGGACAGTTGCTGAGGTGAATGCACTGGGCTTTTTATTAAGGCAAACATTTGAATGTGTGGCATAAAACAGGGACTGGCCCAAGTTACACATCTATTTTATTGTAGGATTTTTCACAACCTGTCCCAGAAACTAAAGCCTCTACCTCAACAGGCTTCAAAAGAAATGTGAACAAAGGATTTAAAACCCTTGACATACATTACAGGTGTTTGTCAAGGACCTTTTTGTGAATTGATTAGCCTCCCAAAAACTTCTAATGATCATGTTTGTGGTGGAATTATGTTTCAGGTGGAAACAGACTCAGTCAGGGCCCTTTACAAAAGGAGCCTATGGAGCTAGACTGCACACTAAAGGAGCCTATAGAGCAAGACTGCACACTAAAGGAGCCTATAGAGCTAGACTGCACACTAAAGGAGCCTACAGAGCTAGACTGCACACTTAAGGAGCCTATAGAGCTAGACTGCACACTAAAGGAGCCTATAGAGCTAGACTGCACACTAAATGAGCCTGACTGTGAGCTGAGGAGGCTCCACATTTAAAAATAAATGCAACAGCTAGATTAAACTGATCTCAGGTGTAGGTTTTGCTGTCCCAATTCAAATTAACAGTGTTTTGTACTGTACCAAATTTAAGTAGCTTTCCTCAAAGCGCTGACACAACATACTCACGGAAAGTAGATTGTTATCTGTTAATTTTACTATTAATTTAAAGATTCATCTCACAGAAAATAATAATTTCACATGTTCACATAATCTCTACCTGAACATTAAGGCTGTGAAAGGACTTTCTATTAATATAATCTGCCTCATGTTCTCCTAGAGAAGTGGACATTGCAACATGTGTGCAGGATATTCCTTCAATGACTCTATAGGGAAGCCTATCATAAGATTAACCGAATAAAAAAATATTAAAATAATGCTTAACAAGTACTGTATTGTATAATTTAACACGTTCTACATTGTGAAATTTGCTTTTTGGAAGAAGAAAAAAAAAAGTGATGTCACCCTATCAATATTACCGACAATTTTATAAAAAGCCTCTCTTATGGACATGGTCAATAAATGAACACTATTAAACTATTAATGTACTCCTGCAGAGCGAGGACCACCTTGCGAATGGTTCGACAAACCGTGTTTTCTCCTAGATTCTGTGCATCACCGCAAGTATGTTTGCGTGTTGCGATTGCGTGCAAGTATGCAAGCACTTGCAAAAAACGCAACGCAATCCCATTTATGGTAAAGTAAGTGCATGAATTCGACGTGTTAAATTATTTATGAGCGGCTCAATAAGTTAGCAAAGATAAGATATTCCTTCCGCAGAAAATCTGTATCTTTGATACAAGTAGCCTAGTAACTATCAGGAAAGGCAAGGGGATTTTGTCCGGCTAAAAACTCTTTCTCTACGATGTGCTCGTCTAACAGTTTGCGCTGAGATGTCCACAGGATTTGATAGAAAATGTAAAGCAATTGCAACCAACACTGGGAATTACGTCACCTATATGTTTTTTTGCTCAGCTGATTGGTCAAACTTCAGTCTGAGATCTCGAATCCAGAACTTAACCTGCCCGGAGCAGGTTAGCCGTGCAGCGTAAGATACCATGGCAACGAACACCGATTAAAGCCGAGCTACTTTCAAAGTACCTAAAACCCAGGGTTGGCGGAAACTAAGCTGAAACATAGCTGGCTAGCCACCTAAACCGGCTTCATGGTACAGGCCCCAAGACTGCAAACACAGGGAGATTAAATAGGGGAACAAACATAAGAGGGTAACAAGGCAGGCAGGTGGGGAAAATTAAACAATAATGAGATAAGATGGGCGGGGTTTGACAATTGACAGTAGAGCACATGGCACAAGGAAATAACATGATGGCACAAGAAAATAACATAACAGCCATGTACTCACAATAGATAAATTCATTACTCAAGTAGAAGTATAGATACTAAGACTTCTGTAGAAGTTGAAGTATCAACTCAAGCTTTTTACTCAAGTAAAAGTACTGCTTTCAAAAAACTACTTAAAGGAGTAGTTCACTTTTAAAAAAACTTTTGCTGATAATTTACTCACCCCCATGTCATCCAAGATGTCCACGTCTTTCTTTCTTCAGTCGAAAAGAAATTAAGGTTTTTGATGAAAACATTCCAGGATTTTCTCCATATAATGGACTTCATTGGGAGCCAGACGGTTCAAGGTCCAAAAGACAGTTTCAGTGCAGCTTCAAGGGCTTTAAACGACTCCAGACGATGAATAAGGGTCTTATCTAGGACCCTTCGAGTCATGACTCGAAAAAAGATTTGTTAATTTTGATGAACGAGTTTGAACAGGAGAGTCACGAACGCTCATCACAGAACAGAGCAAGGCAGGCCTTTGTGCTTAAAAAAATTAAACTTTGTTATTTATTTTTTAAATAAGCGATGGTTTCGCTAGATAAGACTAGATAAGACCCTTTTATTCATCGTCTGATATCTTTTAAAGCCATTTGAAGCTGCACTGAAACTTTCTTTTGGACCTTGAACCGTTTGGCTCCCAATGAAGTCCATTATATGGAGAAAATCCTGGAATGTTTTCATCAAAAACCTTAATTTCTTTTCGACTGAAGAAAGAAAGACGTGGACATCTTGGATGACATGGGGGTGAGTAAATTATCAGCAAAAGTTTTTTGAAAGTGAACTACTCCTTTAAAGTATAAAAGTAAAAGTAATGTAAGGACAAAAAATTCCAAGGACAAAAGCACAGGCCACGCCACAGGGGCCTATAGTGGACTCCCACCTCTTCAATAAAACATGTTTCTAAAGGCCATAATGACTATAATGTTATATTAAAAAAAATTAGGATGAACTAGGCTACCTGTTTCAGCCACATGCCCTTTGAAAATGAACGCATTTTAGTACAATGCAAATACATTAAAGAACCATATGTGCACTACTAAGCATTAACATATGTTTCATGCAGATACAGTAGGTAGCCAACCAGAATGCCTATTACCACCGCGGCAGAAAAAAAACAGTCGCATTTCTAAGTCATTCGCGAAATGACCGCCAGGTGGCGCAAAGGGACATTTAGCGAAAGCAAAACGTATGTAAAAGTAGCCTACATTCTAAATAGAATATAGCAAACTTTTAGAGCAGAACATTTTAGAAATCAAAATTTAAAAGAGGCCTATCTCGCAGTCAGTGAAAATATATTAGGTGCAATCAATGATGCTAAACTATTGAGGAATGAGAAGATTGAAGAGTGCTTCTCTCGTTTGCGCGCACACTGACTAGTGAACAACCAATCTTGTGGTCGAGTGGTAGAGCTGAAGGTTTACACAGTACAAAGACACGGGTTCGAAACCTGAATAAACATGGTTTTTATATAATTACCATGCATTTCCATTTTACACTAAGGAACAAATCTTATCCAACAGAACAAATCTCATCCAACAGATTGACTGAATTTACGTCTTCAAAAACAGTTCTGTTAAAAAAAAAAAACTTCACGGGGTTCCATATATGCAGAAAGCTTTTTTAGAAACATGGTTAAGCAAGGTGCGATTTGCCGGTGGGTGATTTCCCCCCTCCACAGTATAGCGAATCAATGCTATAGGCCTACCCTAAATAGACCATATCAAATATATATATATATTATATATATATATATATATAAAAAAATATGTATTTTAAATATACAACACGCACGTTTAAACAACAAACAATAAAATCTGAACCAGCGCTTCTGCTCCTGTATTGAGAGATAACATGCAGCGCGTTTCAGTTACGATCCTGGTTCCAGTGGCCTTAATACATTCACGGCTTTTTAAAATGTCACAAAGCGTTTTTGAGGTGGTTTTGAACGAAATATTGAAGTTTATAATTAAGTATTTTGACACACCAAGCCTAGTGCGTATTCTAAAATGGGGTTTTATTCTGCCATTGAATTAGAGTTCGACAAACGCAGCGGCACGTTAACTTGAATTTATTTTTCTGCTAAAATAACTTAATAGGCTATAGCCTACTTCGTATTTTTTTGCTCATACAGATAGG
The DNA here is from genome assembly GCA_036326025.1 of Chrosomus eos. NCBI lineage: Eukaryota > Metazoa > Chordata > Actinopteri > Cypriniformes > Leuciscidae > Chrosomus > Chrosomus eos. Next base: position 27,460,249 of record CM070822.1, read on the forward strand.
ATATCATATTTTAAAACTGTAAAAGGTCTACTTTTATTCATGTGAAGTAGGCTACACTCACAATAGGCTAACAACAAAACGTTTTCTCACTCATTTGAGCAAACACACACTGGAGAAACAAACGTTTAAGCTTATCTCAGTGAGCTACGACATGGCTGAGTGGTAGAGCTGGCGGTTCATCAATCAGAAGACATGCGTTCAAATCCCGAACAAACATGGACTACTGTAATATTTTTTTATTTTTAGGCTATTAATGCAGATTTGTTTAGTTCTAAAACTCTGTTACACCATATATTTTTTTTGCTTATATTTATAAAATAAAATTACCATGCATTTCCATTTTACACTAAGGAACAAATAGGCTATCCAACAGAACGACTTTACATCTGTAGCTAATAATACCAATCGTTCAAAAGCAGTTTTATTAAAAAAAAATATATATATAGGCCTGGCCTATATATATCTATATTAGTTTTATTCCCTATAGCCTACATAGAGTTTTTAAAAACATGGTTTTAAGTAAAGTTTTCGAAAAACGAGGCAGCGCATTCATTTGATTTATTTTTTCTCAAAACAGCTAAAATAACTTAATAGGCTATACGTTAGGGCTGGATGATTAATCGAAAAATAATCGAAACCGAAATTCAGAGCCAATAACCGACGTAATTTTACCATGTCGGTTATTTCGGTTTTTGAATCCTATTAATATTTCCGCCCACTGCGTGTTAATGTACTTTCCCTTTAAAACATATTACCGCGTGTGTAGTCAAGTGACTCCGCACCGTCCAGTCTGCGACATTGAAGCAACATGAGCTCCTTTCACACAGTGCGTTGATCCCGGGAAATTGTCGGGAAATTTCCTTCTGTGTGAACGCAAACACGACCCGGGATTGATGCCAGGTTGGGGCTCTACATTGCCGTGTTCAGTCCCGAAACGAGCGCTGTTTGAACTAAAGCTGTAATCAATGCCGTGTCGTCGTAATGATGATGCTGAAGCCGGGATCGTTCGCTAGCGTGTATAATTGAATCAGAGAAAAAATGCACAAGCGTGGTTTCTAGAGAGAGAAATTGCAGCTCATAAGCAAACTGTAGACGCTGCTGAGACATTACGTGTGCATTGCTCAAAGAGAGAGAGACTGACAAACGCCCAGCAAGTGCCTCCACAAAGCAGGTGTCTAACACAAGCATTTACAAATGCTATACGATATAAAAATGATTTGTTTTTTAGTTTTATACAAGTTATATTTTACTTTTAAAATGGCAATATTTACAATAATTTATTTTGTTTACAGAAATAACTTTTTAAAAGTTCTTTATTTTCTACAATTTTAGGAAACTTTATTTTTACATTAAAACTTAAATTACATTTTTTATAAGACATTTTTATTTCAAGCATTGTATGCTTTGTTTAATTCAAATGTTTGAAATATTTAATAAATAAGCATTAATAGCTATCTGTGTGTTTCCTTATTTTAGAATCACAAAGATAGGATTATGCACTTTCATTAGAAAAAATAACCGTAAACATGTCAGTGACATGAGAATTTTTTTTTAAAATAATCGTTCAATAATCGTAATCGAGGTGACTTGTTCGATTAATCGTGATTATGATTTTTAGCCAAAATCGTCCAGCCCTACTATACGTGATTTTTTTTGGTCATACAGATAAGAGTAGAGTAGCCTACATCATTCAAAACTGTAAACTTTTTTTAGGCTAACGACAAAAGTTTATCTGTCGTCTCTCTCTGTCTCCGGGAACTGCGCATCACAAAAATGAACCGAAAGCCACTTGCCTCAGTCACGATAGGAAATCGGCTATGTCTAAAGCCTTTAAATGTCTAAATATTTAGGCTAATAAATGTTATCTGATTATGTAATCCATATGAAAACGAGAGGTACAGAGAATCTGCTGAAATATGTTTATGATGATGTGACTGTGAGCGCCTCCCAATGAGAAAATGACAAGGTGAAAATCTCGCTCTAATTAAATGTAGAGACTAAATCGCCCTGAATTAAAATGTAAAAACAGATCAAATCATTTGTCGAAGTGTTGCTATATTGTTTCATTTAAAGTTCATAATTATCTAAATGTTATTTAGTTTATCAGCAGTACCACGAAGCACCGATATTTATTTGAATAATAATAATTTTAAAAAGAACTAATTCACAATTTGCATGCCTGGATCCAAAGATCCCTGTAGAATTTAATATTGAGTTGAGCATTTTGTTCATGACAACAAATGAACATGCGTTTGAAGATATATTTAGTTTTGCTTGGAAAAAGCTGGCCCAAACCAGTTTTATTTCTTAAATTATTTAAATAATGAAATATTTAGTAATAAACTTTTATGACAGAAATATCACTACATGTAGCTTAAATCATTTGATTCCTTCATTATCAACACTTTAATAGCCTAATGCTAATGTATAAAAGAGCGATTTAAGTGTGAATTGCGACTTCTCTTTATTTTAAGTCAGTCTCAGTCTCAGAGAGCCTGTGGGGGGTTTGGAGGGACAGTTCAGCGTGATGCAGGACAAAAGGAGGTGTTAATGTCCCTCTTTCATATGGAGAGTGTCGGATAGCCAGCCTGATGAGCAGGCAAAGACAAAATTATTTTAAGAATACATCTCTCGATGTGTCCCCATATTTTATTAAATTATAAATATTGTAGTTTATTTATTGTAGCCTATTTAAAGTTTTTTCACACACAAATTTAAATTGAAGTGTTCAATCCAGTTGTTTCAACTGGTTTTGTAGAGTTTAAGAATGTTTGAGCAAGGGAGACTAAATAAACTTGCTGAGATCCAGCGCGAGAGAGGCAAAACTCATGTTTTTAATTTATGTTGCTTTGGACTATTTTCGATTTGTAGCCTACCGTTTCGTTTAATTTAGCTGCAATTTCTTTGGCAAAACAAATTTAAAATGTAGCAAGAATAAGATTCTGTGTTTCATTTTTGCATGGAAATAAAGTCTAAATGCAACTGTCATGAATTGATTCCAACGGAGGCAAGATTTAGCGAACCCAAATGCAACTTTAATAATAAACATAAGTTCAAACATAAAACAAAGGCTAGAAACAAGAACAACGACTGGTAACATTCACAGGTAACATACAATACTAGACAAAGATACAGGGCAAACATGAGGGCTTAAATACACAAGACTAACGACAAGACAAGGGACACCTGTGAACAATAATCAGACGATTAACCAATGACAAGACACATGGCAGGATCACATGACAAACGGAATCACATGACAAGACAAGAACCAGGAACAAGCATAGACAGTATAAGAAATGGACAGAGCCATCTCATTGGAACTCCGTTGAGAGAGTTGAAGCCCATTTTTAGCGATTTTTGAGCACTTCCGTTCCTGACGCGCAGACTCAAACCGACTCAAACTAACCTTGATGACGTGAGCAACCTGACTGACAGACGTAAATCTTCTAGTAGCTGTGCGTGAAAATTGCCAACGTTAATCTTGCAGAGACAGGGAACTTGAGCAAAGAGTTATTTGGCGTGAGTGAGCAGGAGTATTTTGTCCCGTTGCTTTTATGGACTCATTATCTATGGGCTTCTCCCTTGACGGGACGTCCCCCCGATTGCCTGCGAGCTTCTCCTCCTGTCTGTACGGTCACGCGACAGAGAGTCGAGTGGTTATGACGCAGTCGTTAGCCTGTTTTTACAAAAACTGTTTCTACGGGGCCATAATGTAACATAGAAGGTAATGGAGCCCTTTATACATTGTCGTGTTTCTTTAGAAATAAATAATGGACAAATGGAGTCTTTAAACGCCTCAGATGTAAAGTTATTCGCCGTCAAAGTGACGCAAAAATGAATGGGAGTCAATGGAAATGCTAACGCAGGTGAAGTTCTGCTACAAGATGGCGGCACCCGGCCGACTTCAACTTCCGGTCGATGGATTACCCCCTTGGGAACAAGAAACAAAACCCAAACCGTGACAGCAACCCTGTTTTAATTTTTTTTTTAAAACTGTCCCACCACTTTATTTAAACCTTGAATTGTTCGATGGGGTTCCAAATTTAAGTATTTTTAGTGTTTTTTACATTACACAATAATTTAGCAGACTAAAGACGAGCTTCTTCATTTTCATTTTCTGACGCAATCGGTTAACAATCTTCCTTCATCAGTTACTGTCGTCTAGTGTTGTCACGGTACCCAAATTTCAGTACTCGGTACCAATACCAGTAAAAATCCACGGTTCTCTGTACCAATTTCGGTACCAAAGTTAAGATTAAATTTACATATAATAAAGTGTATATCACGGTTACAAAGATGGAAACTGTAGTATTAAAAACACTTTACAATAGAATTCTATTTGTAAGATAACATTAGATAAAATGACCTAACAATAAACCATAGTTATATACTGTAGCAATTATTCTCCTTGGGGTTAATTTAAAAATATACTAATACATTTTTAAAATCAAAAGTTTTATCTGTTAACATTATTTAATGCACAATGAATGAAGTGAACAAACATGAACAATCAAGTGTTTGTATTAAATAACATTCACAAACATGAATTAATGTTGTAAAAATATATTGTTCACTTAATGTGTTGATGTTAGATAACACATTAAGTAATGTTAATGAATGCAGAGCCGTCGCAAGGGCTGTGCGAACTGTGCGACCGCACAGGGCCTCGCGCCACTAGGGGGCCTCGCAATCCAGCTGGGTTTTTTTTTTTTTAAACAAATTAAGCGGGTTTTTCACGGGCTGTAATCTCCCAGTCGATTAGTTAATTTATTGGTCGATACGTTCTGGATCAACCAAAATTTCATCAGGTGGAAAGCACTAATTGCTAATGGGGGTGTTTTCAGAGCATGTCAAAGACATCGACAGTGTGGCAGCATTTTACGAAAACAGATAACGGAGAAAAAGTCGAAAGTTTGCAAGCAACAGTTTGCATATCACAGCTCGACTACAAACATGGCATATCACCTAAAAACGGTGAGCTAACTTGTCACCGTTAGGTTGCTCCATCTGTTTTGAGTAGGCTATATGAATGAACATATGTGACCCTGGATCACAAAACCAGTCTTAAGTCGCATGTGTGTATTTGTGGGAATAGCCAACAATACATTGTATGGGTCAAAATTACACATTTTTCTTTTATGCCAAAAATCATTAGGATATTAGGTAAAGATCATATTCCATGAAGATATTTTGTAAATTTCCTACCGTAAATGTATAAAACATCTATGTTTGTGAGTGAATTCAGCACAATCATGAACATAAATGCTCAATGTTAAAGGCGATTTTCTCAATGTTTTGATTTTTTTTCACCCTCGGATTTCAGATTTTAATATAGTTGTATCTCGGCCAAATATTGTCCTATCCTAACAAACCATACATCAATGGAATGCTTATTTATTCAGCTTTCATATGATGTATACATCTCAATTTAAAAAAAAATACCCATGTGACTGGTTTTGTCATCCAGGGTCACATATAAGAATCGGCATTTAATATGCCAATTAATAATCTTTCTTATAATTGCAGGCGCACCCGCGCAACGACGGTATTGCGTAATTGTGTTGTAGGCTATTTGTTTTGAGCCAGTTAAAAAAAAATTATGTTAAAAGTTAATGATCTCCATACGGGTGATTATCCGCGTATCATTATTTAATCTACCCACGAATTAAATTTACACTATATTCAACAGATTTCAATGTAATACCTTTTAAATATTTGAAACATCTATTCGTGTCTCAACCGCGAAGCTGTGCTTCAGCCTCATTCAGTGCGCGGACATGCACAGAGCGGCTGGAATGAGTGTCTGTCGGTTATTATAACATTATGACAAAAACAATTGTCTATATTATGTTGCATATTCCTCAACAGTTCTTGTGCTAATATCACTAGTTGACATACATAGTACTATTTTCGGAAATCATGGCTATATTGCGCAGGTGCACGTGATGCAGAGCCGACAGAGTGTGTAATTTTAGTGCCAAATAATTAGGTCATAAACGATTTACTATATAGGCCTAATATGCAAATAGCCTATTCGTTTTTGATGTTTGTTTATAATTAATTTAAGCGGACAAGGCTTACAAGTAGGCTGCGCAGCCAATTATTCTAACGTTCAGAGCCTGGGAGGGGCCTCGCATTTCAAGTTCGCACAGGGCCTCGCACCCCACCTGCGACGGCACGGAATGAATGGTATATTATTGTAGTGTTACCAAACTATACAGGAGATAAAACATGTTTTATTTGACTTAACTGTATTTTTATTTAATCCAAAACTACCAAAAATGTCACTCTTGCCTGATGTCTTCAAAACTTGAGAACCCTGTAGCTGAATTCTAATGCAAGGGCTAGAAATCAATTAATTCTTTGCTGACACTTCCTTTCTCCACAAGCGCTCGCTCTCGCGTGTCTCCGCTATGCAACCATGAACAGCGATGCGTCTGGAAAAAAAAGCTTGAACGTTGCTTCTATAAACGCGCTTCCCGCGCACCTACATTTGAAATTTGCACGCGCAAAAAAACGTGATATGTGAACGGCCCTTTATGGCAACGTGACATTAGCCTAATTCAAAATATTTCCATATGTGGCTCTTTCCTTCTTTCTTGTCAACAAGTGGATTCAGAGCCGCCGCATTAGCAGCGCCGGTCGCCATGTCTCAGTGTTTTTATTAAGAGGACGCAGTCACGCAACTGTGCACCTTTTTAGACAGCACGTCAAGGACCGGATGAACCCGGTAGACCTACTCGGTACCTAGAAAAGCTGGTACCGTAACCATTAATTTTTTTTAGTACCGACTTGGTACCGAAGTACCGAGTTTTTTGACAACACTACTGTCGTCTGTGCAGCGGCTCTAGGAATGTAGCAATGTTGTAATGTGCCATTGATAATTAAACAAAATTCTTGACTTTAAATAAATAAACCGTTAATAAACTTGCAAATAAACAGTTACCTATTTAAGGATCAAGAACGGTTAAAGATTAATGCTGTCGGCCAACATAATGTTAAATTGAGATTCGATCTCGGGTCTCTTGAAGCTCCATGTCGTTGTGTTAACTACAGAGCTACCGCCTGAACGCTGGCACATCAACGTCGTATGCTCTTGCAAAGCCTCATTGATGTAGCCTAATATGTTTCTATTGCAATGTTTTATATGGAAATGTTTTCATTATTTATTCAATTTAATTTAAGTATTGTGATGAATTATTTTAACTACATTTCACTTGAATTCATCTGCTACCAACTTTCAATCGCTCTGAATGAGCCGCGGCGCAGCGGCAGATTATGCAATAGAGAGAATAAACGGACACTTTTCAAAGTCTGTGATTGTAGCGCCTCTTAGCGGTTAAAGGCAGCAAATACACCCCGAAATTTACCGCCGCGGCAGAGCGGCGGCGGTGAAAGTGTTATTCTGGTTGGTAACCTACTGTATCAGCTCTGGATCTCCAAGCATCTCGCTGAAGCGTTTTTCAAGGCCTGAAAGAAGTGCAGCAATCAAAGGTTCACAGAACGTGGAGGCGCTGTGAAGGTGCCGGAGCTTGGTCCTTAGTAGAGTTATGGTGGGGACCAACCATTCCATCTGCACACTGGTTTCTCCCTGAAGAACATCCAGTGCCTTTGCAACTGGGCTCATTGTCTTCGCATATTCTGCAAGAAATGCAAGTTCCACTGGAGTAAACCTGTACAAAGAAGAAAAGAAAAACACAACATGGAACATTTAACCTACTTGATGTAGCACCTTCAACTGGAGGATTATTAAAAAGTATCTGAGAGTTTTAGAAATGTAGCTGTGTTACAAACAACACCCATGGTAAATATCGGGACTGCATATTGGCATAGTGCATACATGTGTTCTACATTATTCAAACTATAAAACTATGACTTAATCTATTGTTAATCACTTAATTAACTGAAAGGCAGAAAAAAACACTTAGGTGTATCTAGTTCACTGCAGACAGCTGCAAGGGCTCCTTCGCCTTGTTCTCTTGTTATTCTCACTATTCTTTCTACGGCTGAGAAGAGTGAATTCCATCTTGTAGCAACAGGCCTTACGAGTTGGAGTTTGCAGTGGTCTTCAATTACTTCAGATGCGATGGTTGATCTTGAACTTTTGTTCAACAGGCTAGAGCATTTGGCAAAGAATATTCTCTCCCTCAGCATAAGTCTATAACACAAGAAAGATTATATGATCCATATATCTGTTTGCCACGTATGCACATTTCTTTTGTATGTATGTCAATGAAACATCTGGTATTCATTAGTAGAGGAGTGAGTCTTACACCCCTCCCTGCTCTATTCTCTCTCTGTTCGTCTTATACATTGAGAGCCTTTTGGACCCACAAGTTTGTGTGGAGGTTTTAGAGATATTACCATATAAGGACGTTGTTATATAGTCTATATGATATCCAATGATGTAAGGTATGGTTCTATTGGTCAAGATTTGTTTTACTCCCCTTGGATTTTCACTATATAAACCATGGACAAAGGATATTGGGGCGAGACCCTTCTCCCCAGCGCTGGTTTCTGTGAAGTGCACATTCATAATCTTTCATAATAAAAGACCAAGATTTTTGGGCACTTCTGTTTCGGGACCATTTCATTTCGATTCTAACAGTTGGGGGCGTCGTTCGGGATTTCTCCAGACAGGTAAGAATTACTTTCTTTTTATATAAGAGAGTTTATTCTTGCTGTCTGCTGAGAAAACAGATTTATAAGTGCCGTGATTTTACTTTTATTTGTTGTGTCGTCCGTCGTGTTAAACAACACGGGACGTTATTTGTCCATCGTGTCGAAGGATACGGGACGTTGTCCGTCGTGTCGAAGGATACGGGACGTTTCCTCGTGTTTATAAAATACGGGAAGAACGAAAGAGAAATTGATCACTTTTCTTCGTTTGGAAATAGATTTGACGCTGAGACAATTGGTTTTTCTCTCGCAAAGTCCATTTCAATTTACCTTTGGTCTTGGATTATGAATGAATAAATCACTATTTTAATTTTTTTTTTCTTTCCTTTCTCTCTCTTTCTCTTCGCTCTTATTTCTCTCTTTATGGCCAATGTACTAACACAACTAATTTGAACTTGTATACTTTGTTTTCTATTTGGCCATACTGAACTTTATTTAAGTTGCATTGAGGAGACATATTTGTGTGTTTACAATGGGTAATAAAATTAGTCCGCCGTTTGTAAATGAATCGCCGAAAATTTTTATGATTAGGAATAATCAAGCATTTTTTGCCAAGCCATATTTGGCAATACACAATTAGATCCGTTTCCTTGTGACGGATCATTTAAAGATACAGATATGCGTGAAGCAAAAGGCATGATTTTTGGAAATTGGGGTGATCCCGATTGGGATTATTCGTATATGACACAATCTTATAAGGTCTGGAAAGACATGCAGTGTTATTGGCATAAGGGTCCAGAAAGAGTTGAGAATTTGGACAATAACATTGTCCCAAATGCTGAAATGGCTGTGAGGGAGAGTGCAGTTTTGGCTGCCTTTTCTTCCTCAGCCGACTGTGAAAAAAACTCTCTGCTGCAGCTAGAGCTCTCACATTCTATGGAACAGACAGCTATTCCACAGACTGTTGAAATGAAAAACTCCCCTCCAAATTAGAGTGCATTCCGACTGAAACTAGAAAAAATAGACTGTACCCTGATCTCGCGACCGCGACTTTGTGTCCCTTTGTTGAAACTTCAGATGGATTTAAAGTTCATCCGTTACAAATTTCTGAGGTAATGGCAATTTGCAAAGAACTGCCAGACCCAGCTCGGTCACCACACCAGTATGTGTTGGTACTGAAACGGTTAACGGCATACAGCCAACTTACTGGTCGTGATTATCACTTTATTCTGACTAAAACATTGCCTGCTGAAATTACAGAGGAATAATTAATTAATGAGGTTGATCTGTTACACCCATCAAATGACGCACCACCCGCCCGCACTATTGTGTTTAAAGATTCGGAACCGGTTGATTTGTCCGACCCCACGAGTGACGTGCGCCTTGCTGATTATGGGGACTCTAAGTCTGACTGGATTTGGGGCAGTGCACATAAACTCAAACTTTTTTTTTTTTAACAATTGACGCCATTTTTAGTAAAACTGTCTTCTGCTAGACAAGATATTTCCCATGCAGCGAACACGAAACAGAAGGTGGGCGAAAGTCCTGTTGCATTTTTAATCGATTTCGACATGCTTGAATTCACGAATCTGCAATTCCTGTTGATGATGATAATTGTTTGCTGTTTGTGAACACGTTTTGAATAACATGCACAGTGGGACTGCACAAATGATTCAAATTACTACAACAAAAATTAGTAACATTTTTGTTGATGTATTGGGCAGACGCTTCCTCTGCCGGAGCTTTAATTCCTCCAGAAAAAGTTCCAGCAATGCTTCAAGTTAATGCTGACGTCCAAAATCGCTCGTCAACCTATGGTAAAAAGCCAATAACTTGTTATTTATGCGGATGTTTAGGCCATCCTGCACGTCTTTGTAGAAAAAGTGCTTGAAGGCTCCAGCGGAAAAAATGAGAACCAGATGTTTAGGCGCTCTGCTGGCTACGGGCCAAAACCCCCTCCTTTGTTTTCTCCCAGCCCGAAGCAGCAGGTCTATCAGGCCTGACAATTTTTCCGAATACATTTTTCAGAGTTAACCGAATAAATCACATGTTTTTTTGCCATTTCTTGAATTAAATGCTGACCATAAACCATATTTTTTTTCTCATAGGCAAGCCTTTCATCACTGTCTTCTGTTGTGTACACGGGCTCAATTACAAATTGTGCAATGACACCAACTTTACCGGCTACTTCTCAGGATGTACCATCGTTGTTCAAAATGCATGATTTTGCAATAATACCAAATTCCTCATTCTGCCTATTAGGGTAGACATTTAATCCACAAATCGGGTGTTAAACATGAATTTGACTCTGACTCTCTGAAACTTCTGTTTCCTGCAGCTTTCTCTCTTGCAACCGAAACAGGAAGTGCTCTCTTCTAAGATCTGTCTGCAACTGAGCTCGGACAGGAAGTAACTGAATAAACCCAAAATTGTGGGCGGCCCATAAGAATGACGTAGGACTTCTTGATATCCAACCCTATGTGGCAAATTTGACAACGAATAGCCCTGTTTTTCAAAAACAATATCTGCTTTTAAAGCAACAAGAGGAGGGACTTCGGCCCTCATTTATCAGTTTCTGGTTCAAGGCATTCTGGTTCGCGCTCATTCACCTTACAACACCCCAATCAATCCAATCAGGAAAGCAAATGGTTCTTGTCGTTTAACGCAGGACCTGAGAAGAATTAATGATTTGATAAAGCCACTTGCTCCTATTGTGCCAGATGTACAAACTATTGTTAATTCTATCCCTTTAGAACATGCATTCTATTCTGTTATTGATTTATGCTCCGCCTTCTTCAGTCATCCTGTTGACCAACAAAATCAGCCACTTTTTGCTTTCTGTTTTCAGAATTACTAGGCTACCTCAAGGGTTCAGTGATTCTCCAGCTGTTTTCTCCACTGTAATGCACGCAACATTGAAGGATGTCAGACTCCCTCCTGACACCTGCCTGCTCCTACGCTGATGATATTCTCGTTACTGGTGCCTCTGAGGACATGTGTGCTGCTGCCACTACAATTGTCTGGAACATTTTAGCAGAGGCTGGTTTCAAAGCATCTAAAGAGAAACTTCAGTGGGTGCAGAGAAAAGTCAATTACCTCGGCCATGAACTGCCACAAGGCCAAGTTCGCCTATCTGCGGACAGAGTAAAAGCCATCGCTTCATTCAAGCATCACTCAACACGGAAGCAAATGCAAAGCTTTCTGGGACTGGTCAAGTACTGTCGAATATGGGTGTGACATTGCTCCAGATATGACAACATCCTGCGAGAAGATATGCTGAATGACAAAGAGGACATTACATGGACAAGTGCAATGACTCAAGCATTCAGACATTTCGAAATCTCTCTCTTAAGGCCGCCTGCCCTAGGCCTTCCTTGTTACATGCAAAGGAGTTTCACCTATGCGTGCACAAAGGTGGAGACACAGCCGCTGTAATCCTGGCCCAAGAGCACGGGGACACTTTTGTCCAGTAGCTTATTTATCTAAAACCCTTGATTCAGTGGCTAGGGGACTCCCTGCCTGTTTGCGTGCAGTGGCTGCTACAGCAATTATGGTGCAGGATGCTGAAAAGGTTGTTTTATCACATCCACTTATAGTACACACTTCTTTCTACTCAACGCATGACTGCTCAACGCCGTTCAGACTATGAGGCTATATTATTAGCAACTGCTAATTTAACATTGAAAGTAACTTCTGTTATATATGGCCCTACTGTACATTTGCACAGGTTGTTGAAGGATAGTGAATTTGAGAGTGACGACCATGACTGCCTGACCAGAATCCAAACTTCGACTGCCTGCAGGCCAGATATTTTAGATATCTGTCCTGGAGGAGGGAGATATTTGATATATAGACTATAGAAGAATCCTGTTTTCAAGCCAAACGACAATTTATACTTGTGTGGTTATGCTATTGTTGAATTACCTGATCGTGTAATTGAGGCATATTCGTTGCCATATAAATCAGCACAAGTTGCAGAATTAATTGCTCTAACGATTGATCTAATTGATGTTCAACAAATAAAAAACAGATATAATATAGATGAGCAAACGATAAAGCTTGGGTTGCTGAATATTCGATCCCTTAATTCAAAATCGCTCATAGTTAATGATAAGATTAAAGACTATAACCTAGATGTGCTGTGTTTGACAGAAACCTGGCTAAAACCAAACGATTACATTACTTTAAATGAGTCCACTCCGCAAGATTATTGTTATAAACATGAGCCTCGTCCGAAAGGCAAAGGGGAAGGTGTTGCTGTAATTTATAGTAATATTCTCAAAACCACTAAGAAATCTAGTTTTAAATATACTTCTTTTGAAGTGTTGGTGCTTAATGTAAAAATTTAGAGTGTAAACAATAAATCACGTTTGAGAATTCTGCTAAGATTTTATCAAAGAATTTGCTGACTTTCTATCAGAATTAATATTGGCTGCAGATAAAGTCCTAATTGTTGGTGATTTTAATATACATGTAGATAATGAAAAAGATGCATTGGGATTGGCATTTAAAGACATTATAAACTCAATTGGAGTGAGACAACACGTGTCAGGACCTACTCATTGTCGTAATCATACTCTAGATCTAATACTATCACATGGAATAGATGTTGATGCCGTTTAAATTCTGCAGCAGAGCGACGACATCTCCGATCACTATCTAGTCTCGTGTAAATTACATTTAGCCAAGGCTGCAAAGCCGACTCCGTGTTATAAATATGTTAGACCTATCACTTCTGCCACTAAAGATTGCTTTATCAATAATCTTCCAAATCAGTTTCATAATCTCAGCATCCCAGATAGCTTAGAAGAACTTGATATTGCAACAGAAACTTTTAACTCTCTCTTTTCCAGCACTTTAGACACAGTTGCTCCGCTGCGCTTAAAGAAGATTAAAGAAAATAGTCCAACGCCGTGGTACAATGAGCACCCCCGGGCCCTTAAGAGAGCAGCCAGAAAAAAGGAGCGAAATTGGAAGAAAACAAAACTAGAGGTATTTCGGATTTCATGGAAGGAGAGCTCGATTGCTTACAGAGAGGCCTTAAAAGATGCTAGAACTAATTATTTTTCAACCCTATTAGAAGAAAATAAACATAATCCTAGGTATTTATTTGAACAAGTGACTAAACTAACGAAAAAGAAAGCTTCAAGCCCAGAAGTTTCCAAGAAACACAGCAGTAATGACTTTATGAACTTCTTCACTTATAAGATTGATAATATCAGGGACAAAATTATAACTATGCAACCGTCTACTACAGTATCGCATCAGGGAGTATATTGTAGTCTCCGTGAGGAGCATTTTGATTCATTTGTTGCGATAGGAGAGGAAGAATTTTGCAAAATTGTTAATTCATCTAAATCGACAACTTGTATGCTAGACCCTATACCGACTAAGCTACTGAAAGAGATGCTTCCAGAGGTCATAGATCCTCTTCTAGATATCATTAATTCATCTTTGTCATCAGGATACGTACCAAAAACCTTTAAGCTGGCTATGATTAATCCGCTTGTTAAAAAAACGCAACTTGATCCTACAGAATTAGTCAATTACAGGCCAATCTCGAATCTGCCTTTTCTGTCAAAGATACTAGAAAAAGCAGTATCCTCACAACTGTGTTCCTTTTTAGAAAGAAATAATATCTGCGAGGATTTTCAGTCCGGATTTAGACCGTACCATAGTACTGAGACTGCTCTCATTAAAGTCACAAATGATTTGCTCCTATCATCCGATCGTGGTTGTATCTCTCTATTAGTGTTACTTGATCTTAGTGCTGCATTTGATACTATCGACCACAACATTCTTTTAAATAGACTAGAAAACTATGTTGGCATTAGCGGAATTGCACTAGCATGGTTTTAAATCATACTTATCTGACCGTTTTCAGTTTGTAGCAGTAAGTGAAGAGATGTCTTATCGATCACAAGTTCAGTATGGCGTACCACAAGGCTCAGTACTAGGACCGCTGCTGTTCACTCTGTACATGCTACCATTAGGAGATATAATTAGGAAATATGGAATTAGCTTTCACTGTTATGCTGATGATACTCAGCTGTATATTTCTTCAAAACCTAACGAAACTTACCAATTCACAAAATTAACGGAATGCATAGCTGATATAAAAAATTGGATGACCAGTAATTTCCTATTACTAAATTCTGAAAAAACAGAGATTCTAATCATTGGACAAAAAACTTCCTCACCTAATAACCTAGAATACTGTCTAACACTTGATGGCTGCTCTGTTAAGTCTTCGACGTCAGTCAGGAACCTGGGTGTGCTCTTTGATACCAATCTTTCATTTGAAAGTCACGTGTCTAGTATCTGTAAAACCGCATTTTTCCATCTTAAAAATATATCTAAATTACATCATATGCTCTCACTGACAAATGCGGAACAATTAGTTCATGCTTTCATGACCTCAAGGCTAGATTATTGTAATGCTCTACTGGGTGGTTGCCCTGCACGCTTATTAAACAAACTACAGCTAGTTCAAAACGCAGCCGCTAGAGTTCTTACCAGAACCAGGAAGTATGACCATATTAGCCCGGTTCTGTCAACACTGCATTGGCTGCCTATTAAACATCGTATAAATTTTAAAATATTGCTGATTACTTACAAAGCACTAAATGGTTTAGCTCCCCAGTACTTGAGCGAGCTCTTAACGCATTATAGTCCTTCACGTCTATTGCGATCTCAAAATTCTGGCCAGTTGATAATACCTAGAATATCAAAATCGACTGCTGGCGGTAGATCCTTTTCCTATTTAGCACCAAAACTTTGGAACAATCTTCCTAACACGGTCCGGGAAGCAGATACAGTCTGTCAGTTTAAATCTAGACTAAAAACACATCTCTTTGGCTTAGCATACACATAACACATTATAGATTTCTATAATTCAATGTTAGGCTGCATAGATTAGATCAGCCGGAACAGGGAACACTTGTACATCATAAGAAGGATGGCGTCTACGCTAATATTAGTCTCTCTGTTTATCCCGAGGTTTACCGCAGACCGCCGGATCCAGGGCATATCCAGATCTGATGAAGGACCATCACATGGACACGTCGACACGCATTATCAGGGCTGTGAAGGCCCATGGACACCTCACCACACTCATCTCCTCACCGGCCGGATGACCCAACCCAACCAGATGAACTGGATAATATCGTGAAAGTTCTGATCCCATCTGACTCCTGACATTATGTATGAACTCATAATCATACACTGTTCATTCGTTGACCAAAGGAGGACTGGCCCCCCGACTGAGCCTGGGTTCTCCCAAGGTTTTTTTCTCCATTCTGTCACCTGATGGAGTTTTGGTTCCTTGCCACTGTTGCCTTCGCCTTTTGGCTTGCTTAGTTGGGGACATTTAATTTTCAATTGAACAATACTATTACAACATTGTTTTCCTGTTATCTCTGTAAAGCTGCTTTGAAACAATTTGTATTGTAAAAAGCGCTATATAAATAAAGGTGACTTGACTTGACTTAACGAGAGCTTGTCAATTGGCGAAAGGTCAGTGCATCAATATATACACTGACTCCAAATATGCGTACGGCGTTGTCCATGATTTTGCTAAATTGTGGGAGGAGAGAAATTTCAAAACCTCCGAAGGAAAACCAATTTCCCATCACAACATTGTGGCCGAGCTCATCAGTGCAGCAAAGCAACCATCGAAACTTGCTGTGATTTAAAGTAGCTGGTCATAAAACAGGTGAATCGGATGAGGCTAGAGGAAACAGATTAGCAGATGAAGTTGTGAAATGGGCTGCTAAAGAAGTAATACTTAGTCCACACGTAAACGAAAAGAGCACCGAAGTGCCTATGATGAATTCGTCGCTGATTAATGATTTGGACATTAAAGTATTGCAAGCTAACACTACACAAGCTGGTATTCTAAGAAACAAGTAGGGTATAATCGCTCTACCAACACCACCGATTGTAATGCTGTGCAGACATTATCATGGTGTATCACATGTGTCAAAAGAGAAAGTGATACAGAATTTGAATCCATCATACTGCATAGCAAATGTTCGAAAGAATACTTTGTTGATATTGGAGACTTGCCTGGTGTGTACACGAACAAACAGACACAAGGCAACCCGCCATGACGCTTTGTCACATCCTATAAGCTTCCTTTTCAATATTTACAGATCAATTTTACACATGCCGCCATGTGGAAATCATAAATACTTGCTCGTGATTGTTGATCGATTTACTAAGTGGCCTGAAGCTTTTCCGTGTGGTAAAGAAAATGCTCAGACGGTTGTAAAGGTTCTGGAAAAAGATATTATACCGCGTTTCGGTATTCCAACCGTTATAGCAAGCGATAATGGAACTCTGTTTGCTTCAAAAGTCACACAATTATTAGCCAAAGAGCTTAATATCAATTGGTAGATACTGAGATACTAGATAGATACTGGCAGAAAATTGGGTTGATTTGTTGCCTGCCGTATTGACAGAAATAAGAATGTCCCCATCGGCAACCACAAAAATGTCTCTATTTGAAATTCTGATGGGTAGACCTTTCCCGACCTTCTTGGGTCTGATGTCGCGCTGGCAATCTCTCCACAGGTGACACGGAGGTGATCATCACGGATTACGTGGATTCCCTAGTTAGAACGTTTAATGGCATAAATGGTGATGTTTCTCTGTCTCTCCCTCTTCCTTCAGAAAAGCCAACTCATCCTTTCATTCCAGGACAAAAGGTGCTGATAAAGTGTCTGAAGCCCACGAGACTCGGTGATCGCTGTGACGAGGACCGGTGTTCTGACTGACTTCCAGCAGCAGTGGATCCATGCTAACAGAGAAAAGGCGGCGCCACCCCAGGGGAACGCATAAGCCTATGCGGGAAAAGAAATACAGCACTGATCGAAAGGAGAACGAGGAAGAGAAGTAGACGAAAAACGAGATTGCTGATTGAAATTAGCAATGATTGTCATTAAATCCATTAAGTCAGGTCTGCAAAATTGATATATCTGTTTGTGCTGACAGACGTACTTAGTCATACACAAGCCATTATTAGCAGTGGTAATGAAACTTGACTGAATCCAGAAGAAGAGCCACATGCGGATTCATGTCCAGAGGAAAAACAGGTGACTGCTATGTATGCACAAAAATTGCCACAAAGTGCTTCTGTAAGGGTTAAATCACCAACAACAGAAGAAGAATTAGACTACCCATTATTCACCAGTATAACTGGGATGATTGAATCTATTACCACACTTTTGTATTTTCTCAAAATGATTTGATGAACAGAACTGTCAAGTATTAATGAGTTTGAAGGAAATGTTTGATTGAAGGATATTTTATGTATTATTGTACTAGAATGAGTATGCTGAGAATGATGTGATATGATAATTCTATTATATGATAATTATCTTATCAAAGGGCCGATTGTAAGAAATATTCTCTCCCTCAGCATAAGTCTATAACACAAGAAAGATTATATGATCCATATATCTGTTTGCCACGTATGCACATTTCTTTTGTATGTATGTCAATGAAACATCTGGTATTCATTAGTAGAGGAGTGAGTCTTACACCCCTCCCTGCTCTATTCTCTCTCTGTTCGTCTTATACATTGAGAGCCTTTTGGACCCACAAGTTTGTGTGGAGGTTTTAGAGATATTACCATATAAGGACGTTGTTATATAAAGTCTATATGATATCCAATGATGTAAGGTATGGTTCTATTGGTCAAGATTTGTTTTACTCCCCTTGGATTTTCACTATATAAACCATGGACAAAGGATATTGGGGCGAGACCCTTCTCCCCAGCGCTGGTTTCTGTGAAGTGCACATTCATAATCTTTCATAATAAAAGACCAAGATTTTTGGGCACTTCTGTTTCGGGACCATTTCATTTCGATTCTAACAGTAGACCTTGACACGCGCTTGTACAATGGGTTGACCTCTGCTTTTGAAGCATCAACTGTGGACACTAAATTGAGGAGGTGGCAGGCACATTGATGGTGCTTGGGTAGCTGGTATTCCAAGTAGTCATCTTCGTCCAAAAGGGCTCCGGCATCAACAAATTCAACACCCTCAACGCTTTCCTTTTCTTTATCGTAATCATCATTTTGACCACCATCATCCTCTTCTCCATCACCCTCTCCTACAGGTTCAGGATTGTTGTTCTCGTCAGTCTGCCCATAAACTCTGAAGGCTTTCAGGAAGTTTGATCCGTTGTCAGTTGTAGTCCGAACGATCTTATCTCTGATATTAAATTCTGTATGAATGTCATTTAGGGCACTAGCCAGGGCAGAAAAGGTATGGGACCCTTTAAGTTGCTTGCATGCCAGGGCAGCACAGGATCTCTGCATGGTCTGGGGGTTAAACCAGTGCGCAGTGACACCAATGAAACCGTGACGGTGTGCCGTCCAGCAGTCTGTTGTTGTTGCAATGAACTCAATTTCACTAAGGGCAGCTGTCAGTTTTCTTTTCATTTCAACAGAGGCCTTTGTGACGTTGTTTACAACAGTATTGCGTGTCATGTAGGGGTGTAACGGTACACAAAAATCACGGTTCGGTACGTACCTCGGTTTTAAAGTCACGGTTCGGTACGTTTTCGGTACAGCAAAAAGAAAGAAATGCCAGAGAAATTTCCTATTTATTTAAAGAAAAAATATTTTTTTATATAAGTGTGAGTTTTTCTACATCTTGAAACTCAAGTTTAAATCGGGGTAATTTTTGAAGGATGAATAAATAATGTTTTGGTCATCACATTAAAAATAACATTTAAATATATATTTATTTATATTATATTTATATAATATTTGAGTTTTGAAGTGCTGGAAAAAGATGTGTGAAGTATTTAAAAGCATTTCACTATTCCAGCCAAACTGGTTACAATTAGTGTTACTATGGTGAATGTTGCTGATCTGTGGACTTAAAGCCTAACGTTATTACTAGTTCATTCACGGCACAATGTTTCTCCTGGTTTCCACGTCAGCGCTGTTTGATCTAATAGAGATCTATAGAGATCTACGGTTAATAACAGAGACATGTAAACGCTTCTCACTAGATCTCGCAGCGATGTTATTACTTCAGTGGCGAAATCAAATGCTTTCTTTACTGGATCGCTTTACTGGAGCGCTGTACAGTAGTAACTCATAGAGCTCGCGCTGCACAGATCTATGTTGCTCGCCCGAACTGATAAACGGTCCGTGAACCGTGATGCACAATATAATGAGTAGCGCAGTTTCGTTCCGCTTTCATTACGTTTGCCATGTGATGTTGCGCAACATTGTCGTGGTCGCGCTCCCCAACGGGGATTTTGTCGGCAGGAAAAAAGGACCAAGGAATCGTTCGGTTTGTATGCGTACCGAACCGGAAGCCTCGAACCGAAACGGTTCAATACGAATACACGTACCGTTACACCCCTAGTGTCATGACATTAGTATTTGGCTGAAGATGTTGCACAAGATCAATGAAGCCCTGTTGCTGAACAATGTGTGGTGGGTGCATGCCTTGGACAACGAATTTGAGGACTACTTTATCCACACTTCCCTGGGACACTCTTCGAGTCTCCCACAGCTTGGTTTGTTTGGAGGGTGGGGCCAAAGAACCTTCAGTGGATGACTTCCTTTTGAGGGCTGCTGAAGTTAGTTGCGTGTACCTCTCTAGACGAGTGGGGTGTTTCTTCTGTCGAGAAAACAAATGCACAGATTTAGATTCACATTATCTCTCTCAAACCACAAGCTCAGACTATCTAGGACTTCTGCTGTATTAAATGTCATGCTTGAAGTTCATGAATGAAGGTCAGACTACAAGTTTGGGAGCAGTTTAACTGGTCTATGCAATTATGTTGAGCAGACCAGAATATTTCCACTTAAAGCTGTTTTAGGACCAGAAGCAGCTGCCGGCATGACTGAAAAGTAGCATTATTGATGAGATAGTATGACTAAATTCATTTTTAAATTAATTTTGCTGTGGATCACGTACAAACCAATAGGGTGCCTGAATGGTAAATGTTTATACTTTTCATCCAACTACAATCAAATTCTGTCTATCCAGATGGCGTGATTTATCTGGATAGGTAGGTTTTGTTTTTTTGAATGATGACAAGCCGGAATGAAAACCAGCCGAAATGAAATAGGAGTAACGAGGCTATTTTTAAAATGTAAGGAGCAGAAAGTACAGATAATTGCGTGAAAATGTAAGGAGTAGAAGTAAAAAGTAGGCTGAAAAATAATTACTCCAGTAAAGTATAAATACCCAAAATTTCTACTTAAGGTAGCGAAGTATTTGTACTTCGTTACTTGACACCTCTGCCAAGGAGAGGTACAGTTTTTTCATTCTCCCTTCATTATCTTTAATTAGCTGAGGCCGCCACGCCCCCAGCACTTTTCACATGGTAAATAGGCGATCTATGCATCACACACGCGGCACTCCCCCCGATCAATGCCATAACAACACAAAGTTTCTTCAGATTCACTGATAGTTCATTGCGTTTTGAGGATGGCAGCACGCTACTCCTTCAGAGGATTATGGACAGCGGGAAGAATTCACCTTTTCCTCAGAGGAATTTGAAACTCGAACGACGAACGGCTGCATTTTGAAGAACTAATTGACCCCGCTGAGGATACAAGTTCGGAGTAAGTTGTTTAGTTATAATTCCTTTTCTGATCATAGAGCTCAAATGCATTTTCAGACTATATTTTCCCTAGCTTTTGACATAGGAAATATTACCTCACAACATTCGTGTAGGCCTAAACGCTTGTGTAAACTTTTTGAATCAAGTTTTGTTTGAGTACTTCAGTGGTCTAGTGGCAGATCTTTCGCCAAGCGTGTCAGAGCTTACGGGTTCGAATCCGCCCTCGGTATATTTTTTTTCTCTCATCAAAACCGAATATGTTCATCAGTGGTTACAGTCAATATCAAGCACACACGTATATAGGACACACGTTTGTGTGCATTTTATTTTGTGATTTCACCGGAATGAATAGTGTGATATGAACCGCGATAGATTGAAGAGCGCGTCCGAGTGAAGACTGCGCGCACGCCACCACAAGAGAACACTGTATCCATGACACTGATAGCTGCGGACACGAGCACTCAGCTTGAGTTCAAAAACAAAGTATTTTAGCGCTAGATCTCTTATTTAAGAGTGGACTAAATGAATGCTCTACTAGTTAACTGGAGATGTTTTATTTGTATTAGGTACATCCGTTCATTGAGGGTATCAGTAAATGCGTGAGGTCTATATGGGCCATAAACGGATACTCGCGGTGACGCGGTCTACCCATCAATAGATGTTTCTCCGTCCATCAACAGATACATTGTGCATCTTAATTGTCCATCAGTTTACTTTGGATAATGTGCTAACAGTTTTTTTGTTTTGTTTTTTAGGAATGTGGCTGCTGTGCTCAGTGCGATCGAGAATCATACTGAGTAAGTGCATAGATGTAATATTTTACAGATGTAATGTAGCCTAATTGTGTTTACATCGTCACCATCAGCCTTCAGAAATCATTCTGATATCATTTTTTTTAAATCAATGTTGGAAACAGTTGTGCTGCTTAATTTTTTTTAACCTGTGATAGTTTTTTTTTAGGATTCTTTGAATGCATAAGTTTGGTCTTTTTATGTTTTATTTATTTATTTATTTTTTGAAAGGATGTGTTAAGTGATATGAATGACTTAAGTCTTTATGTTCTTAGGAAAGATTTCTATTTTGAATAAATGCTGTTCTTTTTAACTCTTATTCATCAGTGAATCATTCATAGTTCAGGCTGGGCCAAGCACCTTGGGCCATTAGCCATTGGGGGAGTGTCTTTAGTCTTCCCAGGTGTAAATCACATTAATATTCATGGACATTCACACCACCCCACATACAGCACTTCTGACCCAAAAATAATGTGCTAACAGTTTTTTTGTTTTGTTTTTTAGGAATGTGGCTGCAGTGCTCAGTGCGATCGAGAATCATACTGAGTAAGTGCATAGATGTAATATTTTACAGATGTAATGTAGCCTAATTGTGTTTACATCGTCACCATCAGCCTTCAGAAATCATTCTGATATAATTTTTTTAAATCAATGTTGGAAACAGATGTGCTGCTTAATTTTTTTTAACCTGTGATAGTTTTTTTAGGATTCTTTGAATGCATTTTTTTTTTAATAAAAAAAAAACAAGTTTGGTCTTTTTATGTTTTATTTATTTATTTTTTGAAAGGATGTGTTAAGTGATATGAATGACTTTAAGTCTTTATGTTCTTAGGAAAGATTTCTATTTTGAATAAATGCTGTTCTTATAAACTTTTTATTCATCAGTGAATCATTCTTAGTTCAGGTTGCCTCACAGCACCTTGATGGGGCATTAGTCATTGGGGGAGTGTTTTTAGTCTTCCCAGGTGTAAATCACATTAATATTCATGACCATTCACACATACCCCGCATACAGCACTGCTGACCCAAAAACTGACGTAAGAAATTCAAATCATTATATTGATGTTTGTGAAAGAGTGGTCAGAATGATTTTCACTTCATTTTGAAGTAAAAATTCTAGCCTACAAGAATAGTAACTCAAAAGTATTGTGGACAACTATTCAGTTTGTGTTAAATGGCCTTATTGCGGTGGAATTTTTTCCCCCAAAACGTACTAACCATGCATAATATTTTTTTTTCTATAAACTGCAAACATGTAAATCCAGTTTGCTCACATATTATTGTAGCAGGGTTTGAGTCTGAATACAGCAAATTTATATGTTGGCAAATGGTATGTTTTAAGTAGCTAATATAAGCACAAATGTCAGGGCATGTCAAAAACACCTCAAGTGCCCCAAAAACACCTCAGACCCCAGAGGGTTAACTACATTTGCTCCCTGGTCTGTAACCCGAAAAATGTATTTTAAAGACAGTGGGTCGAACCCAAACTTGTTGACCAAGAGCTTGACCAGCTTCCTCTTGATGTTATCACCCGTTTTTTTCGCATCCATAGAAAACATTGCTGTGGTCAGATTCTTTCCGATTAATTCAAAATCTTCTGTAACCTAGTGGCACGTTATTGACAGATAGTGAATCTTTCTGAAGTCGTCTGTCCACATATGTGTAGACATGCCCACTTTTCCCCCTTTGTTCAGGATCTCTTTCACCTGCTTCGCAAGCTCTTCTCTTTTTTCCTCTGCCAAATTCCGATAGTTTGTTGCTACTGTGTTGGGAGATGGGAGGACAGAGCTTGCATCAACTCTGCCATGTGTTGCACCAACATTTATGAGTTCCTGTGCAAGTTCTAAGAAGCCGTCTCCTTGAACAAAATAAAATGGCCTAATGTCCTTGGCGCACATGTAAACACATTTTTCTGTTACTGCCTGTTTTGTTTTAAGGGGGACATTTTTGGCAAGGAACTTCGTCATTAATTGGTGCTGCTGCGTCGTGTGGTGGTGGTCGAATGCCCACAGTTTAATGTATGGCGGCTCAGGCTGGACGACCCTGTTTTTTTGCTGTCATACTTCATCAGCACCTTGCATTTTGAGCATTACACATAACCTGTCGAATTTCCACCAGAATCCAGCAGCACTCCAAACACTTTCCAGACCTCTGATTTTCCCACTCCTTTAGTAGAGATGGTGAATTCACCTGCGGCAAGTTTACTTTTTACAAACTCCATCGTCTTCTCCAGGCTAAAGGCGTGCACGCAGCGGCGTCAGGTCTGCCCCCGCGATGCACGTTGCATGCAGGCGCAGCAGCCAGACTTTCTTTACGGTGAACAGCAGAAATGATTAATAAATGTTTTTTTGTTTTTTTTACTGAGTGGAAAAAAATAAGCCAGAGGTCCGACCCGAGTCATTTGCTTATCTTTCGACCCGAACCCACAGGTCCCGTCGGGTTTGTTGGGCCAACCCGACCCGTTGAGAACTCTAACTCAGAAGTGGACAGGCTCACAAGTCACTTCAAGCTGATATTGATCTCTTCTGGGGTTTATGTCGATCTGATTGCAGACCAGTGAACCATCATCAAGTCCTGCCTCTACAAGGAGCCACAGACCCTGGAGAAAATCACCTGGACTGAAGTTAACAGGATGCTGAGGGACATGCCCTGACTTCCTGGACCTTGTGGATATGGTGTTATGCATACCTGCATCAACAGCAGACTGTGAGCGTGGTTTAATGTAATGAAGATGGTGAAGTCTGATTGGCGGTCCAGTCTCCAAGTGTGAGACACTGTCTGACCTGCTCTTTGTCCATCTGTCCTCCCCCTCAATCAAAGACTTTGACCCCTAGCCCAGCAGTTGAGATGTGGCATGCCAGCAACATACAGTCAAGGAGACCAGACCTCATGGAAGATGCAGCTGCAGCAGAGGTGGAGGAAGAGGAGTGCATCTGCTCCTTATTTGTGGACTCAGATTAGCAGCAGTCAGTATATGACTGTCTGTGACACGGGAAATCAATGAATAAAAAGATTTTAAAAATATATATATATTCTAAGAGTTATTATTCCTTATTGTTAATAATTTGACAGCACTTAAATGTGTATTCTTAAAAGTTACAAGCAGACCGCTCCCCTTTACATCAATGGAGACTGCGTAGAGAGGGTTCAAACATTCAAATTCCTTGGCACAACCATCTCAGCAGACCTCAAATGGTCAGCCAACACCACAGCAATCATCAAGAAGACACAGCAGCACCTTCACTTCTTGAGTGTTAAAGAGGAACAATCTATAGGAGAAGCTGCTGGTGACCTTCTATCGCTCTGCAGTGGAGAGCCTGCTGACATACTGTATTTCAGTATGGTACTGTTGCTGTCCTGAGGCAGAGAGAAAGGGTATACAGCAGACTATTAACACCGCACAGAGCCCTCTTCCCTCCCTGAAGGACCTTTACAACTCCCGCTGCCTCAGCAGAGCCCAGAACATTGAAAAAGATCACTCTCATCCTGGTTACCATCTGTTTAACCTATTGCCCTCTGGTAGGCGGTACAGATGCTTTAAGTCAAGGACAAAAAGACTCAAACACATTTTTTCCCAGAGCTATAATTACACTGAATACACATATGCACTGAACACTTTGTATGTACTGACCTCTTACCCAGCACAATATGTGTAAACATTTTAATACATCACTTTGTACTATGTAATTTTATGTATCTTTATTTACTTATTTATATTTTTATGTACCATGCACCTTATGCAGAAGCTCCACAATTTTGTTGTATATTGTGTACAATGTAAAGTTAAAGAACAATATTGTGAAATTCCTGTTTTTCACCTTTGAGGCAAATAAAAAACTGGTAAAAAGTCACAAAAAGTTAACTTTTTTTCGGCCACCAGCCACTGTGGCAGGTGGATTTCAAAATCACCTGCCACAATGGGTGGTGGCCGAAAAAGGTAACTTCAGGCCCGGTACATCACAATAGAGAAGAAAAGGCCTGCGTAGCTTCATTCAATCCAGACTTTATAGATCTTTTACATTTCAGGCGGAGGTGCTGTGCTGTCTGAAGAAGATGAGGTTCAGATTAGTTTTGACCTTCTTCTGATGTTTGCCACTGGGACAGACAGAATTCCTGCCCTGGGATTTGATCTACAACCCACACTGGAATTTTTACACAATTTCAGTAAATGGTTCATAAAGACTGTACCCAGAGGCCAACACATGTGCTTTAATACTGAGGCTTCCAATTCATGCCTCGTATGAAAGCTTCAGCCAATATGTGGCTTTAGGCATTGTGCAGTCCCCACATTTTGGACTAGCCTAATGCTCCTTTCATGTTGCTAACTTTTATATATATAATTTTGAATAATTTGTTGTTCATGTTGAAATATTAAATAATGTTTAATGACATTGAGTGTCTATTTTGAATTTTTTTCAAGTCTTCATAGTAAACTTTTGTAGCCCACAATGAAATATAGTTTAAAGGAGTATAGCTGAATACATAACTATTGATTTAAAATAAAACATGATAATAAATCTAAAATTTTACAGTATATAAATTAATAGTTTACAGTATATAAATTAATCAGTTTTTCAACAGGTTTGATATAGGGCCCCCGGCTGCACTCCAATGCACATTACCCTACAGTTACTCCACTGCTTCGATAGAGACCGGCCACAGCAATCATTTTCACCCTCAACTCCCCCAGAAGCCTCCCTCTCAGACACTCTTCACTGCTGACAGTCACCCCTACTCTTTATCGAAGGACATTCTGGGATTTTTTATGACCACAGAGAGTCAGGACCTCGGTTTAATGTCTCATCCGAAAGACGGTGCTTTTTAACAGTACAGTGTCCCTGTCACTATACTGGGGCGTTAGGACCCACACAGACCACAGGGTGAGCACCCCCTGCTGGCCACACTAACACCTCTTCCAGCAGCAACCTGGTTTTCTCAGAAGGTCTCCCATCCAGGTACTAACCAGGCTCAGCCCTGCTTAGCTTCAGTGGGCAACCAGTCTTGGGCTACAGGGTGACATGGCTGCTGGGCTAATTATGTACATAACCATATTAAAAATGTATTAAATAAAATGAAAATGTGTGTATTCATGTTCATATTAAATAAAACATTATATATATATATGTGTGTGTGTGTGTGTGTGTGTGTGTGTGTGTGTGTGTGTGTGTGTGTGTGTGTGTGTGTGTGTGTGTGTGTGTGTATATGTAGATTGATAAGAAAGAAAATTGATAAGAAAGATTGATATTCATTGTTTTTTTTTAGATCCAAATCCAACTGCAAACGTTCTTGGCAGCAGATCAAGACAAAATATAAAAATATAATTCAAAGTGGTGAGTATTTACAACAAGAGTTGGCTCTGAGAAGCAATAAGAGGCGGCCGATCATGGATGGGATTGCAGCAGGCCCTTGAAGCAAGTGACACTGGGTATGTGTGTGCAATGCATTACAAATTTCAACCCTCTGGGGACCAAAAACGCACCGGCGCGTTTTGGCAGATTTTTTTCACATAGCATAAAAATAGACTTAAAGTACTCCCATCATTTCTGGTCATACAGAGTTAAGAAATATGAGAAAATAAACTGTTAAATGTCTATATAAAAAGAGAGAGGTGTCAGCCGATCTAATTATCGTCTTCGCATCTCATTATTCTGCTAAGGTGACACGCCCACGGAGAGCGTGCGCTATTCAAACGCAAATATCTGAAGGTGTAAATGCCCACATAAACTCTGTAAACACTATATTTAGTCAGAGTAATGTACTGTCGTCTTGCGTGGCTGTGAGGAATAATCCTGGGACATTTACCTACATCAGAACAAGTGCTGGTTTATTTTCACTTCGAGGAGCGAGGAGGATCCAGCTGAGAAGTGTGTAAGTGTTTTATTCTTGTGCTTTGTTCTAATCACGATATAGAATAACGTTAGTGTCTGTAAATGCAAAAATAGCATAGGGTACTGTTTAAATTTGAATCATGTTTCTGTGTGTGTGTGTGTGTGTGTGTGTGTGTGTGTGTGTGTGTGTGTGTGTGTGTGTGTGTGTGTGTGTGTGTGTGTGTGTGTGTGTGTGTGTGTGTGTGTGTGTGTGTGGTGTGTGTGTGTGTGTGTGTGTGTGTGAGAAGATAAGGTATTTTAGCACAATTCACCCAGTGGTAATTCAGGAAAAAA
The DNA here is from genome assembly GCA_036326025.1 of Chrosomus eos. NCBI lineage: Eukaryota > Metazoa > Chordata > Actinopteri > Cypriniformes > Leuciscidae > Chrosomus > Chrosomus eos. The sequence continues at coordinate 27,488,421 of CM070822.1, forward strand.
ATATATCCTAACGCTCCACATGAAACTATGGTCTTCCGACCTTTTACCATTACATCGAGTCGATTTATTTTGATTACTATGTGCCAGGGAGAGAGAGCAAGACAGCGTTCAGGAGACGGTGAAGCCTATACATTCGCCTGGCTCTGCAGAGAGAGAGAGAGTGGCGCTCTCTCTGCTCGTTCTTCAGTTGCGCCTTGTCACACTCGCAGCAGTTCATCTACATTACTCATCTATCAAATAAGACTATGGCGGGACAAAAATTCGTTTTTGAGCAGGAGCATCGATAAGAGGACTTGTCAACGTTGAGGGCATTCAATATCGATGGTTCAAAAAATTTAGAACCGGTTCTCGAGTGGAACCGGTTTTCAATTCCCATCCCTATAATATGTATAACGTTAGCTAATATTGACAAAATCTCTTTGTGTGAGCAGTAATTTTATTTGGTACAAGGCAGATTGCTAACGTTAGCTAGCCAGCTTTGCTAACATCACTTACACATAGCTTACCTTTCTTTGTGCTTCCTTTCTAAGTGACGACGAAGTTTGACGTAGTCTCCACCGCCTCTGAAAGCAAAACACTGCAGAATTTACAAGAAGCTGTATGCTTTCTTCTGGATGTTGTTTTGCAAATATATTCTTTATGGTTTTTGTAGCCGAATTTTATTACTGAAGATTTTGCAGACATCTTCACCCGCTCCCACACAACCACAGATCACTTTCTTGGGAGTGCGAGTGAAAGGGGACGGGGATGGGTGACAGGCAGCGGTAACAAAAATACATAATTAGCAATGATTGAATGAATCACGTTATTGCTTGGATTTGAATCAGTACATTTTACATACAATAAAAGCAAGGATGTTAACAAAAAATTAGTCAATATACTGGCAAATTAGTGATATTTTCACAGTTATGGTCTTGTCTGGTCTTGAAAAAAAATCCAGAGTTCTCAATGTCCAAAACCGAGACAAGACTGAGACCAAATGCGGTCGAGTCCGAGACGAGACCATCAAAATGTGGTCTCGAGGCCGGTCTCGAGTACTACAACACTAGTGTGTGTGTGTGTGTGTGTGTGTGTGTGTGTGTGTGTGTGTGTGTGTGTGTGTGTGTGTGTGTGTGTGTGTGTGTTGGTTTTGGTGGATTACAAGGTCTTTCCACCAGTTTACATACCAGCATTACAAGGACATTTGGGATTATAAGGACAAAGGACATGTCCTTGTAATTCAAAACCGTCAAATCATCAGTCTGAGTCTGAGGAACATCCTCCTGCTTTTTTATTGGATGTCCCTTTAAGTGGGTATACCAGTTTTCTGGTGTGTGGGTGTGTATATCGTGACTGCCGCCTATCGGCTGGATCATCAACTGCCGTTTCACACACATTTACACATTAATGGGCGTGGCCGGGTGGAAATGGCGGGCGATCGTCGGATTGGTTAATGACGCGCATGAGCAGTAGAGAGATCCGGATGCTGGCTGGAGAGCGCGCTCCCTGCTGATACGTGACAGCAGACTAGTAGTAAGTACATTAAATATTATACATTTTATATATTGATTCATAGAAATTAGTCATATCTATGTTTATATTGAAATTAGTAATATCCATGTTATATTAGTCATATCTTACGCATATTCGCGCAGTCGAGCAAGAGGCTCGTCATGGCACCCTGGAAACTGAATAATGCATTTCTTATTAAGGAAATGTTAGAATAATTAAGAATAAGTATGAACAACTACGAGTTTCAGAAGAATTTTCACATCATTGAGGAAATCTGCTTTTTATAAAGCCTCAATTTGCCATAAATGTGCGTTGTGACAGGATTAAATGAACGTCTCGTTGAATAGTGCAATAAAATCTATGCCCTCAAATAGGAAGTCAGAGATCGACATTTTCTCATAAAATGCATTACCTTTTGTAAAAAAAAAAAGCAAAATGCAGACAAACAATAGTTAATCGAATGAGGTAACTTACATTCGACGACTTTGTGGTGATTACTGGGTTTACAGGCACTTTGCATGATTCAAATACATTTGAAAGTGCCACGAAGTTTAAAACAGAAATAAATCTCAGCAGGGAAAGTATTAAAAGTTTATGCAAATGTTAATTTTACATCTTTTGATGAAATTGACAGTATAATTGTAATGCATATCTTCTCTAAAACAATCTTTGGACAGTATACATTTAAACGTGTTTAATAATAATAATAAAGCCTTATTATTAAATACAGCAATACATAGTTTTGTTCGTAATGGTGTTAATGAATCAGAAGTCTTGCAAATTCAAAGAAAATAGGTAATAACTTTTGTATTGCAAAATAAGATGGATAGGGACTGTATGGATGTGTAACTTATTAGATTTGTATGCAGTGTTTTTTTATTCTTTTTTTAAAATACTATACCTTCAACTCTGCAGATACAAGCAATGGAGAGTGGCTCGAGGCGACGCAGGCCAAAGCCTGTGCAAGACGCAGAAGACCACATCAAGTCAAGAACTGACAAGCCAACTCTTGAGCAGCGGTACATTAACAGATTTAAAGGTACACCAAATACTCCAAGGCCTCGTTTACACTGTCAGTGAAATGTGACCCAATTCCGATTTTTTTGCTCATATGCGACACAGATCGGATGTGTTCTATGACAGTGTAAACAGAAAAAACCGCATGCATTCGGATATTTCGAAATCGGTTCATATGTGGAAATAAATCAGATATAAATCAGATTTGTGCCAATGCGACTGTCATGTAAACAGGCAGATCGGATTTTCTGAGGCATTAGGCTACGTCTCCACGGTTTAATGACCAGAGAAACGCCGACGCACATCTGCAAGCAGTGGTTCTCAATCCTGGTCCTGGGGACCGCTGCTCTGCACATTTTATATGTCTCCTTTATCTGACACAGCCAGTTCAGTTCATAGAGCTCTTTCCTAATGAGCTGATGTTCTGAATCAGGTGTGTTAAATGAGGGAGACATACAAACTGTGCAGAGCTTTGGGTCCCCAGGACCAGGATTGAGAACCACTGTGCAAAGGGACGGATGGCCCGGTAAAACGTTGTGTCGTTGTAGGATGGGAATGTGGACAAACGGTGACACAACATATCAAAAGTTGGCTTGCTCATTATGCCATAGACCCACTGCTCCTTGTTAAAGCCCGCCACGATCTCATTAAAAGTGCGTATCTATAGCACAAATTTTATTTCTCGTGCCATTTACGCCAAAAATAGTTTTGCGTGCATATGATATGCACTTTATGTTATGTAATACACATGCACTCCACACACATAATCCTATGCAAAGGGTTTACAGTGTCTATATTATGCACGCAAAAACTATTTTTGGCATATAAATGGCACGAGAAAGAAAATTAGTGGTATAGATTCCCACTTTCATTATTTTAAATCCAGAAGTTATGCTGCAACTTTATAAAAAAAAAAAAGTTGTGTCAGCATTGCGATTCTCTTTGTACACATACACTCTTTAATGGACGTGTGCACGTTTAAACACTATTTAAACAACGTAAGTTAGGGCTATTATTCCATGCATTACTTATATTAAGTTGCTCAAGCAAGTGGTCAAATATTTACTATATTAAAATCACAAATATTTTAAATTAAAACTTAAAATTGGCAGAAACAGCCGACTCACATGCCTTTTCTTTTGCATTAAAATTTTAATAGCCTTCAATAGATCTTGCGTGTCACAAAGAACTTGTTTTTCCACCTCCATGAATGATACGAGTGTTGTTCATTATGTTGCCTTAATTGTAGATTTCCTTGATTTACCGCTGTCTTCAGTCTTCAGATGACTGTGAAAAATAGTAGTACCGGTATATTAAATGCATTTATGGTGAGATTACTACATTTTATTTAATGAAACGCATTTATGGTGAAATTACTACATTTTCAGGTCAATCTTTGTGCATTTTGACCACGAAACATGCGGTGTCACTTAAATGCAGCACAGCATAAATAGATTCGGTGCGGAAACGATCGCTGCACTGCTGTTATAGCTACGTGCCGCATCTGGAACGGTGGGAAAAGTGAAAGCTCTAACCTGTTAACATGGTGCGTTAGGAGCACGCTGTGTGCCACTTGTGCCGCAGTGGCTGCACAAAATAGACATTTTGGGTGACGCGCAAAAAAATAGTAAGTATGTATTTGTGGTACAGCCGCGGATCAGTTATTCACTGCAAACGCTGCGCTTGCACTACTACAACCCATGTGCTCAAGCAGTGAAAAATAGAGGACGCTGACAGACGGGACCGAGCAGGTAATATTTAAAGGAGTCATAACCTGTAATTTTCACTTTTCCACGAGAATCAATGTGTGTTATGATTGCCTAACGATTATACATTGGCCGGGAAGCCGATATTCAAAAGTGAAGCGTTTGTTTATGCCAGGGTTCGTAAACCAGCCCACGTGCACGCGCACTCAAATACGAGATTTTAATTTCTCCCCCGACACCCCCGGACTCTACGAATGCTAGCCACATCTTTCCACTTTGTTTTACACTACAGTAGTGACGGAAAAACATCACGTTACATGTCTGTAGATGAAAAATACTGAATGTCTAAAAAACCACAACGTGAAACAAGGCAAAAACAACATTTGATAGCAAACGTTCATCTCTATAACCACTGTAAGCTGATAAAAAAAAGTAGACTACATCTCCGTTAGTGTAATCTACATTAAATAAAAGGCAAACTTATGTGGGAGAAAATAGCAACACACGTTTTAGCTCGTTACTGATGTTAATGTATGTCTCAAATGATTGTCTTTACCATTCAGAGACATGTTGATGTAGACGTCCTTCCATTGACTCTATATCTTCCGTTTCCAGCTCTGATTCAGAGTCTGGCTCAAATATGGTTGAATAGGCTATATGCACGCACAAGTTCCGCATTTGACGCAAGGATGCTCATCCGTTTCCGGTTGGGGAGATTAAAGCGGAGGAGAACTGAGGAAAACGGGATTATGGCAGAGTCTTCAAAATGTACTGTCCTCTCGTCTTTGAAACGAAACTGTCATATGTTTAGATGTAATTTTATATATAGTTATGTTTGTTTATTTTTTTTAATTTTTTTTTATTATTTTTTTTGTTATGTTTATTTAATATAATTTTAAAAAGAAGCATAAACACAACGAGGGGTGTCTGTTTTGTCTGTTTTTGTGACTAACGTTTCTTTAGTATAACCATGGAGTATAAAATTCAATATAAATTCTCAGTATTGCATTGGACTCTACGATCGGCGGAAGTTATCGAGCATCCTCAGACCTTCACCGGAAATACCGCCGTGCATAGAGCCCATTCCGTAGGTCGCGGCCAGGTCGGGTTCATTAACAACTTGCGCCATGATGTCATTTTGGAATGATATGCTGAAGTTACCTGCGGTGTCAAGCCCCCTCCTTCCTGCCACCAATCAACGAGCCCCTCATTTGCATTATTAAAATGACCGTCCAAGACAGCCAAAATATCGCACCAGATCTCGCGAGACAATAATGCATTCAGAAATAAGGGTCAGAGGAGCTCTGTGTTTATTTTTTTTTTCCACTTTTCTTTTTTAGAAGGGCCTGAAAAACTATAATAGAGCATGGGTATCCAAGGTAATACTAGGTTATGACTCCTTTAATATGAAACTAAGTCTCAACTTTCAAATTTGACCTACCGTTTTGTGGCTCTTTAATGTGTCATGACAGATTGCCTCAGTTAAAGCCAAGTTCAAATCCACCGACGTTAATCTACTAATTCTCCTGACTGCTTTGTTGCACAAAAATGGTGTATTTTGATTGGTCAGATTGCATGTCAATCAAACTCCCAGCAAAGGATGAATTGACGCTAATTTAAAAGTGAAAGTGAAGTGCACACTGCCGCACCAGCTTTTTATAAGCGATGTAAAAAAAAAAAAGTTTAGTTTTCAAATTAGCGCCAATTCAGGGCACAATAACAGCTGCTCCGCATGACCACACCAATATTCATGCCCGTGCAAACATGCGCATTTTACGTTTGTCTTTAAATAAGCGATTTAAAAGCCCCCGCCGGTGATATTACCGGTGTTGTCACATGTCGATTACCGGTGGGAAAATATCCTCACCGTCACATCCCTAGTAGGTGTAACACATGTTACAGTGCAAGTGTTAGAATGGTAAGACAATGAGGCTCTTAATATGTTTTTTATCTTTCAGGATGAGGAGTGTTCACCAAGCAATTCATGTTAAAAGGGAATTTTGTGGTTGAGTATAAAGGCCTATTCACACAGGAACAAGAATCCTCTGGAGTGTTTCTTTTTGACATTCCATGGAAAGGACAAATGTGGTGGTAATTAATTTTTATCCTTGATTGTAATACATTGATAATGCATTCAAATACATGCATAGCATAATGACAAAAACTTGCAATATAGGCCCTGTCCCAAATGGCACACTTCATGTTTACATGCATCTTGAGGGCTCACAATGGCTGGCACGTGTCCGTTAAGTCCACAAATAGTAGGGTGTCCCATTTGTCATTTGCTTGCGATTGCCCACTTTGCGGCTGCTATGCGTCCTCGATTTGCACTTCTGTCGAGCCTGCGAGCTCCCCTGCAGACTTCTACCCGACAGTCAAAGCAGAATTACATCATGAAAGTGTGGACTCTGAGGAAGACCGCAAGGGTTTAGGGTGCCATTTAGGACAGGGCCAATGTTCAACAGGTTTATAGTAATTTTTTTGTTTTTGTTTCTTCCTCCAGAAGATGAAGTTCGTACATGTTCATCTTCCAACATCATTGTCATGTTTTTCTGTTTTTCATTTTATTTATAATGATATGGACCTTTTTTATGCAGCATGGATGGCTCTGAGGAGGCTAGTAAATGACAGTCACAAACCTAACTGCAACATGAAGGTTGTGACTGTCAATAACAGCCCACACTTGTGCCTTTTTGCTATTTTGAATGTTTTTCCTGGGGGAAGAAGTCACCTACAATTACGGCCCGTCTGGATGGCCGTGAAGATCCCAGGTAAAGAATGTTCTCCCCCAATATGCAACAGAGCATTTCCTCAAAGTATTTTCACAGTGTAGACAATGTAGGATTGTGGTTGTGTACACATCTGTCTTTATATTCATGATTTTACAGAGTAACATTACTGTCACAGCTCAGACGTCTGAATAACATTTTCATGAAAAAAGATTTCCTTTACATCAAACATAGCTTCAGTGGTCTGAAAATTAGTTAATATTGAATTTTAGCTGATCTTGTTGTGTTCTTGCTCAGTTTTCCTTATTCGTTATATCCTTAAAACAAGTATTGTTAATAATTTCAAAATAAGGTTGCTTAAGCCCAGTTAAATACAAATAAGGTTTATTCAATTCATATTTTAAATGAATAGCTTCAACAATAAATGTCAACAGTAAAAAATTGATGTTACAAAACCAATCAACTGGAGTGTTTGTGCTCATGTGAGTATTTGAATATCCAGGTGTGTTCATTTTACATTATGACCATAGAAAAATAGTATAGAAACAGTAAAGTTTTGTGTTGAAGGCAAAAGTGTTCGGACGTAGTTTCAGTTTGTTGCCACAACCAGACTTAAAAAATCTATATTTGGTGTTGTTTTCATCCTACAGCATCTTTAGCTCCAGCAAATGTCTTACAACTGTATTTATTTTCATTCTCTCCTTAACAGATGAATACAGACGTTGCAGACAAACCGCCCTGTCTGGCAGAAGCAAGTGCTGAACAGGTATTGTGTAGTTTTGTAAGAGACATTAATATTTATATCAGGTGGATTTTTAATATTAAAGTATGTTCATTATAGTTAACTGTGCTTATTTTACATCTGCAAAGTAAAAAGTTGATATAGAGACTTAATGTAGAGCCAAGCACTGTGTAAACCTGAAAACACACTGCATTGTGAGGACAGGACGGTTTACTGGGACATTGTAGTGTATTAGTTATATAGGAAACAGGCATGAGATTGTGTGAACCTGAAAACACACTGCATTGTGAGGACAGGAAGGTTTACTGGGACATTGTAGTGTATTAGTTATATAGGAAACAGGCATGAGATTGTGTGAACCTGAAAACACACTGCATTGTGAGGACAGGAAGGTTTACTGGGACATTGTAGTGTATTAGTTATATAGGAAACAGGCATGAGATTGTGTGAACCTGAAAACACACTGCATTGTGAGGACAGGAAGGTTTACTGGGACATTGTAGTGTATTAGTTATATAGGAAACAGGCATGAGATTGTGTGAACCTGAAAACACACTGCATTGTGAGGACAGGACGGTTTACTGGGACACTGTAGTGTATTAGTTATATAGGAAACAGGCATGAGATTGTGTGAACCTGAAAACACACTGCATTGTGAGGACAGGACGGTTTACTGGGACATTGTAGTGTATTAGTTATATAGGAAACAGGCATGAGATTGTGTGAACCTGAAAACACACTGCATTGTGAGGACAGGACGGTTTACTGGGACATTGTAGTGTATTAGTTATATAGGAAACAGGCATGAGATTGTGTGAACCTGAAAACACACTGCATTGTGAGGACAGGACGGTTTACTGGGACATTGTAGTGTATTAGTTATATAGGAAACAGGCATGAGATTGTGTGAACCTGAAAACACACTGCATTGTGAGGACAGGAAGGTTTACTGGGACATTGTAGTGTATTAGTTATATAGGAAACAGGCATGAGATTGTGTGAACCTGAAAACACACTGCATTGTGAGGACAGGACGGTTTACTGGGACACTGTAGTGTATTAGTTATATAGGAAACAGGCATGAGATTGTGTGAACCTGAAAACACACTGCATTGTGAGGACAGGAAGGTTTACTGGGACACTGTAGTGTATTAGTTATATAGGAAACAGGCATGAGATTGTGTGAACCTGAAACACACTGCATTGTGAGGACAGGACGGTTTACTGGGACATTGTAGTGTATTAGTTATATAGGAAACAGGCATGAGATTGTGTGAACCTGAAAACACACTGCATTGTGAGGACAGGACGGTTTACTGGGACATTGTAGTGTATTAGTTATATAGGAAACAGGCATGAGATTGTGTGAACCTGAAACACACTGCATTGTGAGTAGGGCTGTAGCGATACACTAATCTCACGATACGATACACGATATTCAGCTCACGATACGATATATATCACGATATTCAGCCAACGATACGATTCGATATAATTCGATACACTTACATAATTTTCTGAAAGATTTAAACGGGGACAGAGTGATTTTGGTGATATCTTGTGAGTGTTCCATTTACTTTGATTGAATTAATTGAACTGAAAACTCAAAACATCAATTACACAATATATGTCTTTGACTGGACAGAGAGCTTTGCAAATGCTGGACAAAATGAATCAAAGATGTGTTGAGAAAATTAGTTCCATTTATTGAAACAGTGCAAACTGTAGCTTACAAGCCTTTGAAAAGTAAATAAAGTGCAGTATTGCAATTAACAATGGAGAGTTAACATGTCAAATTTACAACTTGTAACGAGTGGAAATAAGGTGTGGCCCCTTTAAGAGATGCGCGCTCCCTGTTGAACTGTCGGCAGTATTGTATTGTATGTGCCGTGTGCCTTTAACACCCCATGCAGGTAATTTCTGCTTGATGCTAATTTCTATCTTATTTTGTTTATTAAGTAACGATGTGGACTGTAGAACGTGTGACAGACAGTAAGGCTACACGAGTTCGATTTGGGAATAAAGAGCGAGTTGTTGTGAGATGCCAATCGCCTCCGTGAGTCTGAATGGCCTCTGCATGCAATAACTTAAGTTGTGAGCTATCCCTATTTTTCTTCTTGAAGCAACGTGTTACAAACTGTACTTCAGTTTATTTGCGGGGACACCGCCTTCACCTGCTATCATGTCTATCGGCTCGCTTTCAGGTTAAACTCTTCGCGACTGCGCAACTGGGTTATAGGTTGCCAGGTTGAGGTGACAAACAGGTTGAAATTTTAAATGGTCTGTGGATTGTGTGAATATAATGCATTCAAATCGGGAGGGGTCCGGGAGATAGGGCTAAAAAAACGGGAGAAACCCGGGAAAACGGGAGTGTTGACAAGTATGGTATAGCTAGTAGGCGTACTGGTAGTCAATATCGATGCATGCGCGCAGCTGGCCACTAACTTAGCAGCTGGCTGACCAAATCGCTCTTCATGCAACGCGAAAGGGGGTAAACACGGAGGATTTGAATGGGACTTATGTATCGATACTTGCGGCTTAAAAATCGATACTTTCTTGGGGAAAAAAATATCGATTTATATCGCAGAATCGATAAAATCGCCCAGCCTTAATTGTGAGGACAGGACGGTTTTACTGGGACACTCTAGTGTATTAGTTATATAGGAAACAGGCATGAGATTGTGTGAACCTGAAAACACACTGCATTGTGAGGACAGGACGGTTTACTGGGACATTGTAGTGTATTAGTTATATAGGAAACAGGCATGAGATTGTGTGAACCTGAAAACACACTGCATTGTGAGGACAGGACGGTTTACTGGGACACTGTAGTGTATTAGTTATATAGGAAACAGGCATGAGATTGTGTGAACCTGAAACACACTGCATTGTGAGGACAGGACGGTTTACTGGGACATTGTAGTGTATTAGTTATATAGGAAACAGGCATGAGATTGTGTGAACCTGAAAACACACTGCATTGTGAGGACAGGAAGGTTTTCTGGGACACTGTAGTGTATTAGTTATATAGGAAACAGGCATGAGATTGTGTGAACCTGAAAACACACTGCATTGTGAGGACAGGACGGTTTACTGGGACATTGTAGTGTATTAGTTATATAGGAAACAGGCATGAGATTGTGTGAACCTGAAACACACTGCATTGTGAGGACAGGACGGTTTACTGGGACATTGTAGTGTATTAGTTATATAGGAAACAGGCATGAGATTGTGTGAACCTGAAAACACACTGCATTGTGAGGACAGGAAGGTTTACTGGGACACTGTAGTGTATTAGTTATATAGGAAACAGGCATGAGATTGTGTGAACCTGAAACACACTGCATTGTGAGGACAGGACGGTTTACTGGGACACTGTAGTGTATTAGTTATATAGGAAACAGGCATGAGATTGTGTGAACCTGAAAACACACTGCATTGTGAGGACAGGAAGGTTTACTGGGACACTGTAGTGTATTAGTTATATAGGAAACAGGCATGAGATTGTGTGAACCTGAAACACACTGCATTGTGAGGACAGGACGGTTTACTGGGACACTGTAGTGTATTAGTTATATAGGAAACAGGCATGAGATTGTGTGAACCTGAAAACACACTGCATTGTGAGGACAGGACGGTTTACTGGGACATTGTAGTGTATTAGTTATATAGGAAACAGGCATGAGATTGTGTGAACCTGAAACACACTGCATTGTGAGGACAGGACGGTTTACTGGGACATTGTAGTGTATTAGTTATATAGGAAACAGGCATGAGATTGTGTGAACCTGAAACACACTGCATTGTGAGGACAGGACGGTTTACTGGGACATTGTAGTGTATTAGTTATATAGGAAACAGGCATGAGATTTTGCGAACCTGAAACACACTGCATTGTGAGGACAGGACGGTTTACTGGGACACTGTAGTGTATTAGTTATATAGGAAACGGGCATGAGATTGTGTGAACCTGAAACACACTGCATTGTGAGGACAGGACGGTTTACTGGGACATTGTAGTGTATTAGTTATATAGGAAACAGGCATGAGATTGTGTGAACCTGAAACACACTGCATTGTGAGGACAGGACGGTTTACTGGGACATTGTAGTGTATTAGTTATATAGGAAACAGGCATGAGATTGTGTGAACCTGAAACACACTGCATTGTGAGGACAGGACGGTTTACTGGGACACTGTAGTGTATTAGTTATATAGGAAACAGGCATGAGATTGTGTGAACCTGAAACACACTGCATTGTGAGGACAGGACGGTTTACTGGGACACTGTAGTGTATTAGTTATATAGGAAACAGGCATGAGATTGTGTGAACCTGAAAACACACTGCATTGTGAGGACAGGACGGTTTACCAGAGCCCGACCGATATATCGGCACCTAAAAGCTGTCACAATGAACTGGCAAAAGTAATGATATGAATACATCAAATATAGCAAGGAGACATTTTAATTGTTTATTAATAAGTGTTTTCAAACATTGTTGCTGCAAAGATGAAGTTGATGCGGACTTGCGATCTTTGAACGCGCCAGAGAGAAATGTAGATTTCAGAAGGGTTACATAAGCAGAGAGCAGTTTGTCTTTCGTTTTGATTTGTTCTGTTTAAAAGTAGACATTTCAATAGATATATTTCTCATGTCTATAGGCTGAGTTTCGGTTCGTGTATGAGACGAGTTGCAGTTCACTTGCCGGCGCCGAGATCGAGATTATCTATTGTCTGTTATATTTACTTCTTATTTATTAAATCCAGGCATTTGGTTGATGAAACATTGATTAATATTAAGATATGATTAATACAAAACGAAATTCACTTTAATGAAAGGCTTTGTGCTTTCTGTTCGAGGTCTCTGTGAAAGTTTTAAAGCCCTTTAGTGCCGCTTTCGGAGCTTGTCACGTCCGTTTTTTCCTCATAAATGCGAACACGAAAAATAAAATAAAATGAATATTATATGTTCTGTTGAGAGCCAACCTTTCTTCATCCGGTGGGCAGTAGCCTATTACTTTTGATTTGCGCAGTGTAATTCACAGAATTGATTTCTCTGCTACCAGCCTCTGTCACGTATTGTGTGAGCTTTTGATTGCAAGCGCGCATCTGAGAAGTCCTGATTATATTGTCTGCTATATTTACTTCTTATTTATTAAATCCAGGCAATTGATTGATTAAACATTGATTAAAATGCGTGGCGCAAGCGACAAATCTCCGACAGTAAACTGATGCACCATTCTGCTCTGTAATGGGCGCTTTTCCGCATCTCGGGTAAACAGCTGTTGCGACTCACGCGAGCAATAACGGCCGCGTCCGTGGAGACTAGTGTTAAAGCTCATTCTGCCTATAACGCTACGTTACAACATCAAGCAATATTCCAATAATTTATGTAAGGGTTAATGCCCGACGAGGTGTCCCTTGTCAGGTTTTTTGGACGACGGCGAGGTGTGAACAGGCCGACGCGCAGCGGAGGTCCATTAAAACCTGACAATGGACACCTCGGAGGGCATTAACCCGCTTATACCATGGTGACTTGCCAAATAAAACATTTTTAAAACATTAGTTTATATTTTAATTAGGCTAAATCTAGTTTTTCAAATAATAACTTGCCTGATGATTTATTTAGCAACTTGAGATATTTATAGTCCGCTCAGCTTGTAGAACCCTTCAGGTTAAAAACTGCATTTTTTTTTCATGAAACACAAAGGTAGGCATAGTTATTTTTTTATTACACATAAAACACTATGTGTTACACTAGTCTACAGTAACCACAGCCTCCGAAGCACCGCTGTAGGTCGACTCTCCGATGCTGGACTGGAGAGCGGTGACAGGCCATCGATGCGAGAGCAGTCTGCGGGCTTACTGGGCTCCGTCAGTCCGTGAGAGACTGAAGATGAAATAACCAAGTCGCTCATTGTTGTATTAGTAGGCTATGTAATATCTAACTAACGTTAGATGTTTGTTTTGATAGAGCAAATTGTTAACGGATACTTTGACTGCCTGTTGCTATGGTTACTCACAGCTGTTGTAGGCAGCGCATTTATTTATTAATTTCGAACGGTGAACAGGCAGTTTCACCAGAACTACTTTACTAGGTGTCCTCTATCACTTTTTAACGGACACCCTGCAGCCAATCAGAATCGAGTATTCACCCAGACCATGGTATAAATAATTATAACACTTTATATAGGGCCATTTTGCATTAAGAGTAGCCTAGTTTCATGTTTAGTAGGTACATTTTGCTTACTACTTATTTAAAATAGTATAAAAGTCTATACATTATGTAATTAAAAACGTTTTCATTATATTATAAATTTTACTTTAGTAAAAAGATCTGAGTTCTTCCTCCACTGGTAGAGATTAGAGGAATTAAGACTAAAAATAGAAAATAATGTCAGTGACACTTTTGATATATTTATTGATACAAGTTGTTTTATATAACGTGACTAAATTAAAAGACAAAGTCGTTAGTGAAGATTATGCAACAGTATTTAGAATATAATATAACATGCAATGCAAACTAGTTTGGTTACAGCTGAAATGTATCATTCTCATTCTATCATTCCCCCTGCCTCCATTACATATCTTTGTCACACAAGTGTAGACATGTGCCGGTATTCGGTAATGTGATAAATCGCGATAATGAATATGCACGATATTGTTATCATGGGCACTTCAAAATACCGTGAAAAATAATAGATCCGAATTTAGATTTTTAGAATGCGCATTAGCTTATTTTCCATCAACGGTTAAAAAAAAACCCACTGCGTATATGCTGCACAAAACACGTGCGCACTCTGATGTAAACAATCCCCACATAAGCACTGTGTGCATGCGGCGCAATGCGTGCTCTAGTCTAATGTAAACAATCCTCGCATGGAGAAGAAGCATGGCAGAAAGAGGAACGCTGCCGACAATTTATCTACTTTCTAAAAGCAGGGCTGCCAACTATGAAGGTAAAAGAGTAGCTAAACTCGAGAACATGTAGATGTGAAATTGAGAACTTCATACACTGTAAAACCCAACAAGTTCAGCTAACTCATTTCTTTTGATGTAACTGATTACCTAAAATAATTTAAGTTTATTAAAAACAATAGTTATGAGTTCTCTGAACTTATTTGCATTGATTCACTAAAACAATAATAATTCTGAATACACAATTAACCTTTACACTGCATTTAAATACTAAATAAAGCTAAAACTTCACTTTATTGAGTAAAAACAGTGAAATGACAAACTTTAAATGAACTTAGAGCACTTGCAGTTACTGCTAGCTCACAACATCACACACAAAGTCAAATCCAATGAGTTAACCTAACTCATAACTTTTGATGTAACCGATTACATAAATTAATTTAAGTTTATAAAAACACAAAAGTTATGAGTTCTCAGATTTTTTTTCAGTTGAGTGATTAATTAGGTGATTAGTTAAGTGATTAGTAAAGTGATTAATCAAGTGATTGTTGAGTATTAGAGATGAACACCTGCTGTTAATCAGCAGAATCACTGAAGGAAAGATGAACACAAGCACTACAACTGACTTCCAACCACAACATTCGATGAAATCAACTGAAGATATTATGTTTAAACCTCTAAAGATCTCAGCAGAGGAGAATTGAACATGTCCACAAACAGCATTACCAGCTTCACTTATTACCAACCAGAGTTTTATCATGCGTCTACAGAAGTTTTTATTGTGAATGAACAGAGGTCTGGATGAAGATGATTTATTGAGTTTTATTTAAAGACACCATGATAGTGGTCAGTGTTTGCTTTAGTTGGGCTCTTGACCCTTGTCTATATAACACCAGTTGTTCCTCTGGCTGCTGTAACTGAGTGTTTATAACACACATTTGTTATGGCCCAAAAGCCATTGTGATCATGTGGTTGTGTTATGACAATGATTTATGAAAGTATGAATCATCATTCAGTGTCTTGATTCTCTGATCTCAGTGTCTAAAATTTCTCTTTTTAAGTTAGTGATTCTGCTGCAAGGCCAAATGTTGTGACAATCAGATTTTAAAAAACTCTATGGTATCATGCTGACTTACACAGACATCAAGAATCAGTATATGGATCTCAACAGTGGTGACCTTTCAAAAACGATTCATGCTGCAATGAATGCTGGAAGCCGTGTATGCATTGTGATTATGGTATTACCCAGCATGCATTGCAGCATGAATTGTTTTTTCAAATGGTCACCATTCTTGAGATTCATATCCTGATTCTTGATGTCTGTGTTATTCATTGTAATGCAATTTTTTTTTGTGCACAAACCAACTGTAAAATGCTCCAAAATTATTTAAAACCTTGTTTTATTTTTTACTATAGCATTACAGTTATGAATTTAACTAAGAACATTACTCTATAAAATAGAGCTTAGACTCTAATAGAGATCAGTCAGTCAAGTCACTACATGATGATCATCGTCATCAATTCCTTGACCAACATCACCTTATCGTACTTTTCCTCGACCTCTCTGCCATAACACATGTGTTTTTAAACAAGTAATTACAGCAGTCAAAGAAAAGCATATGTGCAAAAGTCAAGCGTCAAGAGACCAACTAAAGCAAACGCTTATCTCCATCATGGTGACCTTAAACCTTGTTCCTCTTTCCTTCAGTGATTCTGCTTATTAACAGCAGGTGTTCATCACTAATGCTCAATCATCTCTTAATTAGTAACTTAACTATACAATTATCATTCAATTATCATTCTGGGATCAAGAATGTTCCATAACTCATAACTTTTGTGTTCTGTTTCAGTCTTTGTGTCCACATAGCTTTCGGTAATATTTGAGCCCAGTAAACTCAATTTATTTTAGTGCAAACAACTGTTAGGTTTTACAGTGTAGCATTCAGCTTGAGACTCACGCAATCAACACTTTTCACATGCTCTCACGCCACACATCCATTTTCTCACGCAGAGAAAAATTGCGGAGCAAAGAGGACACTGACACTGACAGACTAGAGAGAGCAGGTTACTTTTTATATGAAAAAAATTCTCAGCTCTCAGGTTCTGTCCATTTTATTACGAAATGCAGAAAATGAATACCGTTTTGGCGCTTGTAAATGTGACTTGACAGATCACTGTAGCACCTTAGTTCAAGTGAACCGATCTGTTACTTTTTATTTAAAGATATAGTTCAACTTTCCGAAAGGTATATATGCCTCATACATAATAGATCAATCAGTGTTTTTCAATCACGGAAAGAGGTCAATAAAACTGCAGGAGAACAATTATGTCACAGAACGTTACATTTTCCTCAGGAAAGCCAATTAATTACCAGCACGTTTGTTGACTAGAAAAAATAGAGAATTTTTCGCTAAATATGTGCACTATATTACATATTTATTATATTTTTACTTATGTCATTAGGCTACATAATTGTTATATAATAAAAACCGCATTATATTTAATTTGTTATTTTTTAACCTTTAATAATACCAGCTGATAGGGCTTTCTGTTTGTTTACAGGATTATGTGAGGTATATTTTTTCTTGAGAAAAATGTAGGCTATCTACTGTATAACCTACCTAATATTTATCCAAATGAGTCAATATTAAATCAAGATAGAAATCAAATCAAGAATTGAACTGAAATCGTGAAAATTGTGTTAAGCAATAATACAAACAGTAGCCTAGCCTACCAGTCACTGTACCATGTAAACATTGTAACATGTTGTCACTAAACTTAATAAAATTCTGTTTAGTTATCAAATGTTTTGACAATCACAATTACACCTATTGGGATGCAAGTTTTTTTTTTTTAGATCCTCTCCAATCCATCTGTTTCTCTTATGTAAATAAAATACCGTGATAATACCGTATACCGTGATAAAAGCTCAATCAATTAATCGCAGCATGAAAATTTGATACCGGCACATGCCTACACAAGTGTTTGATCACCACATTTGAGTGATCATTGCAAAACGTTTATATATTTATTCTGTTTAAATACTGTGTATTCTATATACAGTACCCATCAAAAGTTTGTACACATCAATAGGAAAGTGTGTCCAAACGTTTGACTGGTACTGTACTATAATACACATAAATACTATTGCTACTGTACACATAGGCCTAAATAATATCGGCCGATATATCGGTATCAGGCTTTTTTAATCGGTATCGTCATCGGCCCCAAAAATCCATATCGATCGGGCTCTACTGTTTACTGGGACATTGTAGTGTATTAGTTATATAGGAAACAGGCATGAGATTGTGTGAACCTGAAAACACACTGCATTGTGAGGACAGGACTGTTTACTGGGACATTGTAGTGTATTAGTTATATAGGAAACAGGCATGAGATTGTGTGAACCTGAAAACACACTGCATTGTGAGGACAGGACGGTTTACTGGGACATTGTAGTGTATTAGTTATATAGGAAACGGGCATGAGATTGTGTGAACCTGAAACACACTGCATTGTGAGGACAGGAAGGTTTACTGGGACATTGTAGTGTATTAGTTATATAGGAAACAGGCATGAGATTGTGTGAACCTGAAACACACTGCATTGTGAGGACAGGACGGTTTACTGGGACACTGTAGTGTATTAGTTATATAGGAAACAGGCATGAGATTGTGTGAACCTGAAAACACACTGCATTGTGAGGACAGGACGGTTTACTGGGACATTGTAGTGTATTAGTTATATAGGAAACAGGCATGAGATTGTGTGAACCTGAAACACACTGCATTGTGAGGACAGACGGTTTACTGGGACACTGTAGTGTATTAGTTATATAGGAAACAGGCATGAGATTGTGTGAACCTGAAACACACTGCATTGTGAGGACAGGACGGTTTACTGGGACACTCTAGTGTATTAGTTATATAGGAAACAGGCATGAGATTGTGTGAACCTGAAAACACACTGCATTGTGAGGACAGGACGGTTTACTGGGACACTCTAGTGTATTAGTTATATAGGAAACAGGCATGAGATTGTGTGAACCTGAAAACACACTGCATTGTGAGGACAGGACTGTTTACTGGGACATTGTAGTGTATTAGTTATATAGGAAACAGGCATGAGATTGTGTGAACCTGAAAACACACTGCATTGTGAGGACAGGACGGTTTACTGGGACATTGTAGTGTATTAGTTATATAGGAAACGGGCATGAGATTGTGTGAACCTGAAACACACTGCATTGTGAGGACAGGAAGGTTTACTGGGACATTGTAGTGTATTAGTTATATAGGAAACAGGCATGAGATTGTGTGAACCTGAAACACACTGCATTGTGAGGACAGGACGGTTTACTGGGACACTGTAGTGTATTAGTTATATAGGAAACAGGCATGAGATTGTGTGAACCTGAAAACACACTGCATTGTGAGGACAGGACGGTTTACTGGGACATTGTAGTGTATTAGTTATATAGGAAACAGGCATGAGATTGTGTGAACCTGAAACACACTGCATTGTGAGGACAGGACGGTTTACTGGGACATTGTAGTGTATTAGTTATTTAGGAAACAGGCATGAGATTGTGTGAACCTGAAAACACACTGCATTGTGAGGACAGGACGGTTTACTGGGACATTGTAGTGTATTAGTTATATAGGAAACAGGCATGAGATTGTGTGAACCTGAAACACACTGCATTGTGAGGACAGGACGGTTTACTGGGACACTGTAGTGTATTAGTTATATAGGAAACAGGCATGAGATTGTGTGAACCTGAAAACACACTGCATTGTGAGGACAGGACGGTTTACTGGGACATTGTAGTGTATTAGTTATATAGGAAACAGGCATGAGATTGTGTGAACCTGAAACACACTGCATTGTGAGGACAGGACGGTTTACTGGGACACTGTAGTGTATTAGTTATATAGGAAACAGGCATGAGATTGTGTGAACCTGAAACACACTGCATTGTGAGGACAGGACGGTTTACTGGGACATTGTAGTGTATTAGTTATATAGGAAACAGGCATGAGATTGTGTTGAACCTGAAAACACACTGCATTGTGAGGACAGGACTGTTTACTGGGACATTGTAGTGTATTAGTTATATAGGAAACAGGCATGAGATTGTGTGAACCTGAAAACACACTGCATTGTGAGGACAGGACGGTTTACTGGGACATTGTAGTGTATTAGTTATATAGGAAACAGGCATGAGATTGTGTGAACCTGAAACACACTGCATTGTGAGGACAGGACGGTTTACTGGGACACTGTAGTGTATTAGTTATATAGGAAACAGGCATGAGATTGTGTGAACCTGAAACACACTGCATTGTGAGGACAGGAAGGTTTACTGGGACATTGTAGTGTATTAGTTATATAGGAAACAGGCATGAGATTGTGTGAACCTGAAACACACTGCATTGTGAGGACAGGACGGTTTACTGGGACACTGTAGTGTATTAGTTATATAGGAAACAGGCATGAGATTGTGTGAACCTGAAACACACTGCATTGTGAGGACAGGACGGTTTACTGGGACATTGTAGTGTATTAGTTATTTAGGAAACAGGCATGAGATTGTGTGAACCTGAAAACACACTGCATTGTGAGGACAGGACGGTTTACTGGGACATTGTAGTGTATTAGTTATATAGGAAACAGGCATGAGATTGTGTGAACCTTAAAAAACACTGTGTTGTGAGGACAGGACGGTTTACTGGGACATTGTAGTGTATTAGTTATATAGGAAACAGGCATGAGATTGTGTGAACCTGAAAACACACTGCATTGTGAGGACAGGACGGTTTACTGGGACATTGTAGTGTATTAGTTATTTAGGAAACAGGCATGAGATTGTGTGAACCTGAAAACACACTGCATTGTGAGGACAGGACGGTTTACTGGGACATTGTAGTGTATTAGTTATATAGGAAACAGGCATGAGATTGTGTGAACCTGAAAACACACTGCATTGTGAGGACAGGACGGTTTACTGGGACATTGTAGTGTATTAGTTATATAGGAAACAGGCATGAGATTGTGTGAACCTTAAAAAACACTGTTTGTGAGGACAGGACGGTTTACTGGGACATTGTAGTGTATTAGTTATATAGGAAACAGGCATGAGATTGTGTGAACCTGAAAACACACTGCATTGTGAGGACAGGACGGTTTACTGGGACATTGTAGTGTATTAGTTATATAGGAAACAGGCATGAGATTGTGTGAACCTGAAACACACTGCATTGTGAGGACAGGACGGTTTACTGGGACACTGTAGTGTATTAGTTATATAGGAAACAGGCATGAGATTGTGTGAACCTGAAACACACTGCATTGTGAGGACAGGACGGTTTACTGGGACATTGTAGTGTATTAGTTATATAGGAAACAGGCATGAGATTGTGTGAACCTGAAACACACTGCATTGTGAGGACAGGACGGTTTACTGGGACACTGTAGTGTATTAGTTATATAGGAAACAGGCATGAGATTGTGTGAACCTGAAACAACTGCATTGTGAGGACAGGACGGTTTACTGGGACATTGTAGTGTATTAGTTATTTAGGAAACAGGCATGAGATTGTGTGAACCTGAAAACACAGTAGCAGCTTCTTTAGCTCCAGCAAATGTCTGTATTTATTTTCATTCTCTCCTTTACAGATGAATACAGACATTGCAGAGAAACCGCCCTGTCTGGCAGAAGCAAGTGCTGAACAGGTATGCCTTTGACAAACTAAAGAAAGAAGCAACTCCCCAAAGTTACGCTGACCTTGCAAAAGCCACTCTTGCTCAGGCTATAGTTTTTAATCGAAGGCGTGCAGGGGAGGTGTCCAAAATGCGCTTGAAGAACTTCATTGAAAGAGACAAAAGCCCAATCCATGTTGATGTGTCCTTGGGATTAACCCATTTTGAAAAGAAGCTCTGTAAGCAATTCACTTGACTAGAAATCAGGATGCCAATATCTTTCTCTTTGCTAGGCCAAAATGTTCAAGTTACCACAGAGGTCAAGACAGCTTGAGACTTCATGCAGAAAAGTGTGGAGCCAAAAAAACAGAGTATCCACGCTCAACCCAGCTCAGAAAACATGTTGCAACCCTTTCACAAATTTTAAACCTCAAAGACAACGAGTTGGACGAGGCTTTCTCGGACATGACTTACGTGTCCACCGTGATCACTACAGACTGCCTGAGGCGACAATTCAGCTTTCAAAAATCTCAAAACTACTTTTAGCAATGGACAAAGGTTGTCTTGGAAACCTCCAGGGAAAGTCAATTGATGAGATTCACATTTAAGGTATTTTGCATATCTATTGCAAAATGTGCCGTAGATGTTTTTCCAATACCAATCCCAACATGTTCATACAATTTCCAAACAAGAGTATTGCACTGGATTAACTTTATGATTTCAGATCAGATCCAGTTGACTGATACTGAAAATGATGCAGATGACGACCTGATGGCACCAGTTATTTGGCAGACAAAATGAACCGTCAACATCAAAACAAGAAGCTTGCCAGAATGGAGGTAATTATAACGTATCATTTTTCTTTAGAGCATTAACCTTCTGGGGTGGGCAAACGCGCCGGTGCGTTTTGCTGGATTTTTTTTCACATAGCAGCAAAATAGACTTAAAATACTCCGTCATTTTTGGTCATACAGACTTGAGAAATATGAAAAAAAATTAACAGTTGAATGTCTTCTTTTTTATGTGTCCCCTTACAGTCGAAACAAAACATTGTGCTTTTGTAAAATAAAGAAAATGAACAGGGTGCTTGTAAATAAACTCAGCGCTTCGCTTCCCTCTGAATCCAGTAATGCATCACGTCCTTCTTGTCATGCATCACGTCACTTAAACATCTTTAAACTTTCACACTTGGCTCTGTTTAGAATCAACATGAACTGTTTTTACCTCGTCTAGTTTTGTTCATAAAATGTCATACAAATGCATGTATTATTAAAGTTACATGCATTATGTAACATTTTGTGAACCAAATTGTAACTCTTTGTAACTTGTAACTGATTTTTTAAATGTTAAACATTTCACATTGCAATGTTTTTTTGTTTTTATCTTTCTTGTTTTTAGTGACTGAAAGTGTTGAACATCGTGAGAAGAAAAGAATGTGGACAAAAGCAGAAGTTGCTGCTGTGATACGGCATTATAAAGTGCACATAACTAAAGGCCATTTGGCCACAAAATCTGAGTGTCTTCAATGCAAATCTGCTGAAGAGCATGTGCTACAAAGCTGGTCAGTACAAAACATTAGGGATTTTAACAGAGGTATAACAGCCAAAAGGAGAAGTCAGTTTGAAAGCGCATGAGTGCTGTTCATGAAATTCAGCAATAAGCTGTAACATTTTGTAAGACAAAAAAGGCCTGATTTTATCCTATCTTATTCTTTTTAATGTTGCCTCCTTGCTGTCTTCTGTGTTATTTACCCTTCACTTTGTTGAATTGACTGATTTCCAATGATGTGTTCCATTTTCTGTATTCAATGTAGCTGATTTCCCAGTTGTTTTTAGTTTTAAAGGGATAGTTCACCCCAAAATGAAAAAATCTGTCATCACTTGTTGTTCCAAACCTGAATGAGTTTTTTTCTTCTGCTGAACACAAAAGAAGATTGAGTGAAGAATGTTGGAAACCAGACATGGAAGTCAATGGCTACCGTCAACTTGAGTGGCGTGATGCCAATTACTTTCCAGTGTATAGAGTGGCGTGATGCCAATTTCTTTCCAGTGTATAGAGTGGCGTGATGCCAATTACTTTCCATTGTATAGAGTGACGTGATGCCAATTACTTTCCAGTGTATAGAGTTGCATGATGCCAATTATTTTCCAGTGTATAGAGTGGCGTGATGCCAATTACTTTCCAGTGTGTAGAGTGGCGTGATGCCAATTACTTTCCAGTGTGTAGAGTGGCGTGATGCCAATTACTTTCCAGTGTGTAGAGTGGCGTGATGCCAATTACTTACCAGTGTGTAGAGTGGCGTGATGCCAATTACTTTCCAGTGTGTAGAGTGGCGTGATGCCAATTACTTTCCTGTGTATAGAGTGGCGTGATGCCAATTACTTCCCAGTGTATAGAGTGGCGTGATGCCAATTACTTTCCAGTGTATAGAGTGGCGTGATGCCAATTACTTTCCAGTGTATAGAGTGGCGTGATGCCAATTACTTTCCAGTGTATAGAGTGGCGTGATGCCAATTACTTTCCAGTGCATAGAGTGGCGTGATGCCAATTACTTTCCAGTGCATAGAGTGGCGTGATGCCAATTACTTTCCAGTGTATAGAGTGGCGTGATGCCAATTACTTTCCATTGTATAGAGCTGCGTGATGCCAATTACTTTCCAGTTTATAGAGTGGTGTGATGCCAATTACTTTCCAGTGTATAGAGTGGCGTGATGCCAATTACTTTCCAGTGTATAGAGTGGCGTGATGCCAATTACTTTCCATTGTATAGAGTGGCGTGATGCCAATTACTTTCCAGTGTATAGAGTTGCATGATGCCAATTACTTTCCAGTGTATAGAGTGGCGTGATGCAAATTACTTTCCAGTGTATAGAGTGGCGTGATGCCAATTACTTTCCAGTGTATAGAGTGGCGTGATGCAAATTACTTTCCAGTGTATAGAGTGGCGTGATGCCAATTACTTTCCAGTGTATAGAGTGGCGTGATGCAAATTACTTTCCAGTGTATAGAGTTGCATGATGCCAATTACTTTCCAGTGTATAGAGTGGCGTGATGCAAATTACTTTCCAGTGTATAGAGTGGCGTGATGCCAATAATTTTCCAGTCTTATCAAGTGACTTTCCCTGGAGGTTTCCAAGACAACCTTTGTCCATTGCTAAAAGTACTTTTGAGATTTTTTCAAAGCTGAATTGCCGCCTCAGGCAGTCTGTAGTGATCACGGTGGACACGTATATCATGTCAGAGAAAGTCAGCTACCTGGTCCAACTCGTTGTCTTTGAGGTTTAAAATTTGTGAAAGGGTTGCAACATGTTTTCTGAGCTGGGTTGAGCGTGGATACTCTGTTTTTTTGGCTCCACACTTTTCTGCATGAAGTCTCAAGCTGTCTTGACTTCTGTGGTAACTTGAACATTTTGGCCTAGCAAAGAGAAAGATATTGGCATCCTGCACACCACATTCCATTCTTCTGCTGACTAGTAGATTCAGGGATTCCACCATGTGTGGTGTTAGGGGCAAACGTGGACGAAAAGTCGCCGTCCTCCTGATTTCTAGTCGAGTGAATTGCTTACAGAGCTTCTTTTCAAACGGGGTTAATCCCAAGGACAATGCCAATTATTTTCCAGTGTACAGAGTGGTGTGAAGGCAATTCTTTTCCAGTGTATAGAGTGGCGTGATGCCAATTACTTTTCAGTGTATAGAGTGGCGTGATGCCAATTACTTTTCAGTGTATAGAGTGGCGTGATGCCAATTATGTTCCAGTGTATAGAGTGGCGTGATGCCAATTATTTTCCAGTGTATAGAGTGGCGTGATGCCAGTTACTTTCCAGTGTATAGAGTGGCGTGATGCCAATTACTTTCCAGTGTATAGAGTGGCGTGATGCCAATTAATTTCCAGTGTAAAACCAACAACACACGTGCAAGTTCCCTTAACTTCTGACGAATATACTCATATTTTGTAGTGTCAGCTCCATGCTTGTTGTACAGAGCTTGTGCCAGCTGCAAAATGCCAAAGTCATTACGAACAACTGTTGTTATATCATCCTGTCTCATTGGATCGAGAAGCTTCCAAACCCCTTGAGAGATACTTTCAGAGAACAAAGACTGAGCAGTCGTGGCCAAGCTCAAGACTTTGGGCTTTACAGACCCACCAGAAGCCCGTTCTGGCATGAAGTGGCAATTCTTTGCGGCAAAACATTCCTTTGCAATAGACACAGTGAATGCATTTAAATTTTTATTTGCCCTGTTCCATTTTTGAGAACATCTACATTGTGCTGAAAGTTACCACGATGTACAGAGTGGCGTGATGCCAATTACTTTCCAGTGTATAGAGTGGCGTGATGCCAATTACTTTCCAGTGTATAGAGTGGTGTGATGCCAATTACTTTCCAGTGTGTAGAGTGGCGTGATGCTAATTACTTTCCAGTGTATAGAGTGGCGTGATGCCAATTACTTTCCAGTGTATAGAGTGGCGTGATGCCAATTACTTTCCAGTGTATAGAGTGGCGTGATGCTAATTACTTTCCAGTGTATAGAGTGGTGTGATGCCAATTACTTTCCAGTGTGTAGAGTGGCGTGATGCTAATTACTTTTCAGTGTATAGAGTGGCGTGATGCCAATTACTTTCCAGTGTATAGAGTGGTGTGATGCCAATTACTTTCCAGTGTATAGAGTGGTGTGATGCCAATTACTTTCCAGTGTATAGAGTGGCGTGATGCCAATTACTTTCCAGTGTATAGAGTGGAGTGATGCCAATTACTTTCCAGTGTATAGAGTGGTGTGATGCCAATTACTTTCCAGTGTATAGAGTGGCGTGATGCCAATTACTTTCCAGTGTATAGAGTGGCGTGATGCCAATTACTTTCCAGTGTATAGAGTGGCGTGATGCCAATTACTTTCTAGTGTATAGAGTGGCGTGATGCCAAATACTTTCCAGTGTATAGAGTGGCGTGATGCCAATTACTTTCTAGTGTATAGAGTGGCGTGATGCCAATTACTTTCCAGTGTATTGAGTGGCGTGATGCCAGTTATTTTCCAGTGTATAGAGTGGCGTGATGCCAATTACTTTCCAGTGTATTGAGTGGCGTGATGCCAGTTATTTTCCAGTGTATAGAATGGCGTGATGCCAGTTATTTTTCCAGTGTATAGAGTGGCGTGATGCCAACTACTTGATTGCAAATGTGTTTTTTGTATTGTGTTTGTTTTATATGTTTGGTGCTGTAGTGGCTGTCTTCGTGAGCCTAAAACAAATTTCCCATTGAGACAAAGTATACCTAACCTAACTTCCTGGTTACCGACATTCTTCACTCTATCTTCTTTTGTTTTCAGCAGATGAAAGAAACTCAACCAGGTTTGGAACAACTTGAAAGTGAGTAAATGATGACAGAATTTTCATTTTTGGGTAAACTTACCATTTAACCCTTGTGCACTGTTCGAATTCTGTGTACACCCTTTATGGAGCGGGTCAAATTGACCCTAATTGGATTCAATACAATTCCTCAAAAATCACACTATGAAAAACAACAAAGATTTAGATACAAACTGTAAACTTTTATTATCAACATTTGTCAAACATTACAAAAACATTATATCTGAAAATATGATTCATAAAAATGTTTTAAACCATTTTTATAAATCAATTTTTGACAAAATTGGAAAATAAACATTATACTGACTTTTTTTGTATATAAATACTTTTTATTTTTTTTTTTTTTTTTACATTTTATGCTTTGAACACCGTAACTGAACAATAAAATTTTGCTGTATAATGTTATTATAATGCTGTTTAATTTTCCTAAGTTAACTTTCCCTAGTTTCCTAAGCCCTAGTTCCCTAGTTTCATTATTCACTCACAGGGAAGTGAGAAACCAAACATAATAAAATATACATCAAACAAATGTTTTGTATTAATTTTTTGGCTCTGTGAAGCTGCCTTTGAAAATCCTACATAAAAGTTTTGTTTAAAAGCTATGTATTTTAGATATCTTGAATATTGAAATGAGAGCTTATTTTACTATCTGTGTCTGACAAAGATTTTCATCTGTAATTTGCAAATAATTCTAAACACTGTGATTTTAGCTTTTTCAAGTGTGTTTGTTTAGGGTTAGAGCACTTTTAGATACACTTGCATGTTAGAACTGGAATTGAAGTGCCCTTACATACAGAAAATAAATGTTTTTATTTTGTGTCTGTACAGTTGCTTTTGAATGGCTGTCTATGAGGGTCAAATTGACCCGCGAACATCATGAACGTAACAGTCATTTTGTTTGTATATGTCAAAACACATCAGCATGTTGAAACTTTGCATGCATGTTCATCATGATAAATGAGAAAAAGTCACAAAATGTCAAGAAAAAAAAAACAAAGGTTAACCAGTATTTCCAACAACTAGAAAATCAAAACGGGTCAAATTAACCCGCAACATAACACAAGGGTTAATTGTAGTATCTGCATTGTTTGCAAGATAACAAATGCTGTTCACATTGTTTTAATGCACTTCAGAATATTAAATACAAGATATTAACATGGTTAAAACTTGTGATTTTTTTTAAATGCTCAACTGCTTAGTTGCCACCCCTCAGAGGCCTCTTTAATGGAGGGCAGGTATTGTTTCTTTATTACCAGCGAGGATGTTTCATTAAAATCTTACGGTACTAAGTTGTTGAAAACCGGGAAAGAAGATCAAAAGGCAGTCACATGCATGCCTGTCGCTAGCACTGTACTGCAATATTGCGGTTATCGCAACAGCCTTAATTGAAAATCTGTTCAACCAAAACTGTGATGCTTCAAAACATTTATAAAGAGATGGTAAAACAAATCCATATGAATTGAGTGGTTTAATCCAGTCTTCTGATGAGACACCATGATTTAACTGATTTAATTCAGGCTTTCATTCACATAAAAACATTGATCAGTAAACATGCATAAGAGCTCAACTGTACCTGCTTGATGCACAGGAATGAACCTCTTTAAATTAAGGAGACGTGGATAGGTGAAGGTCAGAGTAATGGACATGCTCTGTGTTAATATTTGTGTTTGCAAAGTGTCAGAAAAAGCAGCTGACCTTGTGATATTCTCATTCTGAGATCATTCATGGGTTTCAGTCACGTGACTTTTTTTTGTGGCCGCCACCCTTAGGGCCTTTGCGTTAAATTGCATAACTTCTCCCTGGTGATCGGAAAGATGTTGCACACTTAAATAGCACAGATGAAAATATGACAATCCCTCATTACACGGCGAAGCCCTCAAGGCAGGGGCATAATTTGGTACCAGCCCCATGCTTCACAGTAGGGATGGTGTTCTTGGGATGGTACCCATCATTCTTCTTCCTCCTAACACGCCTAGTGGAATTATGACCAAAAAGTTATATTTTGGTCTCATCTGACCACATGACTTTCTCCCATGACTCTTCTGGATCATCCAAATGGTCATTGGCAAACTTAAGACGGGACATGTGCTGGTTTAAGCAGGGGAACCTTCCGTGCCATGCATGATTTCAGACCATGACGTCTTCGTGTATTACCAACAGTAACCTTGGAAACAGTGGTCCCAGCTCTTTTCAGGTCATCGACCAGCTCCTCCCGTGTAGTTCTGGGCTGATTTCTCACCTTTCTTAGGATCATTGAGACCCCACGAGGTGAGATCTTGCATGGAGCCCCAGTCCGAGGGAGATTGACAGTCATGTTTAGCTTCTTCCATTTTCTAATGATTGCTCCAGCAGTGGACCTTTTTTCACCAAGCTGCTTAGCAATTTCCCCGTAGACCTCAAACAGGTGCATCTAATTTAGGATAATAAATGGAGTGAAGGTGGACATTTTAAAGGCAGACTAACAGGTCTTTGAGGGTCAGAATTCTAGCTGATAGACAGGTGTTCAAATACTTATTTGCAGCTGTATCATACAAAAAAATAGTAAATAATAAATCATACATTGTGATTTCTGAGATTTTTTTTTTAGATTATGTCTCTCACAGTGGACATGCACCTACGATGACAATTTCAGACCCCTCCATGATTTCTAAGTGGGAGAACTTCACTGTATGTGAAGTGTGTGTGTATATGTATATATATATATATATATATATATATATATATATATATATATATTATATATATATATATATATATATATATATACACACATGCATCATATAAATAACCTTTAAGCTACAAACCAACCTTCGTTTTTCTGTAGTGATCATTAACTTTCATATCAAATACATCTCATAGTCCCAGTAAACCCATCTGTCTTTGCAGTGCAGTGTGTAGTCATGTTTCTTTGTATATGTTAATGAACTGTGATGTCATTGTGACATCACATAGTCCTTGTAATCCAATTGTCCTCATAATCCTGGTTTTTGTCTTCTAGGACACATGTCCTTGTAAGTCAGCAAAAAATCAGGGTGCCATGTATCTTGTTTTATAAGGTGTAAATAAATAATAGAGTTTGAGTTTTGAAGTCGTGATTTTTAAAAGCATTTCCATTTTTATTTGAAAGCTCTAGCATAAAGGGAAGTCATAGTCCCCCTAAACCACCTTTTTTTCTGGTTTGAAGAAAATGTCCTTATAAGTCATGCTAACCTGTATGTGTGTGTGTGTGTGTGTGTGTGTGTGTGTGTGTGTGTGTGTGTGTGTGTGTGTGTGTGAGTGAGTGAGTGAGTGAGTGAGTGAGTGAGTGAGTGAGTGAGTGAGTGATGAGTGAGTGAGTGAGTGAGTGAGTGAGTTTTTCACAGTTATGGTCTTGTCTGGTCTTGAAAAAAAATCCAGAGTTCTCAATGTCCAAAACCGAGACAAGACTGAGACCAAATGCGGTCGAGTCCGAGACGAGACCATCAAAATGTGGTCTCGAGGCCGGTCTCGAGTACTACAACACTAGTGTGTGTGTGTGTGTGTGTGTGTGTGTGTGTGTGTGTGTGTGTGTGTGTGTGTGTGTGTGTGTGTGTGTGTGTGTGTGTGTGTGAGTGGTGAGTGAGTGAGTGAGTGAGTGAGTGAGTGAGTGAGTGAGTGAGTGAGTGAGTGAGTGAGTGAGTGAGTGAGTGAGTGAGTGAGTGAGTGAGTGAATGAATGAATTAATGAATGCACAGATGCGCAGACGAAATAAAAGACATCATTTCGTTGACTAGTTTTGGATAGATTTTAAAGTTTTTACTCTAAAATAGACATCAAATAAGCTTTTGTTAGCAGTTTCTCATATGTTAAATAGATAGTATGTTTTGTCAAACTAATCAACTAAGATGTTATAGTGTTTGTTCCAATGCAAGCTATATCAAAATAATGAATCCTTAACTTTGAAATATGTATGATCAAATGTTTTGGCCTACTAAGACATTTATGGAAAAAGACAATTTTCTTTTCAAGATGTTTGCAACTCTAACTTTAAACCAATTCTGTAGAATGGCCCATATAACCTATTTGAACAGGATTTGTTTCCAGGTATGACTAAAAATGTGCTTTTTGTCTTCTCAGGTGTGAACCAACTAATTATTCACAAGGGGGTTGGGCAGTTGACGCTCATTCGCATATTGCCTTGGCAAACAAAAAAAATGTTTTTCACAATTTTAATCGATCTATTGTGTTATGTGAATGATTAGGCAGGATGATTTTCAGATCATTTTGAAACAAAAACTCTAGGGACAACTTCCATTAGTCAAAAGTCTTGTGGACACATATTTAGTATGTGTTTTGTGGCCTTATTTCAGAAACTTATCTCATGTTTAGTTTTTTCAATAACCATGCATATACAATATTCTCTCAAAAATACAAACATGTTGCTCACATATTATGGTAGCCCCGTTTGTGCTATATAGAGTGAATTTACACCTTTGCCATTAACATGTTTATAAATAACTGAAAAAAGCACAAATGTCAGTGCATGTCAAAACATCCCAAGGACCCCAAAAAGACCTTGGTCTCCAGAGGGTTAAAAAGTGTTAAATATGGCTGACTCTATTCTGCAGTAGAGGGAAATACAGTGTCTCTGTTGAAGCCAGCACACATGCACACAGTCTCCCACACAGAGGTCAGTATACAGCAGACAAAACACAACAGTTTTACAACAGTTATGCTTTATATTGGCCTACTTTTATTTATTAGGGTGAAGCAGCTGAAGACACTTTGTCTGTGTGTTCTGAGGCAGTTTCTGAGGTGAATGCATTGCGCTTTTTATTATGACACACATTTAAATGTCATAATTAAGTGAATCTCTTTTATTGTAGGATTTTTCACAACCTGCCCCAGAAACTGAAGCCTCTACCTCAATGGGCTACAGAAGGAATGTGAGCAAGGTAATACTTTAAACCCTTGACTTAAATTACAGTCAGTCCTATGTTTGTAAGGCATGCCACTTTTTGTGATTTAACATCCAGAAAACTTGTAATGATTGTTTCAGGTGGAAACCGACTCAGTCAGGGCCCTTTACAAAAGGAGTCTAGAACTAGAATGTTTATTAATGTAACTTTCTCTTGCTCTCTTTCTTGCTCCCTAGCCTCATGATCATTAAAACAATGAGACCTATCTGCAGTGTTAATGTGCTTTTATTAAGTAAAATATTGTGTTGTGATTGCATATCTGACAGCTGCGCCAGCTGGGTGGTCAAGTGTGATGGATCAATTTCATCGGGTAGAAGCTGGTTTTGTGGTGGTACTCGCTCCTTTCTTAAGAGTGGCTATATTGTGCAGAATGGCACATGCAGCCACTATCTGTGATGCTCGCTCTGGTGACGCTCTTAAAGGGTATCTATTATGGCATTTAAAATGTTCCTAATATTCTTCTGGGAGTCCCCAACAACAGTTTTACGAGCATGCCATGACAAAAAACACTTTTGTTGTCTTATAATATGCATTTATTTTTACTTGATTTGCTCACCGACTTCCATATGAATCGTTTAGCGAGTCATTTTTCCAAACCCCGCCTTTGCGTGACGCTAATCTGTGGTGATATGTTATAGCCCAAAGTTTAGTGGTTAAAACACATTCAGTCTTTGTTTGCGTTAGCCCAACGCATAAACATATTGATAATGCAGTACTAAGAGGTAACGTTATAGCTATATTCTTTATGACAACTCCATTAACAACGACAAACACTTCACATATTTCAATACAACTGACGACCTATGCGATGTGCGTACACAACACACACTTATTGAGCATGATACATAAAACATAAAAGCAACAATTAATATTAATAATGCTTACAGTTTGTGATTCGGAGAAGGAAGCTGATCCAAATAAACTCGGTAACGTTACTGAACCTTCTTCCTTCAGTATCAGACGGCTCGCGAATCCATACTTTATAGCATTTAGGTTTGTGAAGCAATCATCTTCAAAATGACGCGAACACAGAACAAGGTTCGGCTATACTTCTGTGGTATAGTTGTATATATGAACTGTAACCACTTAGTCTTCAAATGCTCCTCACTGGGCAGATGAAAAAAGTTTGCTTTTGCGTCGCACTTCAAAACACAGCGTCTCGTCGACATGTTAGTTTTCCCTGCGTCTCCGACAGGGTTGCCAGGTCTGCACAAAAAAAAACAGCCCAATTGCTCATCAAAACTAACCCAATCACGGCCAAAAATAGTCAAATAGCATTCCCGGGTGTTTCCCCAATAACAATCATGTTCCAGTGGGTAAAACAATCGCGTCAACCCGTGCACTACACAAACAACCCGCGGAAACAGTGCAGGCATACGGACCTGGCAACACTGGTCTCCGAACGCAATAAGTGGGCGTATCTTATTCAAATAATTTGTCAAGTTGACGTCAACTAGACAAAGGAAAAGCATCGTTCGTCGAACGATTCATATCAGCGACTCAGAGTCGACTCTTACTTTTGAGAGACAATAACTTTGTATACGGTGAACTTTCATGTTTAAAACTTTGCAGGATGTTTTCGTTCACTTAGATCTGTTTACACACTACATGAAGGGCAATTTTCAAAAATCCATAATAGGTACCCTTTAAACGCCTAAGACAGTTGAAACGTGCCTTTAGGATGCCGAAAGTCATCTCAATCTTGACCCTGGCCTTACTGAGGGCCACATCGAAGCGGTTTTGTGGCCCTGTCTGAGGGTCAGGATAGGGATTTAGCAAAAACCTCTGGCATGCATAACCCCTGTCTCCTACCTACCATCAAAAAGCCCTGTCATAGAAAAGGGAAAATTGTGTAAGTTTTGCTGTGTCACAATTAAAATGTTTCACAAATGCACTGAGCCAGGCAACTTGGAATCCAAGCTTGTGATCATGCATTCATGATCACAAGTCATCTGCAGATGAAATGTACAGTAAATCATTGTCCTATCTGTTAGTTACTATTCATTTAAAGATTGATCTAATTTGCAAATAAAAATCATCTCACAGCCCTACCTGACCATTAAGGCTATGAAAAGACTTTCTGTTCACATAATCCGCCTCATGTTCTCCTAGAGCTGTGGAGATTGCAATATGTGTGCAGTCTATTGCTCCAATGACTAAAAAATAGGCTACATATTTAAAACCATTCTTAACATGTAGCTACTGTAGACTATTGTATAATACATTTAAGTGCTTTAAGTGAAATCTGCTTTTTGCAGGAAAAAAAAAAAAACTGAATGTGAAAGGGTGAAATGGACAAATTTAACCTATCAATATATCTTACCGGCAATTTTATAAAAGCCCTCTTTTATGGACATGGTCGATAAATGTCCAGGGAACACAATGAAGCTATTTATGTACCCCTGCAGTGCGAGGACCACTTTGCGAATGCTTCGACAAACTGTGTTTTTCCCAAGGTTCTCTGCATCACCGACCACATACAAATATGTACCACTTGCAAAAAAACGCAATGCAATACATACCATTTACGGTACAGTAAGTGCATGGCTTCGACGAGTCACATTTGTTATGTGCGGCTCAAGAAGTTCGCAAAGATAAGATATTCCTTCTGTGGAAAATCTGTATCTTTCATACAAGTAATTATCAGGAAAGTCAAGGGGATTTTTTCTGTCCCTAAAAACTCGTTCTCTAAGAAGTGCTCGTCTAACAATTTGTGCGGAGATGTCCACAGGATTTGGAAGAAAAGGTGAAGCAATTGTAACAGAGAACAGAAGCTGGGAATTAGTTACGTCATCTATGTTTCTTTGCTCACAGCTGATTGGTCAAACTTCAGTCTGAGATCTTAAATCCAGAAAATAATCTGCTCCGGAGTAGGTTAGCCGTGCAGCGTAAGATACCATGGCAACGAACACCGATTAAAGCCGAGCTACTTTCATAGTACCTAAAACCCAGGGTTTCCACAAACTAAACTGAAACATAGCTGGGTAGTTATCTAAACCGGCTTCATGGTATAGGCCCCTGTTCTCAAAATATTGATATATAGAGTAAATGCTCATAAAATACAATATGACATTACAACATCACAAATGTTGTGAAATAAAAATGTGTAAATGTGTCAAATTTCAGGTTGCAACTGTAGGTGTTAATGATTAGAATGTTTGTGTGTCAATCTGTTTTTTAAGATTGTTTCTTTGGTTTGTATGTTACAGATGGAGACGCAACAGTGGAGGTAGAAGCCGGAGAACAAATTGAAATCACCCTAGAAGATGTGCTTGTGTTTGCTTCTGGGGAATCTGCCATACCTCCATTTGGATTCAGAGAGAATCCTACTATTACATTTCTTCACGAGGACCTGAATGCTAACCGGCGGATGATCCCAGAAGCAAACACTTGTGCCATTACCTTGAAGATGCCCATTGGGCATGAATATGAAGACTTTTGTCATTTTATGACATCTGGAGTGATACAGTCTCCAGTGTTTGGGGTAGCCTAAAAAACCCACTCTTGCATGGCTGATCATTCCCCAGCTGACCCAATGCTTTTTTGTTTGTTTGTTTTTTACATTGTTTATACCTCTTTATATTGTGTATTGTTTGCTTATGTTAAAATTGGGTTCAAATGTTCATTATTTGTAGTTTATATACTATAAATATTACATTGTATGCGCTAAACCTTGATTGGTTGTTATTCTTTATACCTTATTTAAGTATGATATGATAATAATCATTATAGAACACTGTAAAAAAGGATTTCCATGATTTGTTGACACAACATTTTTCTTTTTTCAACTCAACTTAGATTCACTAATGTTGTTCAGATAACAAAACATTTTTAGTTTAGGTTGATTAAACTAATGGCTTGGTGGCAATGCACTGATAAAAAATAAAAACATTAGTTGATTCTACTAATAGATTAGTTCACTAGACCTCTGAGTCTTAATTTTCCCTGCGCATGCGCCGGACGCACGAGAGTAAACGAGTCAACTCAAGGACGACACTTCTTGAACGAGAAGGCGCGATTTTCTTCTCAGCTTCTTCAGAAGCAAGGAAAGACGGTTTATGGTAAGTAATTTTTAAATTCAATGTTTTTATAGACTATGGTTTTGTCTAAGGGTAATTTAATTTATTTCCTAGGCAGCAAAAAATCATAAGATGGACGTTTAAATCTATCGTTAGGCCTATAACGTAATAATTTTGCCTCAGGAATTCCAGAGGATTCCATTGAGGTTATTTTAAAATTAATAGTGTTTCTTGTGTCATATTTACAGTTTAGTAACTGTTAAGGCTGTTAATGAAGCGATTCAACCTTAAAATAATCCCGATAAATAATAACATTTTAGTTATTTTTCATTTTCGTCTTGATTAAACGAATTGCGTAACGTTATTGCTCATTTTAAAATGCATTCAGGTTAAGCTAACGTTAACGTTACCTTTAAGAGAAGGAAACGTCAATTAAGTAAGATTTACATGTTATACTTATGGTTCTGAAGCAATACGTGTTCAAATGAATCTTTTTATGTTATATTTCAGACTTGTTGAGCTTTTGAACATGTTTGCCAAAAACGTAACAGTTACACGACCTAACTTGGACCACACCTGAACGGGAAGGCGCCTTTTTCTTCTCAGCTAGGCTGTTTATGGTAAGTAATTTTAGAATTGAATATGTCTCTATCTCAACTGGTTTTGTATAAGATTAATTAATGTATTTCCTAGGCGGTGAAAAGCCGAAAATGGTTTAAAGGTATTATAATTTTGTCTGTAGATAGCCTACGTTTTTTTTAAAGATTATGTGTGAACAGAACCTAAACATGTCTGGACATTAATAGGGTTGAGTATCATAAGTCAGCTGCGTCCCAATGTGCATAGTATCCATCCTAAATAGTAGGCTATGTGACATCAGTAATTGTCAATACTATTTAGGGCATAGTATGCACATTGGGACGCAGCTACTGTCTTTGTCACTGAATCATTCATTCATTCAATCGACTCGTTCAAACGACTGATTCATTCAGGAACAAATCAAGCGACTGTCTTTATGAATGGCTCATTGAATCATTGACTCGTTTGAAAACACAGATTCATTCATAAACGGAACACCGTTTTTTCACTCGGAGATGCACAGCTGTGATTTTGTTTTGAACTATTTTCGTTGACGAATTCTGAAAGTACACTTCTTGAGCAAAATTTTAAAGTACTGTTCCTAAAATGAAAGTCACTTAAAGGAGTAGTTCACTTTTAAAAAAACTTGGTATCGTTTAAAGCTCTTTAAAGCTGCACTGAAACTCTCATTTGGACCTTGAACCGTTTGGTTCCCAATGAAGTCCATTATATGGAGAAAATCCTGGAATGTTTCATCAAAAACCTTAATTTCTTTTCGACTGAAGAAAGAAAGACATGGACATCTTGGATGACATGGGGGTGAGTAAATTATCAGCAAAAGTTTTTTTAAAAGTGAACTACTCCTTTACTATTAATTTTTAATATGTATAAGTTTTAATCTTGTAGAGTACAAATACAAATGTAATGTTTGCAAGTTCTGCTTGGCCAATATGCTGTTATTAGATTAAACTAGAACCAGGCCTGATCGGGTGCTTCTAAATACTTTTTCACAGTTGCACGCTTGAATTTTCAGTTGCAGATTTGAAAAAAATGGTCGCACTGTAGAGCCCTGTAAACCCAAAGAATTAACAACGTTTTCTTAGAATAGTGTTCTCATAATAATGTTAAATAATTTGACAGTCCCAATAGTTGTTAATGTTGTGCATTGCTGTTTTGAGTTGCATGCGCTGAATCTAAAGATGATCACCAGCATGCTTTACTACATCGTTAATTCTTAACCAAACACACCCTATATGAGATAAATCATATATATATATATATATATATATATATATATATATATATATATATATATATATACATATATATATATATACAAATAACATATAATATTAGGCCTACAACAACTTACAAAAATAAAGGCTGTGAATTAGGGATGTTAACGATTAATCAATGGTCGATTAATTGTCGATAATACATTTAATCGCTAAAATGTATTGATCATCGATTAAGCAGGTTCATGGACGTCCGTGCTGCTCAACTGCGAAACAGAGTGTAGCGCGAAAGTAGAGTGAGCGCGCCAGAGGTATGTTTCGGACTATTTTACACCATCATGACTAAGTTTGGGTGTGCATTCGCAGCCTTTTGTTTTGTGCAAATGTAAGTTGTAATATTGTGTTTATTTTGTGTAGGCCTATCTATATGTGATTAATCTCATATAGGATGCATTTGGTTAAACATTAATGTAGTAATGTGTACGGTGATCCTCTTCAGCTTCAGCGCGCGCAGCTCAAACAGCAATGCACGACAAATAATGACTATTGGGACTGTCATATTACATAAGCTTATAAAAAGAAAAATATTGTAATCAAACACTGAATTATTTTGGTTTAGTTGCCGTGTCGCGTTGTTCCAGGAGGGGCGTGTCCACAACATGAGTCTTTCTGAACAGGCACGGCGTTATGGGTGGGCCTGACGGGCCTAGGCCCACCCACTTTTCAACAGGCCCACCCAAAACATTTCTTCAAAAATGTTTTGTCAATAATTATTAAAAAATCGCCAATAAGCTCATAATTTGTGCTAAAATAGTCTAAATGTTTAGTTTTAAAAACAATTTAAAAAAGCTGGTTATGTCTATTTTGATGTTTCTGCGCAAGTTTAGCAGACAGCCGCGTTTCCATTACCGCGCAAATTGAAATTGCGAATTGAAATACGCTCAATGGAAACACGTCAATTTCGCAAAAACTCCTATTTATCGCAAAAAAAGTTTACGCTGGCATGAGGAGGTTTTTCAGGCAATTTGAAAAAGGAATATTTCGCAAAACTGCAAAAGAAACAGTTTTTGCGCATTTACAGCCACCTGAAGACGCAGTGTGTTGGTCCGTGGTATACGCAAATAATAATAGGCTAATAATTATCATTATTATAACATTTATTAGGCAACATATTCAGAAGACGCTTTAATCCATAAAAGTAACAAAGCAAACTTTGTGTTTTAAATAAAAAACAACCACCGTTCATTTTTCGTTTTGCGATTACGGGTTAAATAAGGAAAAACAAATGGACACAAATGTACACTGACCATTTGAACATAATACGAGACAGAGATCTTTATTAAATTCATAAAAAAAAACAATAATTACAGGAATACTGGATTCTAAACCTCAACGAAATGCCACAATCAAGACCTCGGAGCAGAAATGAGGGAGAAACACCCAGAAACTCCTTATGTGCCGTTCGCAGTATACGGGTCTTTCCCTTTCCCAATTCTGATATAAAATCAGAATTGCGTGAAATAAAGCCGCGATTCTTTTTTTTATTTATTTATTTTACCCCAGAATAGTTTATATCTCACAATTCAATTCTGACTTTGTAAATCGCAATTGCGACTTTATATCATGCAATGCTGCCTTTATATATCCCAATTGCGTATTATAAAGTCAAAATTGCGAGATATAAACATGCAATTCTGTGTAAAAACATTGATCAAAATTCAGATACAATTTATACAAAACGAAAATCTTAAAAAAAAAAAAAAGTCTTTCTACAAAACAAAACTCGTCTCCAGAAATATTGGAGCTTCAGCGCTTATCATTAGCTTGTGAAAGTGTGAAAATAATTTCCAGTAAAGGACAATGTTGCAACAGTCGTTGTTTAGGTTAAACGCGCACGTACAGTATCTGAGTCATCGCTGCAACCAGGAGATGAAGGAGAGCTGAGATCAACATCACACATCTTTGTCTCTGCCACCCGCTAGTGCGACTATCGCAGCTAGCGCGACCAGCGCCGTTGCTAGGACGGCGCCACCGCCTCTGCCTATGAGTCCTAATAAATGCAATTTCAACTATTTCTGAAGTGCTTCTTTTATAAAGAACACCGCTTTTTCTTTTATCGGGAAACGCAGCCCAGGTATGATGCGTCATGGAGATTCCAAAGCGCTCTTATTTGGTCAGAACCAAGGAGAGCGATCGCGCATCCGTCCTGA
Organism: Chrosomus eos; assembly: GCA_036326025.1. NCBI lineage: Eukaryota > Metazoa > Chordata > Actinopteri > Cypriniformes > Leuciscidae > Chrosomus > Chrosomus eos. The sequence goes on from CM070822.1 coordinate 27,528,068, forward strand.
CTTCATGCACCGAAACTTTTTACCAATGCAACAAAATATTTAAAGAGCTTTACGCTATTAAAATCTATATTATGTATAGCCTACGTACAGATATATTAGTCAGTCATTTTTTATTAGGTTAAACAGTGACTGGATAACGTTTTTAATTTAAGGCCCAGTGGCCCACCCACAATTGGTCTGGCCCATCCAAACCTGGAATCCTGGCGCGTGCCTGTTTCTGAATGGCACGTAACTTAGTTCAAATTCACTTGTGGATTCTCGTAATTTTGTGCAGATATAAATTTTTAATATTGTTTATTTTGTATATTAATCTCATGTAGGATGCGTTTCTTTGCGCTAGCAAAGTGTTCCAGTTTACTGCTATTCATTCAGCGAATGCAGCTCACACAGCAATGAACGGCTAATAATAACGATGATTGGGACATTCATATTACAAAACACGAGAACACTATTTTATTAAATCGTTGTGAATTCATTGGGTTTAGTTGCTGTTTTCAGCTCGTTGTTCCAGGAAGAGCGCATCCACGACAGTCACACATTCTGACAAGCACGCATCCGAGACACTGTTGCTGGTGACACATTGTATTAGTCGTTATTTGATAATTAATTGAATTAAATGATCAATCACATCAAAAAATTTACAATCCTACTAGCCCTTTATTTAGATTTATTTAAAACCATTCTCATTCATTTTGTGAGGAACATGTAGTTCTGAGGAGCATTTGCAGACCTTGTCATGCTGTTGGCCATATGCCACTGCAGTAGACGCATATTGCAGTATTAAGCCTAACGATTAAAGGTGAACTATGCAGGTTTTTTTACCTCAACCGAACAGCTTCGGAGTCATTGGAATGGTTATATTACTCTTTTCGGGTTGAATGGTGGTCGTTTCGCACACCCCCTATCGCATGTAAGCGGAAAAAACACACTTGCAACTTTGAGCCGGACAACTTGTTATGCATGTTATCGTTATCGGTCCAATAAGAAAATTGGGCCGATATATCAAAGCCGATAAATAATAGATTATTTACTTCAGTTAAGAGATGCGCGCGGTTCGCCATGATGGTTCTGAATGATTGGATTCACTTCGAAAAGGAAGATAGGCTACAGTTCAGTGCAACATGTGCAGCACAAATCTGTCACATAGGCTTCATAACAATAACATTATAATAAAAACAGCCTGCAAAAGAATGTTGTGAATTCGTTGAGGAAAGAGCGCGTCTATGGAGTTAAGCCTTCATGACCAGCACAGTCAAGTTCTCTTGAGCATTCGCAGCATTCTGTGAAATAGTAAGTTGTAATATGTTTATTTTGTGTATATATATCCGATTAGTCTAATATAGGATGCGTTTGGGTGAGTTAATGAACGATGCAGCGCTTCACCGGTGATCATCTTTGCGGTGATCATCTTTGATCATCTTATAGCGTTGCGCAGCTCGAACAGCAATTCACATTTATCACTATAATTGGGACTGTCATTATAATGAGAACACTATTGTAATAAAACGTTGTGAATTCTCTGGGTTTAGTGGCCATTTCAGCGCGTTGTTGTGGGAATAGCGCGTCCAGAACAGGGATATTACATTATGACCAGCACAAGTTCGATTGTGAATTCACGTCATTTTGCGCAGATAAGTCGTAATATAAAGTTCATGTAATATAAATATATCTGATTAATCTCACATATGATGCGTTTCGTGGATTTAAACAACCTGCATGAGAAGTTCTTCATTTTCCCGGTGCTCGTTCTCTTCAGCTTCAGCGCGCGCAGATTAAACAACAATGGAAAACATTAAAAGCTATGATTGGGACTGTCATACAATTATAATTGTATTCACTATTGTAATACATTTGTAAATTCTTTGGGTTTGCATTCTCCAGCAACCGTCGCTAACAAAGCGATTCAGTTTTAACGTTCGTTCTCTTCAGCTTCAGCTCGCGCAGATCACACAGCAATGTCATTTGAAACAGTAAGCTATTAAAGATGTTTACTATCAATGTAATATTAAAAATGTAAAAAAAAAAAAAACATTGCGTTATAATTAATAACTAACATTATTTTGTTCTCGTATTATTTCATCAATGATATGGTTTGATTAAAATAATTTCCTTATTGTCCGTGCGGAGGCGATTCCATTATATTGATCCATGGCACAAGCATTTTGTTTCTTTATATGCAGGTCAATGTTATCCAATGACTTGTTTGCATTATTTAGGCATTTTATTTTTTGTTAGGCAATAGATTTTTTGATAACACTTTACAATAAGGTCTCATTTGTTAATGCATTAACTAACAGAGAGCAATAGCCTGTGTTATTGTTAGTTAATAAAATATGTGTGTTCATGTTAGTTCACAGTGCATTAACTAATGTTAACAGATAGAAATTTCTTAAAAATGTTTTATAAAATTGTTGGTTCATGCTAACAAAATTAAACCTTATTATAAAAAGTGTTACCATTTTTTAATAAAGAAAGTTGTCCATATGAGTGTAAAATTAATTTTAAAAGTTAAGGAATCTTACACTGGTTCAAACTAGGCTATATTGTATTGTATATGTTTGATTTAAAAGTGTTTGAGACAAGGCTTTTAATGGTGAGCATTTTGTTATACAGGCTATCAAAGTATACACATTTTTATTTAGATTTATCGGCCAATATATCGGTTATCGGCTTTCAAATGTAAAGAATTATCGGTATCGGCCAAAATGTTCATATCGGTGCATCCCTAATATATATATATATATATACTTTTTTAATATATTAATAAATCATTGTTAACCTACAAATGCTTTGTAAATTTGTAATTTTGTGATTAGTAATTTCCTTTTTCTCTTGTTAGCCAACTGATGAGGAAGAGGTGGTGAAGGGGATGAAGGTTGGATTCGGTGGACACAGAGGAGAACACTGCAAACCTCCTTTCAATGGAAATAATTGATGTGGCTGTGTTGTTAGAGGAGGAGATTGTGCTTGATGGCTTAGTTCACCCAAAAATTAAAATTGTCATTACTCGCGCTATTTTAGTTTGTTTTTTGCGCTCAAAAAGTATTCTCGTAGCTCGATAAACTTAAGATCTAGCCACTGTAGTCACTTGGACTATTTTAACGATGTCTTTAATTAATAACTTTTCAGGGGCCATCAAGTTTCAGTCCCTTAGAAGCCTATGGAGGAGTGATCCAGCTCTCAGATTTAATCACAAATATCTTAATTTGTGTTCCGAAGATGAACGAAAGTCTTACGGGGTTGGAACGACATGAGAGAGAGTAATTACTGACAGAGTTTTCATTTTTGGGTGAACTATCCCTTTAATGTCATCACACTGACATTTGTTTATTCTGACACATGCTTGACATAGCAACAGCTTGTATTCTGTTGTTTTAATGTGTTTTAATGTTTTTATTTTTTTCTATCATACTCATTTATACTAAGTATAATTTATATTTGTCAGACAATTCAATGAATTCATATTTTTGTGAATGTTATAATAAATGTTAAAGTTATGGTTTATTTGTGCTCTGTTATTCCAGAATGATTTGTTTTAACAAAAAGATTTTGTTGTTTTAAGTTGTGTTGAAAGTTGATTTAACTCATAATTTTAAGGCAACCGTGTAAACTTCTTAGTTATTTGTTACAACAAAAAAGCTTTTGTTGTTTTAAGTTGTGTTGAAAGTTGATTTAACTCGTAATTTTAAGGCAACCGTGTAAACTTCTTAGTTAATTGTTACAACAAATTATATGTAGTTAAGATTAAGTTGAGTGAACTTAAAATTGTTTGTTCATATAATATTAAATTAAGTTGTGTGAACTTCAAATTGTTTGTTCATATAATAGTAAATTAAGTTGAGTGAACTTCAAATTGTTTGTTCATATAATATTAAATTAAGTTGAGTGAACTTCAAATTGTTTGTTCATATAGTATTAAATTAAGTTGAGTGAACTTAAAAATGTAAGTTAACTTAATCCCTTTGATTGCTTGAATAAGTTGATACAATATTTAATCTTAAGTTAGGACAACAAAATCACTTGTTGTAAAAACTCACATTTTTAGTTTCAATTAACTCAAAATTTTAAGGCAACCAGGTAATTTTCTTTTCTGAGTCAAACCAACAAATAATTTTTTACAGTGAAGTATTGTAAACGTGACTGTTATGACATAGCTGTAGTCAGAGTTTTATACAATATAACTGCAGTGACAACGGTTGATTTGACTACTAATTGATGTCAATCTGTACTTACAAGAATTCCAGTGATGACAGAATGTTATAACAATACAGATTGTGCAAATACATGGAGCAATATGGAATGAAAAACGTGTACTTCATTAATTGCAAAATTGGGTAACACTTTATTTGAAGGGGTGTGCATAAGACTGACATGACACTGTCATAAACATGACATAACACCTGTCATAAACATGAAGGAGTCTTTATGAATGTTTATGACTGTTGTCATTAAGTGTCATTCGGTAAATTATGACACTTTCAATGCAAAGTTGACATTGTTTAAAATGTCTTTGTTATGACAACTTGACATTAACAAAGACAAAAATGTCTTTGTTATGACAACTTGACATTACCCAAGACAAAAATGTCTTGATTATGACAACTTGACATTAACAAAGACAGAAATGTCTCTGTTATGACAACTTGACATTAACCGAGAAATCATAACCTTTCAACCTGTCACAACTTTGGCCGTCATGACACCATTATAACTGTGTCATGAATATTACCTGTCCTCAAGTAAAGTGGAACACATTGTACTAGTTATAAAGATGTCATTAAGGGTTATTACACTGCAAAATGCTTGAAGTTTGATAATTAGGCCTGTTATGACATATTTGTGACAGGCTGACAGGTTATGATTTCTTGGTTAATATCAAGTTGTCATAACAAAGACATTTCTGTCTTTGTTAATGTCAAGTTGTCATAATCAAGACATTTTTGTCTTGGGTAATGTCAAGTTGTCATAACAAAGACATTTTTGTCTTTGTTAATGTCAAGTTGTCATAACAAAGACATTTTAAACAATGTCAACTTTGCATTAAAAGTGTCATAATTTACCGAATGACACTTAATGACAACAGTCATAAACATTCATAAAGACAACTTCATGTTCATGACAGGTGTTATGTCATGTTTATGACAGTGTCATGTCAGTCTTATGCACACCCCTTCAAATAAAGTGTTACCCAAAATTGTTAAGTGAATGCTTGTACAGTTTTACTGTAATTCTTATATTTATGATATGTACAAATCTGTTAGACATTTACAGCACTTAAGGTATTTTACAAAAGCAAATGTATACCGAACATTGCTCCTTTCAGAAATTGTTAATGCATTGAGCCCTTAATGTACATGAATAAATGACTCAAGACTTACTGAAACTTCCTACATGTATATCAGGGATTGGCTAATGAGCAAATAAGTGTCTCTCTTCTGCCATCTATTGATTATAGTAGTAATTTCATGTTGGGTTTTTTTGTTTCAAGTGTTTGTTTTTCCTGCAGGTGAAAATATGCATCAATTTGGATCTCTGTTACGTTATTTGGGCTTTAAATTGTTTTGCCTGACTTGGGTGAAATTGTAGTAGCAAACAAATTGTAGTATGACTAGGCTACATGGGTGAACCTGATTTTATCAAGTACAATGTTCCTGGATCAACATCTTTTTTGATCATTGTTACACCCCGTCTAGGGGGAAAGGGGCAACATGAAAGAATCAACGAGGTGCGAGGAATTGGAACAAAAAGATATTTATTTTTTCTAAATTTGGGACTTATGGTTCAGGAGCTTAAAAAGCCAAAATAAACAAAACAACCTTAAATTTAAACCTCTTTTCTAAACCTTAAACCCATAGAAAAGAAAATGAAGATACAATCAATAAACCTATCTCCCTAACCAAAAACAGAGATTAAACAGTTTACAATAAAGAAAATAATGGCGTCGAGCTCCCTACTTTCCCAAAAATCAATCAGTATTTACAATATGTACAATCAGACAAACAAACTGAAAAGGGCAGTCCAAATCAGTGTCGGTAAACAGGCAAAGGGTCAAATATACCAATGAGGATATTCAGATACAAACAGCTTTTAAAACAAATAAACAAACAGTACTCAAAACAAACGGTACTCACAGTATCAAAAACTCTTAACAGTCTCAAATCACAAACTGTCTCTTTCAAATCAAACAAACAAATGGCTACTCGGCCTCAAAACTCTTAACACTCAAATCACAATCTCTTAACACTCAAATGACAAACTCTCTCTGCTCAAAACACAAGATCTCCTAACTTCCTGTAAAGGAAGTGATGATGTCTCTTTTTAAAACACGCTGCACCAATCAGGATCCAGTATCAATCATTGTGCAGGAACCAATCAGATGGGCGTTCCAATCATCCGGTAGGAACCAATCAGATGTTCCTAAACAGACACACTGATAGACTGACAAAACAACAGAGATAACAAAATACAAACCATAGGGTCGTAACAATCATGGAGCAATATTCCAATTAGATTTGAGAAATAAGTTTACAGTTTATATCAATTTCAGGCTATACCAATGCAGTGCCTAATGCCTGGCTCACACTACAGGAGTTTTTAAATCCTAACCGATTTTGAAATCTGGTTGCAGCACACACTTAAGGAGAATCTTTGCAGATTTTCTTCCCTCAAATCTTAAACACGCTCACACTACAAGATTTGAACATCGCGGCGCATCACACACTACACAATGTTATTAAGATTATCGTGCCAGAGAAAGCGCCTTGATATGATTCCACCCTGATCACGTGATCTCACGCATCAGATCGGAAGCAGAAAAGTGGATGGTAACTAAATATCTGTCCTTTATATCAAGTCATATTCGTGAAAAGTTTGCCTGGACCAAGGAAAGCAAAATCTTTAGAAAAAAAAATCATCCTTTTAACATTTAAGGATATTTCTAATGAATGGCGTCAGCTCTGGTCAATACAATGAATCAATGCCATTGATCTCTATGAAGTGACGCTTCAGCGTTACCCATGCGGATTGCTGCTCAGCTGAGCCTTGTTAAGTGGAGCTCAAAGTTAAAATTAAATATTAAAATAATTAACAGCTTGTTTCATTCTACATCTTAGAATGAATCCGATTTCCGTTAAATGAACAGTTTAATGACTCACTCAAAGGCAGTGCCTTGTAGAGCTTAGATCGGCCCAAAAAATCAAGCCCGACCCGACCCGAGCCCGTGCACGTTGTGTCCGAGCCCGACCCGGCCCGGCCCGACACATTAACTGTAATTATGAGTCCGAGCCAGACTTAAACCCGACCATTTTTAATACGTGGGCCGTCATAAACCAGGAGCGACGCCAGATCATTTTTTTTAACGCAGGTGCTGAATGGGTGCTATACCATTGACCAGGGGGAGCTGCGCAATTTTATACATATATAAATGTGCAAAAATTGTCCACTTAATATTTAATATTCAATTATTTTAATTATCACAATGAAAGTTTAATTTGTATTAAATTGAACAAGAACAACATTCAGCATTCAATCAAGTATTCTTAAAGATTCATTATTATTAATAATGTTATTTCGACTTATGTGTGCGTGCAACAAGCAAGATGTGATTAAATCCAGGCAATTGGTTAATGAAAATGTTATTAAAATTAAGATACAATTTATACAAAACGAAATTTACTTTAAAGAAAGGCTTTCTACAAGACAAAACATAATGAAGTGGTAAAAATCATGCCTGAATGGATGGATCGCAAATGGATCCGAATGAGGGACATTGAAGGCTGACTATCATCCTTTCTGTCATGACAAGTTTGCATGCGTCTGTTCATCGTCGAAGTCCTTGTTTTTTTTGCTGTCATAGGCGAGCAGCGCGCCCCACTTGCACTCAACAAAGCCGACACATATGTTGTCACAGACAGTCACATAACATATGTTTAACATTTTAAACTGCCCACGTTTAAAATATTTCCGTACCTCCGACTTTCCTTCATACTTGCTCAAAGTTAATTCTTTTTTTAGTTTCGGTTTGTTGTGAACTTTTCCTTCTTAAAGTGTAGAAAAGTCAGAAGCGCAGACCAGGAGGCGGTGAGGTATCTTTTAAAGCAGAAGTTCTTTATTTCATCTCAAACTCGTCTGAGTAAAATCATTATACATTTGAATTCATATACCTTTCCAGGGGGAGGAGTTACACATATGGGGAGACACTGAAACAAAAGCATGAGTAATAAAATAGCAGGTGTTAAAACTTGCTCAGCATGAGTCTTCACCCGGTGTGACTCGAGAACAGGAAAGGCATGGCCTTCTCGTACTGAGATAGGACAAAAAAGCAAGGGGGATACACTCTAAGAATACATCAAAACAAATCATGTAAATGTCCTGAGCCAGGAGAACAGGATGTAGCAGAGCTTCCCATACTGACAAAAGGTGAGGGGGGAAGACCCTCTCAGCAGTTCCCTTCACATGCTGAGACATGAAGCTCAGGCTCTAACATTCACACTAATAAACTTTTATACACTATAGTATTGGAAATACTGCTAGCGGCCTCACGTCACCAAGGTCAGATAAATCTCATCACATAGAGACTCTTTCACCTAGATATCATCATATAGAGACTGTGTCTGTTCCCCGAATTTGGAAATCCAAAAAACTGCCAAACCTTTCTAAGGTTAAAAATCTAATTGATGTTCAACAAATAAAAAACAGATATAATACAGATGAGCAAACGATAAAGCTTGGGTTGCTGAATATTCGATCCCTTAATTCAAAATCGCTCATAGTTAATGATAAGATTAAAGACTATAACCTAGATGTGCTGTGTTTGACAGAAACCTGGCTAAAACCAAACGATTACATTACTTTAAATGAGTCCACTCCGCAAGATTATTGTTATAAACATGAGCCTCGTCCGAAAGGCAAAGGGGGAGGTGTTGCTGTAATTTATAGTAATATTCTGAAAACCACTAAGAAATCTAGTTTTAAATATACTTCTTTTGAAGTGTTGGTGCTTAATGTAAAAATTTATAGTGTAAACAATAAATCACGTTTGAGAATTCTGCTGGCTACTGTATACAGGCCACCAGGGCACCATAAAGATTTTATCAAAGAATTTGCTGACTTTCTATCAGAATTAGTATTGGCTGCAGATAAAGTCCTAATTGTTGGTGATTTTAATATACATGTAGATAATGAAAAAGATGCATTGGGATTGGCATTTAAAGACATTATAAACTCAATTGGAGTGAGACAGCACGTGTCAGGACCTACTCATTGTCGTAATCATACTCTTGATCTAATATTATCACATGGAATAGATGTTGATGGCGTTGAAATTCTACAGCAGAGCGACGACATCTCCGATCACTATCTAGTCTCGTGTAAATTACATTTAGCCAAGGCTGCAAAGCCGACTCCATGTTATAAATATGTTAGACCTATCACTTCTGCCACTAAAGATTGCTTTATCAATAATCTTCCAAATCAGTTTCATAATCTCAGCATCCCAGATAGCTTAGAAGAACTTGATATTGCAACAGAAACTTTTAACTCTCTCTTTTCCAGCACTTTAGACACAGTTGCTCCGCTGCGCTTAAAGAAAATCAAAGAAAATAGTCCAACGCCGTGGTACAATGAGCACACCCGGGCCCTTAAGAGAGCAGCCAGAAAAATGGAGCGAAACTGGAAGAAAACAAAACTAGAGGTATTTCGGATTTCATGGAAGGAGAGCTCGATTGCTTACAGAGAGGCCTTAAAAGATGCTAGAACTAATTATTTTTCAACCCTATTAGAAGAAAATAAACATAATCCTAGGTATTTATTTGAACAAGTGACTAAACTAACGAAAAAGAAAGCTTCAAGCCCAGAAGTTTATAAGAAACACAGCAGTAATGACTTTATGAACTTCTTCACTTATAAGATTGATAATATCAGGGACAAAATTATAACTATGCAACCGTCTACTACAGTATCGCATCAGGGAGTATATTGTAGTCTCCGTGAGGAGCATTTTGATTCATTTGTTGCTATAGGAGAGGAAGAATTTTGCAAAATTGTTAATTCATCTAAATCGACAACTTGTATGCTAGACCCTATACCGACTAAGCTACTGAAAGAGATGCTTCCAGAGGTCATAGATCCTCTTCTAGATATCATTAATTCATCTTTGTCATTAGGATACGTACCAAAAACCTTTAAGTTGGCTATGATTAAACCGCTTGTTAAAAAACCGCAACTTGATCCTACAGAATTAGTCAATTACAGGCCGATCTCGAATCTGCCTTTTCTGTCAAAGATACTAGAAAAAGCAGTATCCTCACAACTGTGTTCCTTTTTAGAAAGAAATAATATCTGCGAGGATTTTCAGTCCGGATTTAGACCGTACCATAGTACTGAGACTGCTCTCATTAAAGTCACAAATGATTTGCTCCTATCATCCGATCGTGGTTGTATCTCTCTATTAGTGTTACTTGATCTTAGTGCGGCATTTGATACTATCGACCACAACATTCTTTTAAATAGACTAGAAAACTATGTTGGCATTAGCGGAATTGCACTAGCATGGTTTAAATCATACTTATCTGACCGATATCAGTTTGTAGCAGTAAATGAAGAGATGTCTTATCGATCACAAGTTCAGTATGGCGTACCACAAGGCTCAGTACTAGGACCGCTGCTCTTCACTCTGTACATGCTACCATTAGGAGATATAATTAGGAAATATGGAATTAGCTTTCACTGTTATGCTGATGATACTCAGCTGTATATTTCTTCAAAACCTAACGAAACTTACCAATTCACAAAATTAACGGAATGCATAGCTGATATAAAAAATTGGATGACCAGTAATTTCCTATTACTAAATTCTGAAAAAACAGAGATTCTAATCATTGGACAAAAAACTTCCTCACCTAATAACCTAGAATACTGTCTAACACTTGATGGCTGCTCTGTTAAGTCTTCGACGTTAGTTAGGAACCTGGGTGTGCTCTTTGATACCAATCTTTCATTTGAAAGTCACGTGTCTAGTATTTGTAAAACCGCATTTTTCCATCTTAAAAATATATCTAAATTACGTCATATGCTCTCACTGACAAATGCGGAACAATTAGTTCATGCGTTCATGACCTCAAGGCTAGATTATTGTAATGCTCTACTGGGTGGTTGCCCTGCACGCTTATTAAACAAACTACAGCTAGTTCAAAACGCAGCCGCTAGAGTTCTTACCAGAACCAGGAAGTATGACCATATTAGCCCGGTTCTGTCAACACTGCATTGGCTGCCTATTAAACATCGTATAAATTTTAAAATATTGCTGATTACTTACAAAGCACTAAATGGTTTAGCTCCCCAGTACTTGAGCGAGCTCTTAACGCATTATAGTCCTTCACGTCTATTGCGATCTCAAAATTCTGGCCAGTTGATAATACCTAAAATATCAAAATCGACTGCTGGCGGTAGATCCTTTTCCTATTTAGCACCAAAACTTTGGAACAATCTTCCTAACACGGTCCGGGAAGCAGATACAGTCTGTCAGTTTAAATCTAGACTAAAAACACATCTCTTTGGCTTAGCATACACATAACACATTATAGATTTCTATAATTCAATGTTAGGCTGCATAGATTAGATCAGCCGGAACCGGGAACACTTCCCATAATTCCTGATGTACTTTGTACATCATAAGAAGGATGGCGTCTACGCTAATATTAGTCTCTCTGTTTATCCCGAGGTTTACCGCAGACCGCCGGATCCAGGGCATATCCAGATCTGATGAAGGACCATCACATGGACACGTCGACACGCATTATCAGGGCTGTGAAGGCCCATGGACAACTCACCACTCATCTCCTCACCGGCCGGATGACCCAACCCAACCAGATGAACTGGATAATATCGTGAAAGTTCTGATCCCATCTGACTCCTGGCATTATGCTGCCTAACTCATAATCATACACTGTTCATTCGTTGGCCAAAGGAGGACTGGCCCCCCGACTGAGCCTGGGTTCTCCCAAGGTTTTTTTCTCCATTCTGTCACCTGATGGAGTTTTGGTTCCTTGCCACTGTTGCCTTCGCCTTTTGGCTTGCTTAGTTGGGGACATTTAATTTTCAATTGAACAATACTATTACAACATTGTTTTCCTGTTATCTCTGTAAAGCTGCTTTGAAACAATTTGTATTGTAAAAAGCGCTATATAAATAAAGGTGACTTGACTTGACTTGGAAACATATTCTTAAATTTGTAATCCTTCAGGTTTCATTACTGAACATAGGCCTATAACAGTTATGCCTGCTCAATGGAAATTCCTTCACCACCGTTGTTTTTATTGGCTATTGTGACAGTACTGACCTAATCACAATCTTGCTCATCCCGATAAATATCAAACATGTTTGATATGATCGAGGCGAGCCCGATTTGTATAAGAGCAGATCGGAAGGTGCAGGATTCGATCTGTGAACGCCTCACATTACCAGATAATCTGCACCGAACATCGGAACCGATCAAGGTCCTAGACAAGATATTTTCTCCGATTCTCGGGAGGGGGAAATCGGGCATAAATCGGCCTAAAACTCCTGTAGTGTGAGCCAGACATAAGCTCCAGGGGCCTGTTTCAATAAGGAGGTTCAACCAACTCTGAGTTAAAACTTGAACTCTGAGTTGACTTACCCTGAGATGGGAAACTCTGAGTTTTCGGTTACAGAACAGCTGAAATGAGTAAGTTCAATCAACTCTGAGTTGACTGACTCTGAGTTAAGCGCGTGCACCACAACTATAAAAAGACATTATCAATGGAGCGCAGATATTATGAGTCACCATGGCAACAGCGCCAGACAAAAAGAGGTGTTGGGTGTAATTAATTACCAAGTAATCCAAATATTGTCATTTAATTAAAGGGATTACTCTTAATTCTTCTGTAATTTAAAATAAAATATGATGCAATTACATTAAATATGCTACTGCATAAACTATAGACCAATTCAGTATAAACAATAGTGGATTTAACATACATTTTTAAAAGGTATATTTTTTATGTAACCTTCTCCCTCTACACACTTTGATCAATTCAAGAATAATTCATGCAATTGTATATTGTTAATTTGAAAGCATTAAAAGTGCAGTTTCTTGCCTCTCCTTGTATTGTTCAAGTGGTTGAGGTTGATATAGGATTTAGTAATTAGTAATATGTAGACCAATACTTTCTAAAGATAGTAATTATTACATTTATCTAATTACACTGTTGAAGATGTCATTTGTAGTTAGTAATTCATAAATATTTTAGAGTAACTTACTGTTATAATATCAGAGGTGAAACTGGAAGAATGTTATTCAACCTAAAGTAGGCTACTATTACTTTGATACATTATACAAGTAAAAATACCAGTCTAAAAATCTACTCAAGTAAAAGTAAAAAGTAACTAATTTAAAATGTGAGTAAAAGTTGCTGAGTTACTTGTTTAACAGCGGGGGTGGGGGACTCTCCCATGTTGTAACGTATGAGAGTTTCACAGTATGATAACCGTCTCAGAAAATATCACGGTTTATGGTATTAAACAATTATTAAATATTCAATTCAATTCAATTCAAGTTTATTTGTATAGCGCTTTTCACAATACACATTGTCTCAAAGCAGCTTTACAGAAAGTGCATTTCAGAAATGTACAAAGAAAAAATACAGTTAGTTAATCATGTATAAATTTAGGCATAACATATCGCTGGTGTTTAGTCGTCTCTTCACAGGCGTCGAGTCGTCTCTCCACAGGCGTTTAGTCGTCTCATCACAGGTGTTGGGGCATGAAGTCTCCGTGAGAGGCTGGATACAAACTGGAGCTGACGAACGCTATTTACCTCGGGACGATAACAGCAGAAAGGCAGATGGGAAATAATTAGCATAGCTGATGTTCATAATATTAATGCATTCGAACTGATTCAGAAGTAGTATAAAAGGTAAGCATTAAGTGAATGCTTGGTTAAAGAGATGCGTCTTTAATCTAGTTTTAAACTGGGACAGCGAGTCTGAGTCTCGAACAATATCAGGAAGGCTATTCCAGAGTTTAGGAGATAAATGTGAGAACGCCCTCCCTCCTTTAGTAGACTTAGATATCCTAGGAACGACCAGAAGCCTCGAATTTTGTGATCTTAAAGAGCGTGATGGATTGTAGGGCGATAGAAGGTCTGTTAAATACACAGGAGCTAAACCATTTAGAGCTTTATAAGTCAGTAGTAATACTTTGTAATTGATACGGAACTTAATAGGTAACCAGTGTAGAGATGATAAAATTGGTGTTATATGATCATATTTTCTTGATCTAGTAAGAACTCTAGCGGCTGCATTTTGGACTAACTGAAGCTTGTTTATTGAGGATGCAGGACAACCAGCTAATAAAGCATTACAGTAATCTAGTCTCGAGGTCATGAATGCATGAACTAACTTTTCTGCATCAGAAACTGATAGCATGTTACGTAGCTTAGCAATGTTTCTAAGGTGGAAAAAGGCTGTTCTTGTAACATATGAAATATGATTTTCGAAAGTCAAGTTGCGGTCTAGCATAACACCCAGGTCTTTTACTGTAGTGGATAGAGTAACAGGACATCCTTCTAAATTAAAGTTGTATTGTAAGGGATTTTGTGGGTAGTTTTTTTGACCAATAAGTAATACCTCCGTTTTATCTGAATTTAATAGCAGGAAATTACACGTCATCCAGCATTTTATATCTTTTAGACACTCTGTCAAGTTAGATAAGTTAGTGTTTTCATCTGGTCGTGATGAGATATATAATTGAGTGTCATCAGCATAACAGTGAAATTTAATTCCATGTTTTCTTATAATATTACCAAGTGGCAGCATATATATTGAGAATAGCAGAGGGCCTAGGACAGATCCTTGCGGCACTCCATAGTCTACTGATGTTATCTTTGATTTTTCCCCATTAAATATATAAACTGCATTATTAAATTATGGTTATTATTATCATCAGTTAAAATGACAGTTAAATAAATTAAACATTTGTTCAATAAAACATATCTAATCAACTAATTTCAATAATTGATTATGAATTAGATTAACATCTTATTTTTTATCATTAATAACTTATTAAATTATGTTAAAAAAATTATTGAGTTCTATGAAATGTTTTTTTATCCCGATTTTTTTATGATTTAATACAAATATATTATCAAAAACGGTGGTAATCAATAAAAGTTTAGCAAACGTTTTAATCCTTTTATTTTTGGCAAAGTGCTGCAAAACAGATTTAGTCAATTAAACCATGGACAAACAATATATATTCCTTAAAGAATGTGTCATTTTAGCATTATTGTTGGTGTTTAAACACCACTTCCTCTTTAAAAAGGGGAGGAGACCACAAGAAACTCTGGGTTTACTGAAGAAAACCTGCTCCCGACCAGGTTAGGTTCACAGAGTAAGTTACCATGGTAACTGACTCTGAGTATAAGTTACCTCTCTTTCAGAAACGGGCTTGACTTACTCTGCTTTCTCAGGTTTGACTTACCTCCCTTTCTGAAACGGAAAACCCAGAGTTTCCCTCATTTCAGGGTTAACATACTCAGAGTTTTCACTTAACTCCTTTCTGAAACAGGCCCCTGGTCTACTTTATAAGATTATTAGTTAACATTGCAAAAAGCACCTGCATACTATTTTTCCAGTCATGAATTTTGTCATTGAGGATTTCTGAAAAATTGTGCAGAAATCTCGTCTCATCTCGTTCTTGTGAACCCAATCTCGTGTCTCGTCTCGTTCACTTAACCTCCTTTCTGAAACAGGCCCAGGTAAACTTTACACAACATAGAAAGTTTTGAGTGTAGGCCTAGTCCATTTATTCATTATCAAAAGAGTTTTCAAAACGTAACAACGTAAAAAACGTAAAATGTAACAAAAGAATAACGCGCAATTCAGTGCGGTCAATATGACCGTCTATGGCCAAAATAGGTAAATATGTACGTTTGTTTTTTTGCCTTGTGTAATTTATATAAAAAACATTTAAAATGAAAATACAGACACTTTTAGGAAAAGTCAGGTACCAGCAGGATTTTTTTTATTTTTTTCAACAAAGTTATTGCAGATATAAAATTCAAAACGGTCAAAATGACCGTCATGGCCGTTCTAGTGTTAAAGTGTTAAAAAAAAACACTCTTCTGTTCCGGTTACCATAACAAATCGATTTGCCCCTCTCAGTGAAACACCCACTGAGAATGCTGTTGATTGTGCCCTGGTAATTGGCGATTCTATTACACAGACGTGAAAATAGAGACACCAGCCACCATAGTCACATGTTTGCCGGGAGCCAGAGCGCCTGACATCAAAGCAAATTTAAAAGTGCTGGCTAATGCTAATCGTAAATTCTCTAAGATTGTTATTCACGTCGGCACTAATGGGTGTTCGACTTCGCCAGTCGGAGATCACCAAAATTAATATTAAAGAGGTGTTTGAACTCGCAAGTACGATGTCAGGCACTGTAATCTGCTCTGGCCCCCTTCCTGTTCGAAGGAGTGATGAGATAGTTAGTAGATTGTGTTCACTCAATGGCTGGTTGTCTAATTGGTGTCCGCAACATAATATAGAATTCATAGACAATTGGAAAAGTTTTTGGGGCAAGCCTGACCTGTTGAAAAGAGATGGTATTCATCCCACCTGGGATGGTGCTGCTCTTCTCTCTAGTAATTTGGCTCATAGTCTTAGAGATAAAACATGACAATCTGGGGCTCAGGTCAGGAAGCAGACAAACTGGCTAAACCGACCGTCTGCTAGCGGCCTCACGTCACCAAGGTCAGATAAATCTCATCACATAGAGACTCTTTCACCTAGATATCATCATATAGAGACTGTGTCTGTTCCCCGAATTTGGAAATCCAAAAACTGCCAAACCTTTCTAAGGTTAAAAATCTAATGATGTTCAACAAATAAAAAACAGATATAATACAGATGAGCAAACGATAAAGCTTGGGTTGCTGAATATTCGATCCCTTAATTCAAAATCGCTCATAGTTAATGATAAGATTAAAGACTATAACCTAGATGTGCTGTGTTTGACAGAAACCTGGCTAAAACCAAACGATTACATTACTTTAAATGAGTCCACTCCGCAAGATTATTGTTATAACATGAGCCTCGTCGAAAGGCAAAGGGGGAGTGTTGCTGTAATTTATAGTAATATTCTGAAAACCACTAAGAAATCTAGTTTTAAATATACTTCTTTTGAAGTGTTGGTGCTTAATGTAAAAATTTATAGTGTAAACAATAAATCACGTTTGAGAATTCTGCTGGCTACTGTATACAGGCCACCAGGGCACCATAAAGATTTTCTCAAAGAATTTGCTGACTTTCTATCAGAATTAGTATTGGCTGCAGATAAAGTCCTAATTGTTGGTGATTTTAATATACATGTAGATAATGAAAAAGATGCATTGGGATTGGCATTTAAAGACATTATAAACTCAATTGGAGTGAGACAACACGTGTCAGAACCTACTCATTGTCGTAATCATACTCTAGATCTAATATTATCACATGGAATAGATGTTGATGGCGTTGAAATTCTGCAGCAGAGCGACGACATCTCCGATCACTATCTAGTCTCGTGTAAATTACATTTAGCCAAGGCTGCAAAGCCGACTCCGTGTTATAAATATGTTAGACCTATCACTTCTGCCACTAAAGATTGCTTTATCAATAATCTTCCAAATCAGTTTCATAATCTCAGCATCCCAGATAGCTTAGAAGAACTTGATATTGCAACAGAAACTTTTAACTCTCTCTTTTCCAGCACTTTAGACACAGTTGCTCCGCTGCGCTTAAAGAAGATCAAAGAAAATAGTCCAACGCCGTGGTACAATGAGCACACCCGGGCCCTTAAGAGAGCAGCCAGAAAAAATGGAGCGAAACTGGAAGAAAACAAAACTAGAGGTATTTCGGATTTCATGGAAGGAGAGCTCGATTGCTTACAGAGAGGCCTTAACCTGTTAAGCTTCACCCCCAATTTTGAAAAATCCCCAGAAATGGCATACCCAAACTGAAACAGATACAGTTCATGAACCATTTGTTCTAAAAGCACAAGTATGATCTCATTTGAAAGCTGACACCTGGCAGTTTATTGCAAATGTAGAATTAATTATTGTCATAATGAAAAATAAATGTTATAAATAGCTTCAAAGTTTTGTCAAGTTATTAGAAATTTATTTTTATGAAATATTTTCATGAAAATAAAATTGAAGTTGGCCCTGTAGCAATCTAGAAATGCACTGCAGCTAAAGCCACATGTCTGACCATGTTATATTTAAAATCTGAAGATGATATGTCTAAAACTCTTTATTTAGTTAAATGTTTTTCAAGATCATGTCAAACGATTTTATTTTGATTAGACTCTAAAATGCAAACTGATGTTTATTGTCATTTTCTAAGCATCTATTCAGTCTATTTTCTCTATTGTGTTGTGGTCTAAACGATCTCCATTCAGTGTCAGTCTCCCCTGCACACATTCACACCTCTCCAGCCTCTGGTTATTGCTCTAAATATGCTTTCTTTTGTCTGCATTATAATTACTAACGACTGGCTATTCACACTGTTTCAACCCCTAATCTCTTTTAGGGAAAGTTCTCAAAGTTCTCACCTTACATTTGAAACTATATAAAATGACCTTCTTGAAAAAAGAAACATTTCAGCAAGCAGTCCTATTTAGAAATATTCATAAATATAACAGCTAGGTAGCAGGTGCACCAAGGGCTAGCTAGCATGTTAGCTTAGCACATCATCAATACACGACAATTCATGAGATTAAAACCATGTTTGTGCTCTAAAACTTACTTTATAGCACAAGTCGAGTGTTTTAAATAACCTTCTGTGCTCTGATTTGGCTTCAGATAAAAAATAGGACAGAAAATATAGTATTTTATAGTATTCTTCACCATGATAAAGTCTATATCGATTAGCATTACATTATAAATATAATCTATTATTATGAAAATACCTGACATGGCTCGAAGAACACAGGTAAACCAAATATCATTGCAATCATGTTTATTGTCTTCAAAACATCTTTATCTGCATGTTACAGCGATCTCTGTTAGTGTTTACGTCGTGATGGACTTCCTGAAATGTCACATGATATGATTCTTCTTCGTGTTCCAAATTTGGAGTCCATATGTGCACAGGGCGCCTCAGGCTGCCAGTATGTATTGAAAACACAGTACATCAGAGTCTCCAGCGCTCATAATGATTAAATCGACGCATTTGGGTAGATATTCAATAAATATGATTCCTGTCTATATAAATCTGATGTAAACCTATGAGAATCTATCAATATTTCTCCAAATCTGTACACTTTTGAGCTAAAAGCCCTGATGGACGTTGTTTTGTCAAGCTCTGTCGTGACGATCTCACTGGAGTTTTTTTCTGAATGGAAGCGGCTGACGCTCATAATTCATATCAAAGGTATCGACTCATTTTTGGATTACATAACTCCAGACACAAATTAAGACATAACTGTCACTATAAGATTCTCAGAATACAATAGTGGTCAAATACTAAACCTTCAGTCTTATATCTTTTTAATGATGTATAGTTTGTCAAGGTATTACATTGAATCTGATAGTAACTTTGAACGATTTAAAAAAAAAAACGCTCAGAGCGCCCTCGCTCTGGCGAAGGTTAAGAGGTTAAAAGATGCTAGAACTAATTATTTTTCAACCCTATTAGAAGAAAATAAACATAATCCTAGGTATTTATTTGAACAAGTGACTAAACTAACGAAAAAGAAAGCTTCAAGCCCAGAAGTTTATAAGAAACACAGCAGTAATGACTTTATGAACTTCTTCACTTATAAGATTGATAATATCAGGGACAAAATTATAACTATGCAACCGTCTACTACAGTATCGCATCAGGGAGTATATTGTAGTCTCTGTGAGGAACATTTTGATTCATTTGTTGCTATAGGAGAGGAAGAATTTTGCAAAATTGTTAATTCATCTAAATCGACAACTTGTATGCTAGACCCTATACCGACTAAGCTACTGAAAGAGATGCTTCCAGAGGTCATAGATCCTCTTCTAGATATCATTAATTCATCTTTGTCATTAGGATACGTACCAAAAACCTTTAAGTTGGCTATGATTAAACCGCTTGTTAAAAAAACGCAACTTGATCCTACAGAATTAGTCAATTACAGGCCGATCTCGAATCTGCCTTTTCTGTCAAAGATACTAGAAAAACCAGTATCCTCACAACTGTGTTCCTTCTTAGAAAGAAATAATATCTGCGAGGATTTTCAGTCCGGATTTAGACCGTACCATAGTACTGAGACTGCTCTCATTAACCTGTCAAGCTTCAACCCCAATTTTGAAAAATCCCCAGAAATGGCATACCCAAACTGAAACAGATACAGTTCATGAACCATTTGTTCTAAAAGCACAAGTATGATCTCATTTGAAAGCTGACACCTGGCAGTTTATTGCAAATGTAGAATTAATTATTGTCATAATGAAAAATAAATGTTATAAATAGCTTCAAAGTTTTGTCAAGTTATTAGAAATTTATTTTTATGAAATATTTTCATGAAAATAAAATTGAAGTTGGCCCTGTAGCAATCTAGAAATGCACTGCAGCTAAAGCCACATGTCTGACCATGTTATATTTAAAATCTGAAGATGATATGTCTAAAACTCTTTATTTAGTTAAATGTTTTTCAAGATCATGTCAAACGACTTTATTTTGATTAGACTCTAAAAAGCAAACTGATGTTTATTGTCATTTTCTAAGCATCTATTCAGTCTATTTTCTCTATTGTGTTGTGGTCTAAACGATCTCCATTCAGTGTCAGTCTCCCCTGCACACATTCACACCTCTCCAGCCTCTGGTTATTGCTCTAAATATGCTTTCTTTTGTCTGCATTATAATTACTAATGACTGGCTATTCACACTGTTTCAACCCCTAATCTCTTTAAGGGAAAGTTCTCAAAGTTCTCACCTTACATTTGAAACTATATAAAATGACCTTCTTGAAAAAAGAAACATTTCAGCAAGCAGTCCTATTTAGAAATATTCATAAATATAACAGCTAGATAGCAGGTGCACCAAGGGCTAGCTAGCATGTTAGCTTAGCACACCATCAATACACGACAATTTATGAGATTAAAACCATGTTTGTGCTCTAAAACTTACTTTATAGCACAAGTCGAGTGTTTTAAATAACCTTCTGTGCTCTGATTTGGCTTCAGATAAAAAAAATCGGACAGAAAAAATAGTATTTCATAGTATTCTTCACGATGATAAAGTCTATATCGATTAGCATTACATTATAAATATAATCTATTATTATGAAAATACCTGACATGGCTCGAAGAACACAGGTAAACCAAATATCATTGCAATCATGTTTATTGTCTTCAAAACATCTTTATCTGCATGTTACAGCGATCTCTGTTAGTGTTTACGTCGTGATGGACTTCCTGAAATGTCACATGATATGATTCTTCTTCGTGTTCCAAATTTGGACTGCATATGTGCACAGGGCGCCCTCAGGCTGCCAGTATGTATTGAAAACACAGTACATCAGAGTCTCCAGCGCTCATAATGATTAAATCGACGCATTTGGGTAGATATTCAATAAATATGATTCCTGTCTATATAAATCTGATGTAAACCTATGAGAATCTATCAATATTTCTCCAAATCTGTACACTTTTGAGCTAAAAGCCCTGATGGACGTTGTTTTGTCAAGCTCTGTCGTGACGATCTCACTGGAGTTTTTTTTCTGAATGGAAGCGGGTGACGCTCATAATTCATATCAAAGGTATCGACTCATTTTTTGATTACATAACTCCAGACACAAATTAAGACATAACTGTCACTATAAGATTCTCAGAATACAATAGTGGTCAAATACTAAACCTTCAGTCTTATATCTTTTTAATGATGTATAGTTTGTCAAGGTATTAACATTGAATCTGATAGTAACTTTGAACGATTTAAAAAAAAAAAAACGCTCAGAGCGCCCTCGCTCTGGCGAAGGTTAAGAGGTTAAAGTCACAAATGATTTGCTCCTATCATCCGATCGTGGTTGTATCTCTCTATTAGTGTTACTTGATCTTAGTGCTGCATTTGATACTATCGACCACAACATTCTTTTAAATAGACTAGAAAACTATGTTGGCATTAGCGGAATTGCACTAGCATGGTTTAAATCATACTTATCTGACCGATATCAGTTTGTAGCAGTAAATGAAGAGATGTCTTATCGATCACAAGTTCAGTATGGCGTACCACAAGGCTCAGTACTAGGACCGCTGCTCTTCACTCTGTACATGCTACCATTAGGAGATATAATTAGGAAATATGGAATTAGCTTTCACTGTTATGCTGATGATACTCAGCTGTATATTTCTTCAAAACCTAACGAAACTTACCAATTCACAAAATTAACGGAATGCATAGCTGATATAAAAAATTGGATGACCAGTAATTTCCTATTACTAAATTCTGAAAAAACAGAGATTCTAATCATTGGACAAAAAACTTCCTCACCTAATAACCTAGAATACTGTCTAACACTTGATGGCTGCTCTGTTAAGTCTTCGACGTTAGTTAGGAACCTGGGTGTGCTCTTTGATACCAATCTTTCATTTGAAAGTCACGTGTCTAGTATCTGTAAAACCGCATTTTTCCATCTTAAAAATATATCTAAATTACGTCATATGCTCTCACTGACAAATGCGGAACAATTAGTTCATGCGTTCATGACCTCAAGGCTAGATTATTGTAATGCTCTACTGGGTGGTTGCCCTGCACGCTTATTAAACAAACTACAGCTAGTTCAAAATGCAGCCGCTAGAGTTCTTACCAGAACCAGGAAGTATGACCATATTAGCCCGGTTCTGTCAACACTGCATTGGCTGCCTATTAAACATCGTATAAATTTTAAAATATTGCTGATTACTTACAAAGCACTAAATGGTTTAGCTCCCCAGTACTTGAGCGAGCTCTTAACGCATTATAGTCCTTCACGTCTATTGCGATCTCAAAATTCTGGCCAGTTGATAATACCTAGAATATCAAAATCGACTGCTGGCGGTAGATCCTTTTCCTATTTAGCACCAAAACTTTGGAACAATCTTCCTAACACGGTCCGGGAAGCAGATACAGTCTGTCAGTTTAAATCTAGACTAAAAACACATCTCTTTGGCTTAGCATACACATAACACATTATAGATTTCTATAATTCAATGTTAGGCTGCATAGATTAGATCAGCCGGAACCGGGAACACTTCCCATAATTCCTGATGTACTTTGTACATCATAAGAAGGATGGCGTCTACGCTAATATTAGTCTCTCTGTTTATCCCGAGGTTTACCGCAGACCGCCGGATCCAGGGCATATCCAGATCTGATGAAGGACCATCACATGGACACAACGACACGCATTATCAGGGCTGTGAAGGCCCATGGACACCTCACCACTCATCTCCTCACCGGCCGGATGACCCAACCCAACCAGATGAACTGGATAATATCGTGAAAGTTCTGATCCCATCTGACTCCTGACATTATGCTGCCTAACTCATAATCATACACTGTTCATTCGTTGGCCAAAGGAGGACTGGCCCCCCGACTGAGCCTGGGTTCTCCCAAGGTTTTTTTCTCCATTCTGTCACCTGATGGAGTTTTGGTTCCTTGCCACTGTTGCCTTCGCCTTTTGGCTTGCTTAGTTGGGGACATTTAATTTTCAATTGAACAATACTATTACAACATTGTTTTCCTGTTATCTCTGTAAAGCTGCTTTGAAACAATTTGTATTGTAAAAAGCGCTATATAAATAAAGGTGACTTGATAGTGCGCACCCCAGCCATTGATGCCATCCTTGGTCAATATGAGGCAGTCTTGGCTGCATTGGAAGAGAATGCTTCGTCCAACACTTCCGACACAGCTTCTAGAGCTAATGGCCTTCATGAGTGGTTCCAAAAGGGCACCACAGTCCTTGGCCTGTTTCAGGCAAAAGAGGTGATGATGGGGTTAGTGGGCCTGAACACTTCACTGCAGGCGAGAGGGAAAACAGTTGGAGGCATGTTAAGTGCAGTTGACTGTGTGAAAAAAACACTTTCAGAGCCAACGAACAGAAGAAGCATTCATCACAGTCTACACCAGTGCAACTGATCTGGTTACATCTTTGGACATTGAACTAATAAAGATGCCACATTTACAGAAGCCAGAGGAGAGAGCCCTACGTTCCATCCACAGATCAGGAGTACTACCGTCTACAGTTCTTCCAAGTCCTTGACATTGTAACAACACAGCTGACAAAGCGGTTTGAACAGGAAGGGCTACAGCACCTGGTCAAGCTGGAGAAAGTCCTACTCTCTGGTCAAGTTGATGACGTGGTTGACCTGTATCCAGAGCTGTAGTTCCAGTCCCTTAAGGTGCAGCTGGCCATGTTCACTGCCAATTACACCTACAAAACCTGCTCAGAAGTGACAGAAATAATGAGGAACATGGTTCCCGAGCTCCGTGGTCTCTTCAGTCAAGTTGAGGCACTTCTGCGTTTGTTGCTCGTTGTTCCTGCCTCATCTGCTGAAGCAGAGAGAAGCTTCAGTGCCTTGAGACGCCTGAAGACCTGGCGGCTGGCTCTTCAATGTCACAAACACTCAACAGTGTGGCTGTTTGTCATGTTCACAGAGAGAGAGAATGGATAACTTGGACAAGAAGAAACTATTAACCTCAATACAACCCTTCTCAGAAAAACTTTTAAACATAGCTGGCTATGTCTGTCCATTTGTCAGCTCTGTCAACTTTGCCGGCAACTGATATGAATGTACAAGAGCACTGTTTCTGTTTGACTTCTTGAAGCACGTTTTCAAATGATTTTAAACCCAATCTCACAACTTTGGTTAACGTGCTGCATGGGCAAATAAGCGACACATTACACATGTCCATTGTAAAAGAAAGAACCCTTTAGAACCAGCTAGAATTTTTACCGTAAATTCTTCAACCGTTTGCACGATCAAAACCATTCAAATTGCCCCTAACAGTAGACAATAGGGGTGGAGCCGAACCCGAATATGGTATTCGGAAAGGCACAAATGACGTGTTTTTTCCGAATACTTATTTCGAACAAATACTTTAAAAAAATATTTGTATTCGGGAACAAGAAAAACGTTATATCAAAAAAGTTTCCTCACGAGACCGCAGTGCATGCCCGGATGAGTGAGTTAGAGTGTGTGACGTTCAGGAAGAGGTGACTGACACAGGCTGCTCCACACAGCAACAGAGAGGGCTCGGCTGAGCGAAAAAAACACTTAACTGCATCACTATTTTTGTTGAATAGATTTGTGTACTTTAACTGGGTTCCGGAGGCATTTTATAACTTTCGGGAAGCGGAGTTTGATCGGGAGATTATTCCATTACGCTGCATTATTGACGTCTGCAGTCGTGTGCTCTCATGTTCGCTCTGTTTTACGTAGCTCTGTTAGCTCGGTAATTTAGACAATAGGCTGTTGACAGAGTAACGTTAACGTTCGGTTTAAAAGGTTAAAAAAATGCTTGTGTAGTTGTGTCGAATTGTATGCACTTGTGGGAGTTATATGGTACGCAGACATCCCAAGTTTCCCGGAAGTTCAGGGAATCTCCCGCATATTGATAGCGGCTCCCTGATGCCCGCAAATTAGTTAAAATCTCCCATAATCTAGAGTGCGCATGCGAGACAGAACTGCTTCAAACCGTGTAGCGCGCGCACGGCAGAGAGGGAGAGAGCGAGAGACCTTGCGTGTGTGCGTCATGAAAGCTAGTCACCCAGAGCACTCTGCTTTAATACATGTAATACAGTATAATATATAATTTAAAATAAAATGAAAAAAATACATCTTTATTCCTTCCCATACCCACGAGATACGTGCTGGCGGCAGGAAACTTAATATATACAACGTTATTTATATACGCAGGACAACTTGGTTGGCATTGCCTTTTTGGTGTGAGAAATACGCGATGTGGCATATGTGTGTAAGTGTGAGTGTGTGAACTGGTTGAATTGCGTGTGTCTCACGGCCAATGCGTGAGACTTGAGCCAATGCTGTTAGACTGTTTTGGATTGCATAAAATAATAAAAGAAATGGACAAATACATGGCGAAAGAAGTGGTAGACAGCAGAAGAGGGGATTGGGATGATTTTTATTGAAACTTTGGAGGCGGATGGCCGTTACTCTTTATGAGTATGTGTATGTGTGCATGCCTATGAATGCATGCATTTGTATGTGTGCGTATATGAATAAAAGTGTCCTAAATGAAAACTGTGTAACCCAATGTCACAAAAAAGACTTGTATATATGTATTATGGTTCAGTTCATCTTCCGCTCGAGTGAACGCTGGCAAGACTACTGCCGTTGCTCGTCTCGGAAAACTTTGAACTATTATCCAATTTTGTACGGATTTTGAACTTAAGATGCTGCTACAATTGTTTTTATGGTTCGTTTGTGTCTGGCTCCTCTTGTTATCCGTTCACCTGCCAGTGATGGGTCTATACCAGTACACAGTTACTGACCTGATCCGGCTCCGACGACACTCGCTTGGCACCCCGCCAGCTGTACTCCACTTCCACCCGGATATCATCTACTATCCCCGGCGGAGATACAACCATCGAGGTTCCCGTCGGAATCTTAACTCTCACAGCTCTACAGCCATAAAGACCATCTTGTCCAGCTCTCGACGTCCACGCTCTGGCAGCCGTGCTGTCAACCACAATGTGTTAGCCCGCCTAGGTCGGTCGGCTAACATCTTCAGCTCTGACAATACTCCACTCAAGTGCGCTCTTCTTAATGTTCGCTCTCTGTCAAACAAGGGACATATCATCCGGGACCTCATCACTGACCGTGAGTTAGATTTTATTTGTTTAACTGAGACCTGGCAACAACCTAATGACTTTTCACCGCTCAATGAAACTGCACCATCCGGATTTGTTTACAGATCGCAACCCCGTGATACCAGTCGGGGAGGTGGTCTCGCAATGTTTTACCCCGAGAAGTGGAAAGCTTGGCAGTATCCACACCTGTCTCTAGCTCGTTTGAGGATATGGTCTGTGTACTTTCTGGCCAAATTCCAACCATTATTGCCACTGTTTATCGTCCACCTAAAACTAACTGTAACTTTGTAAATGACTTTGCTGTTTTTCTCACTTATTTATCCACTTTATCATCAAATATAATACTGATGGGCGATTTCAATATCCATATGGACAAACCCAGTTTGCCTCTCACCAAAGATTTTACCTCCTGCCTGGACAGTTTTGGGTTCCTTCAGTATATAACTTGTCCCACACACGCCAAAGGCCACATTTTAGACCTGATTTGTTGCTCTGGAGTCACTCCCATCAACATTACAGTTGATGATCTCCCCATAACGGATCATTTTCTTATCACATTTACAGCTGAACTTACCCTCTCAACCACCAAGACAGCACGTCATATCACTTTTCGCAATACAAAAAACATTAACCCAGTCAATCTAACTTCAAATCTTGACTCGTCTGCCATCCCCAACATCCACAATATCTTCACCCCAGATTACTTGGTTTCTCATTATAATACTGGACTTTTAAACATTCTCAACTCCATTGCTCCGTTAAAGACTCGATCTGTTTCATTCACTGTCTCTGCCCCCTGGTTCACTGCTGATCTTCGCCTTTTGAAAGCAAAAGGACGACAACTGGAAAGACTGTATAGGAAATCTGGTCTCACCATACATAAAGAACTATACAATAACCACATTTTGCATTATAAGGATTCCATAGCATCACTAAAACCCAGTACTACTCGAGTTTAATCACTGCTAATTATGGAAACTCAAAGTCACTTTTCAATATTTTAAACAAAAACACCAAACCACAGGATTCTTTGCCTCCCCATTTGTATACTACTCATTTCTGTAATTCCCTCATGTCATTCTTTTCTGCTAAAATCAACAATATACCAAGATTACACTCCACACCATCTTCACACCTTTTCTGACCCCCATCCACCCATACACACACACTCTTCTTTTCAACTGCCCTCTTTCTCAGAACTCACCGAACTCATCCAGAAATCCAAATCATCCACATGTCAACTAGACCCTCTACCAATGTTCCCTCTAATTTTTTTCCTTGCTGAGCAAAACTTTTTTTTATTGGGCAGACATTTTTCGCCACCTGAGCAAAAATATTCTTTATACCTGACCTGTACATACGTAGAAACACAATGGTTTCAACATTCAGTTGTAACTTTTAACTTGAATGTGCCATTTCTATTTTATTTAATTTGACCCTTGATGTATATTATTGGTATTAAATCATATTTTCGAAAAACAAGCTTCTTAACAAATTAAGAAGTTACTAAATGAAGCACAATTTAGGTTACCTGATTTTTTTTTACAGTGCTGTTAACTGTAGTCTTTACCAAGAAATCCTATGAAAAATAATTTACAAAATCTTCTGCAGGACAGTTCAATTCTTTACAATAATAGATTATGAAAGAAAAGTAAGCTGTTACTAGGGATGGGCATCGTTAAGAAATTATCGATATCGATGCCATTGTCGAGTCTGCTTATCGATGCGATTCCTTATCGATTCCCATATCGATTCCTGTACCATTTGCTTAACACTTACAGGGTGGCTTTGAGAGTTGTTGGCTTTGAATGTCTAATTTAAAGTGGTTTTAGAGAATGAAAATCAAGTGTGCAATATCAATACAGAAGTTGAATGTATTGAAATTTAAAAAAAAAAAGCAAAGCTTTGTATTGTAGTCACACTTAGTCGACTCGTGTGTGCTAAACTATAAAAGAGTAAACAACGCATCATGGTTTAAATTTTAACTTTTATTGTGTTCACAAAAACTTCATCAATTAATCATTTAACTTTTTTTTTTTTTTTACCTGTAACTAACCAGGAGAAAACTGAGATTAAAATATCTTTTACAGGAGTGTCCTCTTGTTTTTATCGTATTTAAACATTTCTAGCAGATCTTGTGCAGAAAAACAAGCATGTCTGCTTTTTCTGGGAGGATTCTTGATCTCTCGAGGCTGATTGTGTCTCCAGCTGTGGAGAACACCCGCTCTGAAGGAGTGGAAGATGCCTGAACACACAAATACTTCTCTGCTAAAGCAGACAGTAGGGGCAGACTGCCACTCTTTTCCCACCACCAGAGTACAGGGTCACCTGACATAGGAATGGCAGGAAGGCTGCTGTAGATTTGCACTTCCAAATCTACTTGCTCCCTGATGGTCCGGCTGGCCTGCTTCGGGACAATCGAATGCGACGTTTGGTCCTCCTCTTCAAATAGCTCCTCCAAGGCTGTCTTGCGGTGCTTTGCAGGTGGGGACTAAAATAAAAAATAAAAAACAATTACAAACCTGCTAGAGAGGACTGTTAGTAGTACACTCTTTGTAATGAACTAACAGAGATCAGAGCTTACATAGTCTTCCTCTTCTACCTCTTTCTGGTCTTCTTCTTCCTCCAGTGTTTGAGCTTCTTCTTGCTCCTGCTTAAAAACAAATTGTGAGTCCCATATATGAAATTGGTGTAAATTGATAAAAATAGCAGACAGTCCAATACCTCTTCTGTGATGGCCATCACCTCTGCTGCTGTTCTTAGTCTTTCCCAGATGGCATCATTCTCAATTTTCATCTTGAACCTTGGGTCCATTACTGTTGCCTCTTCTAAGAAGATCCGCACTTCTTCATTCTTGAATTTAGAAAGAAAGATTCATGTTCAACAGAGAAAAATGTGAAATTCCCGTCCACATCAGTATATCATTTTTCTTGAGCAGTGAACATTTGTTCTCCATGAATATGTCAGTCAAAATACCTGGTAGCGTGCAGAGAGATCAGTCCAAATCTTTTCCTTTATGTTCCTTGTGAAGGCAGAGTCCTGTACTTGGATGGTATAGTGTTTCTCCAACTTCTTTAAAATTGGCAGAATTTGACCACATGTTGGACTTCTTTCGCTCGAGATGCAGAGGGTGGATGTGTATAGCACAACCATCAGATGAAGGAACTCCTCTGCCCTCCTCATGTCTTCAGTCTGTAAATTCTCCAACAATCTATAATAGATAACGATTATTGTTCATAACAAGCAAATCAGTAATCTCCCCATACTACCCCTCTGTTCTCAAGATGAACTGTAAAAATAAATTAAAAATTTCAATTAACCCTAGCCTACCCTTGCCTTTTAATCTCGCAAACTACTCAATAATCAAGATATACAATCAGTCATAATTCAGTAGGTCATAAAAGCTTACTTTTCCTTATCTGATTGTTTCCTCAATCTGGGGTCCATAACTGCGGCCTGTATTGCGGGGAATTGTTCATAGAACCTTTTGATCATTAGATAGGAAGAATTCCACCGTGTCTTTACATCCAAAATCATCATGTGCTGAGGCAGGTCTGAGAGAAAGGAACATCTATTGTTAGCACATCACCTAATCCACATTATAGAACCATCAATTTGTTTGTTGCATATATTTATTTATATATCTCATCAAAATGTTATATTAGCATGCAATAGAAATATAAAAATTCTTACTCAGGAGTTTCTGCTTCTCTTTGAGGACGACCTTTGCCATGCTCACGCTCTTCATCCACACGATGACACTCCGCACTCTTGCTGCCCAGTTTGAGATGCTTTGGCATTTTATTATCTTCTGAGCAGCTAAATTCAGAGTATGGGCGAAGCAGCCAATTCTCACAATAGCTAGGGTCCTCAGAGCGACAGCCATGTTGGCAGCATTGTCAACCGTTGCTGCCACCACTTTCTCCCTAACCCTGTATTCTTGAAGTATTTCTTCAATCTCCTCAGCCACATTAATTCCTGTCTGTGCCTGATAAACTGCCTTGGTACAAAGCACTTTGCCTTCAATTTTTCCCAGCCTGACATAGTGCAAAGTGATTGTCAGGTAGTGGTCCTGACAGACACTTGTCCACCCATCTGCCGTAATGGCCATATTGCTGATACCACTTAACATTGAAATTAAGTTGGCCTTTTCCACTTCATACCAGGCAGGTATGAGGTGGTTGGACAAGCTATCCCTTGACGGTGGCTTGTATCTTGGGTTAAGAGCCTCAGTCATCTCCCTAGAAATTATAATTAATACATTATTTTAATAATTATTCTAAATAATTCAACATTCTATATAATAATAATAATAATAATAATAATACTTAAAATTAGCCACCAGAAAGACTAAATTAACTACAGTTAATAATTACACTAGTAAGTAATTATTATTAACTTTCATGATTTTAGACTAGCTAACATAGGCCTAAGTAATGACAGATTTAACAATACTGGCTATAGAGCTAAATAAGTTATTATGGCTCATTGTGTAACCACATTCTGTAGGGTGACCAGATGGGGATGGGTGAAATTTGGGGGTGGGGAGGAAGAGAAGTTGTTGCATGACGTGAGTGACAACTGACATTACACTGAATGGTACTGTAGGCCAGGCCTAATTTCAAAACAGGCCTATTCAGATGTTCCAAAACTTGCACATAAACAAATAAATTGCTGGAAGGTGTATTTTATATCAAGCCATTCGAGTTTTTGGAAAAATCTGAATTAGTTTTGAAATTAGGCCTATCCTACAGTTCATTCAGTGTAATATTTGATCACATCAGTTAAAAGACGCAATGCCTGCTGGGATTGGGAATGTCAGGTCATGTTAAAGTTGAGTACGTCTACCTAGGCATGTGAAGGAAGTGTGTGTGTGTCCGCATGCTGCTGCTTACATAGCAGGTAAAGCCAATAGACATGAATCAAGGCATCAAACGACACAATGGGTCGGAGGCAAATAGAGAAAAAACACAAAGGAACTACGGTTTGCTGAAACTAACAGATGCATACAATTAACGGATTTGTTTTAAAAATGAGTAGGCCTAGAGATGGCGCGACTTCAGCTAGCCTATAGGTTGGATACCCTTACGAAAAAGAAGTTTATTCAAGTGTTCTATTAGTACACTTCTTTTAAACTAAAAATAAGAAAGTTTACTTTCAGTCTACTGTGTATGTACTTCTCAGAAATATACTTTATGTACTTATCAGAAATATACTTCAAATTGCATTTAAGTATACTTGACTTATACTTGTTGATCGAGATATACTTAAAGTATAATTAAATATTCTAAGTATTCTTGGCTTGTACTTGTGTTTACTATTTTGATTGAGTAGCTTATTAAATAATTTTTTATTGTCTTATACTTACACTGTCTTATAAACTAACATGTTCATGTTTATATAGTAACAAGCTTTCGGGTGGAATAGTTTAGAGTAAATAAAATGAGCATGGAACTGAATCTAAACTTGTATACAGCGATAATAATAATTTTAAGTTTATATTAGTACACTTCTTTTTAAATAAAAATAAGAAAGTATACTTTCAGTCTACATTTTATATACTTCTCAAAAATATACTCTCCATAGACGAGTAGTGTGTCTTATAAACAAGCTACACAAAAGTCTGGGATCATGAAAAGCGTTAATTTGTATAGCCTACTGATTTAGCATTACATCGAACCTGATAGGCAGGCTATTAAAAACAATAAAACCGCAATGGAATTTACTTAGCCTAAATCCTTTTTTTAATTAACATTGGCTCTCGGCTCTCGGGGTCGGGGCTGTCTGATTTTTTTCAGGACATACTGGTCACCCGTACAGACTACTTGATAACAATATTGTAAGCATTATCCCACCTACCGAAATTCGACCTGCTCTACTGTCATGAAAGGGTGCAAACCTTTCACAACGAACCTCACAACCTTGCGATGACATTCGTTCACCCTTTCCTCTGTCATCTTAGCTCCCTGAGCAGCTAGCGTGAAAGGGGTCTCTCTCTCGCTACTCACACCAGTCTGTCTGTCACTGTCACCATCTACAATGAATTAAACGAGCGAATATTTGCACATAATTTGACTATTTAGTTAGAAAAGATCATTGGTTACTTATCTAGCATTAATGTTTTGATATTACTTATAAGCCTACCTACCATTGTTTGTGGAGCGCAGGCTGTCAAATATAGTGCACTCCTGGTATTTAATGCCATGTATGTTATTTAAGTGTTTGAGCATATTTGTTGTGCTCCCCCCCTTACAAGCGAGAACCGCTTTGCAAAGATTACACTCTGAATGTTGCTGATCGTCTTTTTTTGTAAAATTAAGCCACACTCTCGATCGTTTACGTCTCGTAGCCATCGCGCTTTTGGGGGATTTAAAAATCCAGTCGCATACTGTAACGTCATGCCGCGACGCGGGAATGGATCCAGTCGCATACTGTGACCGACGTCATGCCGCGACGCGGGAATGGATGGAACGAAACATTCGGAATCGTTAGTGGAATCGTTAACGTGTGGACGTGTACGATTCCGATGGATCGGAACGTTTGGAACCGGTTCCAAACCGGAACCTGGAACCGATTCTCAAGCCTAGCTGTTACACTGAGATGGTTTGGGAAAACCATAAAGTGTTTTTGTACAGTCAATTAATTGTATACAGGAAGCATTAAACCATCAAAGTTAAATGATTGTTTATTGCTTATGAATTTCCAATATTTTATTTAGCAGAGGGTTTCAAACTTTTTAATGGCAAGGAGCCCTAAACAATACCGTTGTGAGATTCTATATTTAGGCTTATAATATAATAAAATATAGGCATAATATAATATAAAAAAAACAAATTGAAGTATTTGAAGTGATATAATATATCAGTTTAAATGCTTAAATGTGTTTACATATTATATTATATTATTATAATATGAAAACAAAGCATTTAAATAGATCTAATAGCTAAATATTTTTAAGAAAAGTGAATATAATCCAATCTTTTTTAATCTAACCATCCCTGAAACTCCCCCACACACAAAAATATCTATTTAAACTAATGATGTATTTTGAATTTGCACGCGGGTGGGTGTGTAATTGTTACCGTTCTGTGTCCATCAACCGTTATTTCCACCACTTTAATCAAACCACTCTTCTTTAAAACATTATGATGTGATTTTATTTCACATGTCTATGCGTTTCTCGTTGCCTCTCGTATTGAGCTATTTGGTCCGCACACACACTCACTGCCAATCACACGTGCTCACATATTTCTCTTTCTATGAAACCTGTAAACTGCATTCACCAGTTTTCACTCTATAGCGGCTGACCAGAGCACTGAAATTATTTCTCACTTAAACTACAATCAAATGGATTTCCCCACACGTTTCGCGTCAGTCCTCTGCGTGGCATTTTATTCTTTTCTGCGCGGCCGCCGCTTCAGACGTGCGCGGCCGAGACATCAGAAGTGCGAGGCCGCGCACGCACGCAGCTTAGAGGGAACATTGCCCTCTACCTACACATCTTGTCAAATCCTGCCTCTCTTCTCTGCTCCCTATCATCTCGGCCATCATTCACTCTTCTCTCACCACTGGAACTGTCCCCACATCCTTAAAAACTGCTGTCATTACACCTATCCTGAAAAAGCCTGGTGCTGACCCTTCCATTTTCAATAATTTCCGTCCTATTTCCAACCTACCCTATATTTCCAAAATTCTTGAAAAAGTAGTTGCCACTCAAATACACTCACACCTTTCTCACAATAATCTATATGAACAGTTCCAGTCTGGTTTCCGCCCACTTCACAGCACAGAAACAGCACTAATAAAAATCACCAATGACCTCCTCATGGCAGCTGACTCTGCACTACTCACTATCCTCATTCTCCTTGACCTGAGTGCGGCCTTCGACACCATCTGTCATACCACCCTCTGCAAAAGATTGTCATCCATTGGTATTACCCACACTTCACTAAACTGGCTCACATCCTACCTCTCTGGCCGCACTCAGTTCATCCAACTTAAGTCATTTAAATCCACTTCATCTACCGTCACTACAGGTGTGCCCCAAGGATCTGTCCTGGGGCCCCTTCTTTTTATTATCTACCTTCTTCCCCTTGGAAATATTCTCCATAAATTCAATGTTAATTTTCACTGCTACGCGGATGACATCCAGCTCTACCTCACCACAAAACCCACATCCACTCTTCCACTCACTACCGTCACTGATTGCATTGCAGAAATAAAATCCTGGCTTACCCTCAACTTTCTTAAACTTCACAGTGGTAAAACCGAGGTTCTCCTCATTAGTACCAAATCCACCTTAGCCAAAACTAACAGTTTCTCCATCAAAATTGATAATTCATCTATTTCACCTTCCCCTCAGGTTAAGAGTCTGGGTGTCATCCTTGACAGCACACTATCATTTCAACCACACATTAATAACATCATCCGGTCAGCTTACTTCCACCTACGTAACATTAATCATCTTCGCCCTTCCCTCACACTGCTGCCATTCTGGTACACAGCCTTGTCACCTCCCGCCTAGACTATTGCAATACACTTCTCTTGGGTCTCCCTCACAAATCACTCCGTAAACTTCAACTAGTCCAAAATTCTGCTGCTCGAATCATTACCCGTACCCCCTCCATCCATCACATCACTCCAGTTCTCCAGCAGCTTCACTGGCTTCCTATCCAGTTCCGTATTCAGTTTAAGGTCCTCTTGCTGACATTCAAAGCCATCCATAACCTCTCTCCCCCTTGTTAGTCTGATCTCCTACATGTTTCCACTCCATCTCGTTTCCTCAGATCCTCCTCCACACTACATCTGTCTGTCCCACCTGCCCGTCTCGCCACAATGGGGAGCAGAGCATTCAGCCGCTCTGCACCGCGCCTTTGGAACTCCCTTCCACTTCATCTCAAAAACTTGGATTCCTTCCCTCATTTCAAAACTGGACTGAAAACCTTTTTGTTTAAGCAAGCCTATTCGTTGTAGCACCCATTCATCTGCAATTTTACTTGATTTTAAATTGATTTTAATCTATTCTTGGTATAACTTATTTGTTTATTGTATTAACTTTTATGTATGCATGTACGGTGACCTTGAGTGTCAGAAAGGTGCCTTTTAAATAAAATGTATTATTATTATTATTAGTTTGACGAACGATGTGTGAACGACTGTGTAGCTGCCTCGTTTGTTAATAGCATTGCTGGAGGAAAACAGGCATCTTGCATCACAAGAGTGCTATACAAATACGGTGCTATACAAAAACGTAAATTATAGTTCGCATCAAAGTTTTTTATTTGTGTTTTTATTTAATTTGTATTATTTCTTCCCCAAGCTCATAAAATAAATTTGGGTCGCACATAAATTGACAGGGTCGGTCGGAAACCGGAACCAAACATTTTTTTTTTTTACACCTGATCAAAACTGGCTGTAAAAAATAAATCTGCATTGTTTATCCTTTTGATCTTTCATTCAAAAAATTAGCAAAATTCTAACCTTTGGTTGAAGTAAAATAATTTAAAGTGGGAGGGAAATCACATTATGAAATAAATATTTTTCTCCAACGTATAGTGGCCTGTTTGGTGTAGAATCAGATGGTTACCTAGGTAAGAAACATATAATTTATCAAAACGATATACTTTCTCAACTGTATGTCATTATTAAACTTTGTCTGATGGAAAGTCGCATTATTATACTCTTAGCGAAGCAAAGAAATGGTACTGTTAAAGTTTTAGTGAAAGCCATGTGATTATGTAGATTTAACCCTGCCTTTTAGATAGAGGCAAGGGTGGTGGAAGAGGGACATTGTCAGGATGACGAGGAGGATGCCAGTCGAAATTCAAGCAAGAAAGGGCCAGAACAGGAGCTGCAAAGTACAGTACAAAATTCAGTAGTGCCTGGACCTGGAGAGTGACCTTTTATAAAACCTGACACCACCCAGCACCATTTCTGGTGTGACATCTGCAGACGCGAGCTGGAGTGCGGCCATCAAGGGAGAGCGGCTGTGCCGAGGCACATCACCAGTGACGGTCACATAAAAAAACAGAAAACTCTTGAAAGCTCCCAGAGAATACACAGTTTATTTTGTTCAAGAACTGAATCTTGAGACTCAGGTGATTAGTAAATTAAGATCCATGCAAGTGCTCACATAGGCTCACGTTCAACTCAGTGTTGAAGAAGCACTCAATACTGTGGACTAATTGCATTTCCCTTTCTGTGGACAATGCCAGTGTGAATGTGGAGTAGTGTTGTCAAGTCAAGTCAAGTCACCTTTATTTATATAGCGCTTTTACAATACAAATTGTTTCAAAGCAGCTTTACAGAGATAACAGGAAAACAATGTTGTAATAGTATTGTTCAATTGAAAATTAAATGTCCCCAACTAAGCAAGCCAAAAGGCGAAGGCAACAGTGGCAAGGAACCAAAACTCCATCAGGTGACAGAATGGAGAAAAAAACCTTGGGAGAACCCAGGCTCAGTCGGGGGGCCAGTCCTCCTTTGGCCAACGAAACAGTGTATGATTATGAGTTAGGCAGCATAATGTCAGGAGTCAGATGAGATCAGAACTTTCACGATATTATCCAGTTCATCTGGTTGGGTTGGGTCATCCGGCCGGTGAGGAGATGAGTGTGGTGAGGTGTCCATGGGCCTTCACAGCCCTGATAATGCGTGTCGTCGTGTCCATGTGATGGTCCTTCATCAGATCTGGATATGCCCTGGATCCGGCGGTTTGCGGTAAACCTCGGGATAAACAGAGAGACTAATATTAGCGTAGACGCCATCCTTCTTATGATGTACAAAGTACATCAGGAATTATGGGAAGTGTTCCCGGTTCCGGCTGATCTAATCTATGCAGCCTAACATTGAATTATAGAAATCTATAATGTGTTATGTGTATGCTAAGCCAAAGAGATGTGTTTTTAGTCTAGATTTAAACTGACAGACTGTATCTGCTTCCCGGACCGTGTTAGGAAGATTGTTCCAAAGTTTTGGTGCTAAATAGGAAAAGGATCTACCGCCAGAAGTCGATTTTGATATTCTAGGTATTATCAACTGGCCAGAATTTTGAGATCGCAATAGACGTGAAGGACTATAATGCGTTAAGAGCTCGCTCAAGTACTGGGGAGCTAAACCATTTAGTGCTTTGTAAGTAATCAGCAATATTTTAAAATTTATACGATGTTTAACGGGCAGCCAATGCAGTGTTGACAGAACCGGGCTAATATGGTCATACTTCCTTGTTCTGGTAAGAACTCTAGCGGCTGCGTTTTGAACTAGCTGTAGTTTGTTTAATAAGCGTGCAGGGCAACCACCCAGTAGAGCATTACAATAATCTAGCCTTGAGGTCATGAAAGCATGAACTAATTGTTCCGCATTTGTCAGTGAGAGCATATGACGTAAT
Organism: Chrosomus eos; assembly: GCA_036326025.1. Lineage (NCBI taxonomy): Eukaryota > Metazoa > Chordata > Actinopteri > Cypriniformes > Leuciscidae > Chrosomus > Chrosomus eos. The sequence goes on from CM070822.1 coordinate 27,566,298, forward strand.
TTAGATATATTTTTAAGATGGAAAAATGCGGTTTTACAGATACTAGACACGTGACTTTCAAATGAAAGATTGGTATCAAAGAGCACACCCAGGTTCCTAACTGACGATGAAGACTTAACAGAGCAGCCATCAAGTGTTAGACAGTATTCTAGGTTATTAGGTGAGGAAGTTTTTTGTCCAATGATTAGAATCTCTGTTTTTTCAGAATTTAGTAATAGGAAATTACTGGTCATCCAATTCTTTATATCAGCTATGCATTCCGTTAATTTTGTGAATTGGTAAGTTTCGTTAGGTTTTGAAGAAATATACAGCTGAGTATCATCAGCATAACAGTGAAAGCTAATTCCATATTTCCTAATTATATCTCCTAATGGTAGCATGTACAGAGTGAACAGCAGCGGTCCTAGTACTGAGCCTTGTGGTACGCCATACTGAACTTGTGATCGATAAGACATCTCTTCATTTACTGCTACAAACTGAAAACGGTCAGATAAGTATGATTTAAACCATGCTAGTGCAATTCCACTAATGCCAACATAGTTTTCTAGTCTATTTAAAAGAATGTTGTGGTCGATAGTATCAAATGCAGCACTAAGATCAAGTAACACTAATAGAGAGATACAACCACGATCGGATGATAGGAGCAAATCATTTGTGACTTTAATGAGAGCAGTCTCAGTACTATGGTACGGTCTAAATCCGGACTGAAAATCCTCGCAGATATTATTTCTTTCTAAAAAGGAACACAGTTGTGAGGATACTGCTTTTTCTAGTATCTTTGACAGAAAAGGCAGATTCGAGATTGGCCTGTAATTGACTAATTCTGTAGGATCAAGCCGCGGTTTTTTAACAAGCGGTTTAATCATAGCCAACTTAAAGGTTTTTGGTACGTATCCTAATGACAAAGATGAATTAATGATATCTAGAAGAGGATCTATGACCTCTGGAAGCATCTCTTTCAGTAGCTTAGTCGGTATAGGGTCTAGCATACAAGTTGTCGATTTGGATGAATTAACAATTTTGCAAAATTCTTCCTCTCCTATAGCAACAAATGAATCAAAATGCTCCTCACGGAGACTACAATATACTCCCTGATGCGATACTGTAGTAGACGGTTGCATAGTTATAATTTTGTCCCTGATATTATCAATCTTATAAGTGAAGAAGTTCATAAAGTCATTACTGCTGTGTTTCTTGGAAACTTCTGGGCTTGAAGCTTTCTTTTTCGTTAGTTTAGTCACTTGTTCAAATAAATACCTAGGATTATGTTTATTTTCTTCTAATAGGGTTGAAAAATAATTAGTTCTAGCATCTTTTAAGGCCTCTCTGTAAGCAATCGAGCTCTCCTTCCATGAAATCCGAAATACCTCTAGTTTTGTTTTCTTCCAGTTTCGCTCCATTTTTCTGGCTGCTCTCTTAAGGGCCCGGGTGTGCTCATTGTACCACGGCGTTGGACTATTTTCTTTGATCTTCTTTAAGCGCAGCGGAGCAACTGTGTCTAAAGTGCTGGAAAAGAGAGAGTTAAAAGTTTCTGTTGCAATATCAAGTTCTTCTAAGCTATCTGGGATGCTGAGATTATGAAACTGATTTGGAAGATTATTGATAAAGCAATCTTTAGTGGCAGAAGTGATAGGTCTAACATATTTATAACACGGAGTCGGCTGTGCAGCCTTGGCTAAATGTAATTTACACGAGACTAGATAATGATCGGAGATGTCGTCGCTCTGCTGCAGAATTTCAACGCCATCAACATCTATTCCATGTGATAATATTAGATCAAGAGTATGATTACGACAATGAGTAGATCCTGACACGTGTTGTCTCACTCCAATTGAGTTTATAATGTCTTTAAATGCCAATCCCAATGCATCTTTTTCATTATCTACATGTATATTAAAATCACCAACAATTAGGACTTTATCTGCAGCCAATATTAATTCTGACAGAAAGTCAGCAAATTCTTTGATAAAATCTTTATGGTGCCCTGGTGGCCTGTATACAGTAGCCAGCAGAATTCTCAAACGTGATTTATTGTTTACACTATACATTTTTACATTAAGCACCAACACTTCAAAAGAAGTATATTTAAAATTAGATTTCTTAGTGGTTTTGAGAATATTACTATAAATTACAGCAACACCTCCCCCTTTGCCTTTCGGACGAGGCTCATGTTTATAACAATAATCTTGCGGAGTGGACTCATTTAAAGTAATGTAATCGTTTGGTTTTAGCCAGGTTTCTGTCAAACACAGCACATCTAGGTTATAGTCTTTAATCTTATCATTAACTATGAGCGATTTTGAATTAAGGGATCGAATATTCAGCAACCCAAGCTTTATCGTTTGCTCATCTGTATTATATCTGTTTTTTATTTGTTGAACATCAATTAGATTTTTAACCTTAGAAAAGTTTGGCAATTTTTTGGATTTCCAAATTCGGGGAACAGACACAGTCTCTATATGATGATATCTAGGTGAAAGAGTCTCTATGTGATGGGATTTATCTGACCTTGGTGACGTGAGGCCGCTAGCAGACGGTCGGTTTAGCCAGTTTGTCTGCTTCCTGACCTGAGCCCCAGATTGTCATGTTTTATCTCTAAGACTATGAGCCAAATTACTAGAGAGAAGAGCAGCACCATCCCAGGTGGGATGAATACCATCTCTTTTCAACATGTCAGGCTTGCCCCAAAAACTTTTCCAATTGTCTATGAATTCTATATTATGTTGCGGACACCAATTAGACAACCAGCCATTGAGTGAACACAATCTACTAACTATCTCATCACTCCTTCGAACAGGAAGGGGGCCAGAGCAGATTACAGTGCCTGACATCGTACTTGCGAGTTCAAACACCTCTTTAATATTAATTTTGGTGATCTCCGACTGGCGAAGTCGAACATCATTAGTGCCGACGTGAATAACAATCTTAGAGAATTTACGATTAGCATTAGCCAGCACTTTTAAATTTGATTTGATGTCAGGCGCTCTGGCTCCCGGCAAACATGTGACTATGGTGGCTGGTGTCTCTATTTTCACGTTCCGTGTAATAGAATCGCCAATTACCAGGGCACAATCAACAGCATTCTCAGTGGGTGTTTCACTGAGAGGGGCAAATCGATTTGTTATGGTAACCGGAACAGAAGAGTGGTTTTTTGATCCGCGACTAGAGCGATTTCTCACCGTCACCCATCTGCCTGGCTGCACAGGCAATAACTCAGCCGGAACCGAATCATGTAAATGGTTCACTATGCTAGGCGCATCCAAAGTAGTATCTAAAGCTCGAGCACACTTACTATCCTCAATTAAAGTTTGGATGCGTGTCTCTAATTCTGAAATCTCTCCCGTCAGCCTGACTGTCTCCTTGCATTTATCACATATAAACCCTATGCCGACGGGTACCAAAATTATTGTTTCGATACCGATACCAAGTCAAGTATTGCGATTTCGATACTTTTTCGATACTTTTCCTGAAAAGGGAGAAACACTCTCAAATATCATTGCTGTGCTTTATTTTAAAACCGGGACAACATTCTAGTCATACACCACACTAATAAATGAACATTTGAACAGCAGATATGTTAAACATTTGAACAAAATATAAAAAATAAATTAGAGCAATGACATTCAAGGTAAAAAAAATAATAAATTTAGCACCATTATCTCAGTTATCATAAGCAACATAAGAGTTAACAGGAACTGATAAGATTTTATCAATATCCATGCCACTGAAGATTCTGCTAATCGATCTGATTCTTTAACGATTCTCTTATCGATTCCTGATAGCAGTGTGTGGAAAAAAGTAGTCTCATGCTAACAAGTGGTTTTATTTGTTTTAAAGCTTACACTTGAGTAAGCAAACTTTATTTTTATGTAATTTATGTAATAAATGAAACCTTATTGTAAAGTGTTACCAATTAGTTATAAACCGATTCAGATGTCTCGTGAGTTCAGTGTTGGACAGATCAGTTGTTTAAACCATTCATTAAAACGAATCGGTTCAAATGAGTCATTAGTTCGCGAATTGGGCGTGTCATTATCGGACGTGTGCGCGTTGTGTGATTATCCCCGCAGTTTAGGACATCCCACAAGATTTGTGTCATCACAGAAAACATCATCACTGGATAGGTTTGTTTTTGTTTATTTAAAGTGTGGTTTAAATCAGCTGAATGTGCCGAACGCTTTTCAGAGAAGATAATTAAGGCAACATATTTTAGCACAATTCACACCAGCGGTATTTCAGGAAAACAAATCTCCGAATGCTCCACATGAAAATTTAAGTTTTCAGACCATACCATCGTGTCGATTTATTTTGATTAATATGTGGGAGAGAGCAAGACAGCGCTTAGTTTTGAGACGGAAGCCTTGTTTACTTTCGCCTGGCTCCGCAGATAGAGTGCGTGCGCGCGCGACCATGCAGGTCTCTCTCTCTCTCTCTCTCTCTCTCTCTCTCTCTCAGTTAAACATGCGCCGTCACACGCGCATCTAAGTTACATTACTCACCGATCAAATAAGACTTTGGCGGGACAAAAATTCGCTATAGTGTTTGTCACATGAGAGCTGCAGCTTCTAGCTTTGCTGCGTGCGTGAGGAGAAAAAAGTATCGATACTAATAAATTTAGGTATCGTGACGTTTTTAATTTCCGAGTATCGCGATACTTTTGAAGTATCGATACACCGTGCAACACTAATGTGGAGACAGAAACTCCATAAAACAAGGGTTCTAAAAGAGCACCACTGCTTGTTCATATTGGGCTGCCCGTGCCACGTAATGCACAATAATGCATCTGCTGCTGGTGCAGTGTACACTGAGGTAAATACTGAAATTAGTCCCAGACATGTATTACAAAAATGTACTCCAAAGGAAAATATTTACATATAACACTTGCATGCTTTCTGGGAACTGGGTTAATATCTGGCTTTGCTAAAGAGAGGCCATTTGGCCAAAACAGACCATTTCAATACCGCTTATCGATAAATCAAAGTAGAATACATTTATTTTAAACATCAAAGAACAAGGTATAATACGCAATTCATCCATTCTACAATCCCTTTAGATACATTGAACTGCTCATTTGCATTAATCAATCATTTCAGAGTTTTGTGTGTTCTGTGACACGACTTACATGGAGACGCTGCTTCATGTGAGCACACGGTGGCTGAGTCTGGAGCAGGTTGTGACCCGTATTCTATGCCTCTATGTTGCACTCAGGAGTTATTTTGGAAGCTGCAGTAAGTATTGACCTAGTGTATACTTTATAAACCTATTGGCTGAATATCACTTGCTCTGGAACCCTATCCTGAGTTTTTGGAACCCGGGCGGTACGATAGAAAAAAATCAAAACGACCGAAAAAAGAGCCCACCGAGCCTGCCTGGAGTTGAGTCTTTTGGCAGTACTGATATATTCTAAGTTCTTGTGATAAGTCCAGACGATAAAAGGTACCCCCGATCCTTCTAGCCAATGACGACATTTCTCTAATGCTAACTTGATGCGTAATGTCATAGTTACGTTCAGTGGGAGATAGACGATGGGCGAAAAACGCACACGGATGCATCTTGTCGTCTGTGGAAAAACTTTGGGAAAGAACTTTCGTTTTTTACCTGGAGTATTTATTTTGTTAGTCCCTCACCCCTAGACATACCAGGGACGTAACACAGATATATAAAAAAAAAATCTTTAATACATTTTTTAATTGGTGAAGCAAAGCTGGCAATATGGATTACAAGGAAAAATAAGCGGAAATATAGTGGAACGACTGAACCTGAACTTTCAAGGGCTATAGCAGATAACCCTGAGTTTCTACCCTCCCGGTGGGATGCTATTTTTAAAAGATGGACAGAAGGGTCTTACCATGATTGATCAGCTTTTTGACGGAAATACATTGAGCTCTTTCTCTGATCTTAAAGAAAAGTTTACGTTATCATCAAATGATTTTTTCAGATACCTACAAATAAGAAACTATATTACAAATCATAAGGAAAGGGAAATAATTAAGAAAGCCTCAAGTAATGTGGAACAGTATTTCATTGCTATAAAAAAACGTCTCAGGTTACTATTGTAACCATAGTTCCCTGAGAAACAGGGAACGAGACGATGCGTCGAACGACACGGTGGGAACGCCTCTTGCGTGATTGCGTCTGAAGCATCTATGCCAACTAGTCCAATGGAAATGAGAGAATGAGCGTCACGGGCGGGTGACGTCATGAACCAGGAAAGGATAAGAGCACTTCCGCTGCTCGCCGGCATTTAGCTTCGACAGTTGCCGAAGCAAGCCGATCGCAGGGACGCAGGAAGTATGGCAGGGGGACGCATCGTCTCGTTCACTGTTTCTCAGGGAACTATGGTTACAATAGTAACCTGAGACGTTCCCTTTATCGAAAAAGGGAACTTCGAGATGCGTCGAACGACACGGTGGGAACGAGAATACCCAACCCGCCATAATTACAAGTATCTGAGTGTCAGTCTGTTGATCTAAGCACTCAGCACCTGAGAACCTGGGGCAGCATTCAGGTCCAAACTGTAAAATCTCACGAATGTGAGCGGAGGACCAGCCCGCCGCATCACAAACATCTTGAAGAGATACCCCCTGCAATATGGCTTTAGAAGCCACCATACTCCTGGTCGAGTGAGCTCGGACCACCAAAGGACAAGGCTGGCCCGAGTACTCGTATGCCAGTGAAATAGCCTCGACTATCCACTTACTGACTGTCTGTTTTGAAGCAGGAAGACCTTTCTTAGGTGATCCAAAGCAAATCAGTAATTGGTCGGACTTTCTGATTGAGGAAGTCCGCCGTACAAAAGTGTCCAGTGCTCGCACTGGACACAAAAGGTGCAGTCTTTCCTGGTCCGCAGTTGCAAAAGGAGGAGGACAGAAAGCCTGCAGCACAATAGGCCTCAGAGTCAAGGTTGGAACCTTAGGGACGTATCCCTGTTTTGGATATAGGAACGCCTTGACCATCCCCGTTGCAAATTCAAGGCAGGTGGGGGAGACCGAAAGAGCCTGAAGGTCACCAACTCTCTTTAGGGACGAAATAGCTAGCAGAAAGATAGTCTTGAAAGTAAGGAACTTTTCTGAGACCGAATCTAAGGGCTCGAATGGGGCCCTAGACAGGCCTTCTAGAACTATAGTCAAATCCCAAGCTGGCACCTTAGTGCGAGTTGCAGGCCTCAGCCTCAAAGTGCCACGATGGAAACGTGTAATCAGGGGGTCTCGACCCAAAGATATACCTCCCACCATGGTATGGTAAGCCGCAATGGCTGCCACGTAAACTTTTAGTGTGGAAGGACATAGACCTGACACAAAGCGCTCCTGCAGGAACTCGAGTACTGTGTTGACAGAACAGTTAACTGGATCCCACTGATGTCGGTGACACCACAAGGAGAAAACTCTCCATTTAAGCGCATAAAGTTTCCTCGTAGCCGGAGCTCTGGAGCTTAGGATGGTCTCAGCAGCCTCAGCTGAAAGACCACTATCTATAAGTTGGGCCCCCTCAGAGGCCAAACCCAAAGATTCCAAATGTCTGGTCGAGGGTGAAATATTGTGCCCCCGGCCTGAGAAAGAAGGTCCCTCCTGACCGGGATCTCCAATGGAGGCCCGTCTAGGAGATGGATCAGGTCCGAAAACCAGATCCGACTTGGCCAGCGTGGTGCTACTAGCAGTAGGCTTATTCCATAACGACGGACCCTCTCCAGAACTCCTGGGAGCAGAGCAACAGGGGGAAAGGCGTACAGACGTAGCCTCGGCCACGTCTGCACCATGGCGTCCAGCCCCAGGGGGGCTGGGTGCGTCAGAGAATACCAGAGAGGACAGTGCGTCGTGTTCTGAGACGCGAACAGATCCACCTCTGCCTGACCATATGCCTCCCAGATTTTCTCCACCGCCTCGGGGTGGAGTCTCCAATCCCCTGGCCTCAGCTCCTGCCTCGACAGGATGTCTGCTCCTATATTCTGGTCCCCAGGAATATACACTGCCCTCAGAGAGAGTACTTTCCCCAGAGACCACAGGAGGATCTGGTGCGCCAGTTTGCAAAGCGGACGCGAGCGCAGACCCCCCTGGCGGTTCAGATAAGAGACCACTGATGTGTTGTCTGTTCGAACGAGCACATGATGGCCTCTTAGGTCCAGAAGGAAATGTCTCAACGCATTGAAGACGGCCATCATCTCCAGGCAATTTATGTGCCACGAAAGATGATGGCTTTTCCACAGACCCTGAACGAGCGGCCTTCCATTACCGCTCCCCAGCCGGTGAGGGAAGCATCTGTCGAGATCACAACTCGATGGCAAAGAGCTCCCAACACCGGACCCTGGGTTAAGAACCAGTGTTTACTACATATAACTAAGGCACGAAAGCATCGCCGCGTGACCTTGATATGCAAGTGGGTTTCCCCTCGGGGAGAACCCTCTGGTCCTGAGCCAGCACTGTAAAGGTCTCATGTACAGCATGCCAAAAGGAATTCCGTTGGACACTGCTGCCAGTAGACCCAACAGTCTCTCGAACTGTTTACAATGCGTGACTGGTTTTGGGTTAAGAACCAGTGTTTACTACATATAACTAAGGCACGAAAGCATCGCCGCGTGACCTTGATATGCAAAGTGGGTTTCCCCTCGGGGAGAACCCTCTGGTCCTGAGCCAGCACTGTAAAGGTCTCATGTACAGCATGCCAAAAGAAATTCCGTTGGACGCTGCTGCAACAAGACCCAACAGTCTCTTGAACTGTTTTACAGTGCGTGACTGGCCTAGCCTCAGCTCTTCTGTGGCTGTTAGGATACTAAATCCCGTACCACACCAAGGAAAGTGGTTCTCAATACTGGAGAAAGCACACTCTTCTTGGTATTGAGCCTCAACCCCAACATCTGCATATGAGCGAGAACGACACCTCGGTGCCGAACCGCCAACTGCTCTGATTCCGCTAGAATCAGCCAGTCGTCGATATAATTCAGAAAGCGAACGGGGTGACAAAGCTAGGCCGAAAGGAAGAACCCGATATTGGTATTCTTTGCCCCTGAAAGAAAACCATAGGAACTTCCTGTGCTGAGGGAGGATGGAGATATGGAAGTATGCATCCTTTAGATCTATCGTGACAAACCAGTCCTCGGATCTGATTTGGGTCACGATCTGTTTGAGGGTCAGCTATCTTGAACTTTAGTTTCTGAACTGACCGAATTAACAGGCGAAGATCTAAAAAGGAACGCAACCCTCCATCCTTTTTTGGAACAATAAAATAATGGCTGTAAAAACCCGACTCTCTGACGGGTGAGTACACCTGTTCTATAGCTTCTTTTGCTAACAGGGCCTTTATTTCTTGTTCCATTACCAGAGCCTGCTCGGGATGCACCACTGTGGGCAGCACCCCGCTGTAATGAGGAGGACGAGAGCCAAACTGGATTCTGTATCCTCTCTCTACAATCTGCAGGACCCAATGAGAAATATTCGGCAGAAGCTTCCACGCTGCCAAAAAATTTACTAAGGGAACCTGCCTCTCGAGGCTGGCCTCTGGTGTTACTGAGAGAGCCAAATCTGGAGCCTGAAACATAATGACAGGAACTACCCGACCTGACTGCTCAAAAGCCCCCCTCAGAGGGCGCGAAACCAATGCTGTGCCGCAGCATAGCATCAGCGACTCGCTGGAGACCGCTACGCCCTGAAGCACCGGAGGGGGCTTCAGGGTTGGCAGGAGGGTCTCTTGAGGACCCCGAAATGGAACGGGCACCGTGTAATGAGGTGTACACCACTCCACTTCGGTCGGGGCTGTCCTCACATGCCTGACGCCTAAACGTCAATACCCTTTTTTTTTTTTTTTTTTTTACCGAAGTTTTCTTCGCCTGAAGAACGGTCCTCAGATCCGGCTTAGGCTTAGACGACTTCGGTTGAGAGGGTTGCGTCTGTCTCCAGTATCTACGTGGAGGAACACGAGACGCAGCACTCTCTTTCTGTGCACATAATATGATGAACTAGACGGCTGGAGCTGCTCACGCCCAGCAGCCCCAGGGGGCTGGACACAGCGAGGGAGAAACCTTATTATATATATATATATATATATATATATATATTGTATCACCTAACAACGACCGCATGGAATGCGTCGCCGAAGAGACGCGAAGGCTCAAATTTCACTATATCCAGAACCCCAGCAGATCGGCCTGATAAGCCTGGTGTCACGGCGTGGTGCAGGCAGAAGAGAACAAGACGAGAACTCCAATGCAAATACTTTTACTAATAAAGAAACTTCAGGTAGATACAAACAGGCAGGAATTCACGCAACATAAGACTAACAACCGACCAAGACTGACTGAACAGAACAAACTAAATACAGACACTGATGAACATAACCAGGTGATACAGATGAAGATAATTAACTAGAAACAGGTGAATTAACTGAGGGATGATGAGGAGCGGGAAAACTGAACAAGACTAAACCAAAATACAAGGAAAAAGGGGAAACAAAGAGTCAAACTGTGACACCTAGAGCATTATACTATAGTTTTCTATAAACATTCTCCAGCTGACCTGCTGCCGTATAAGCTTTACCCATAAAACCAAAGTAGCTTTGCTTAAACCTACGCGCTGCCTCGGCAAATGCGAGATCCCAGCCACAGAATCTTATTTTGCAAAGTACACTCGAAATCTAAGCGGTGCCTCGGCAAACGCGAGATCCGAGCTAGATTCTGATTACAACATTGAACCTACGCGCTGCCTCGGCAAACGCGAGATTCTTAGTAATAGGCTTATTGAGCAAAGCAGAGGCTTTAAATGACGATGCTGGACCAGGTGAAAAACAGCATTTTTCTATTTTTTATTTCTGTTCAGCCTGGGGCATCATATCATAACCGTAATCTTTCAACCCTCTAACCTTGAATAAATCTTTAACACGAGGGCTGAAAGTAGTAATAAATACGGTTTATCCCACAATTTAAATATTCAGTGTGTAAATCAGGGAAAAGGGAAGCCTCGTGGTGGAGATAATGTGATAGATGTAAGAAAACGCTCGTCAAGTTTTTAGGAGCGTCCCTAATCTCAGCTGGCCATTAAATATTTAATTTATTAACAGCACGGGACAAAACCTCCACCAGTTCATCATATACTGGGGAAATAGATGGCGAATCTAATTCAACAGTTTGTGTGCTTGCTTTCACTTTCAATATTCTCAAACATTTAACCTCCTCGGAGGAAGAATATGAAGGAAAAAGGGCTCTCTCTCCCCGAGCGGAAGAAACCGCAGAGCGTGCTTCCAACACCGGGGAGATAGAGCTGGATCTTCCGGGTAAGGAAGGAAAAAAGGCCCACGGACCCGTTTCAAACCCCTCCAAAAGATCCTTCTGCGATCCCCAGGAATTGTATTCTCCGCGCTGCCTCGACAAACGCGGGTCCTGAGAATCGCGAGCCTGTCACTATCATACAGAGTAACAGGCGAGAGCAGAGCATGCTATTTCACAGAGTTGGAACTCAGCCCCCACCTTTTTTTTTTTTTTCAAGGGCTGAGAAGTATGCTCTACCCCAAACAAATTAAACAAAACTCGTGTGTGTCCCCACCCGTTTAAATAAACGCGGGCAGGGAGGAACACAATGTTTGTACATTTGTTTCGCCATAACGTTTCCATACAATATTGCAACAGACAACAATAAATAGACAGAGACAGTTTTGACACAGATCGCTTGCTGAGGCAACAGAAGCTAAATGCCGGCGAGCAGCGGAAGTGCTCTTATCCTTTCCTGGTCATGACGTCATCCGCCCGTGACGCTCATTCTCTTATTTCCATTGGACTAGTTGGCATAGATGCTTCAGACGCAATCACGCAAGAGGCGTTCCCACCGTGTCGTTCGACGCATCTCGAAGTTCCCTTTTTCGATAAAGGGAACAACACCCACTACATAAAAAAACATATGTCGCACATATACGTCAGATTACTGCTTGATTCAACAGATAATAAGTTTCATATAAAGACAAAGTGGGAGTTTGAAATTAATGATCATATAGAGGATGAGACTTGGGTAAACATATGCACAGGATGTCATAAGGGCATGAACAGTCATAACTGGAAAGAGTTTGACTGGAAAACAAAAATCAGGTTTTTTAGAACACCACAGGTGATATCAAAATTTGTGGATAATCCAGAAGCAGAGAAATGTTGGAGAGAGTGTGGGAAAGTAGGAGGCCACACACACATATTTTGGTTACATTTTGGCAAGAGGTAAAGAATGAGATTATGAAAATTATGTATGTAGATCTGCCTTTTACTCCCTTGTATTTTTTGCTTGAAGGAATACCCCAAGACTTTTGTAGTCAAAACCAAAGATATATTCTGCATGTCCTGTGCACGAAAAACCATTACAATTAATTGGATGAAGCCACACCCACCAAAAATGAGTCAATGGAGAGAAAAACATATCTATTTATAGAATATAAGTATTCTATATATAAATAGAATATAGAAACTGGACACTTTTTTTTATTGTTTTTGGTATTTATTCAAGTGCATTTTTGTTAACAGAGACTGAGAGTCCATTGCTTTTGTTGTTTTTGGTTTTGTTCATTTATTGCGGATATTTAAAATGTTTTCCGTTTTCAGTGTTAAATAGTCTTTAGAAATAAAAGTTTATTGATCTTTGAATAGGTGTACCTGCATTATTATGCCATTATCATTATTTTAGATGAAAATGGTCTCAGAATGACAATATTATCATTGATCGCAATAATTTCTTGGACAATTTATCGTCCAGCAAAATTTGTTATCGTGACAGGCCTAGATGACCCACTCTATCTGTGAGCCAGCACAGCCTGGAGAGGGGTCTTATCTAGCGAAACCATCGCTCATTTAAAAAATAAATGACAAAGTTTAAGTTTTTTAAGCACAAATGCTCGCCTTGCTCTGTTCTGTGATGAGCGTTCGTGACTGTCCTGTTTGAACTCGTTCATCAAAATTAACAAATCTTTTTTCAAATCATGACTCGAAGGGTCCTAGATAAGACCCTTATTCATCGTCTGGAGTCGTTTAAAGCCCTTTGAAGCTGCACTGAAACTGTCATTTGGACCTTGAACCGTTTGGCTCCCAATGAAGTCCATTATATGGAGAAAATCCTGGAATGTTTTCATCAAAAACCTTAATTTCTTTTCGACTGAAGAAAGAAAGACGTGGACATCTTGGATGACATGGGGGTGAGTAAATTATCAGCAAAAGTTTTTTTAAAAGTGAACTAATCCTTTAACGTAGTGGTTCTCAACGGGGGCGTTCAGATAAACACGGGGGGCGTTGGAAGCAAGATTTTTGAAAGGGGGGGCGTTCCGGTGTTAATGGGGGGCGTTCATGAGTTTAAATATAATACAAATGTTTGTTCATTTGCTTTGATTCATTTTAAGCATTTGATAATTTATTTGTAATAAACACTTTAAGTGGGCTATTTAAAAAGTGTTAGGACAGAGCGTGAGGTCATATTGTGTGTGCGTGTCTATGGTGCGGGTAGAAAAAAAATTGTCAGCAGCCTCAAAAAACAAAAAAACAAAAAAAAAAACATTCGTCCACTCTACTCCTGACCGCAAGTCCACCGTCAGTGTTGTAGGTAGGCACTAAGCAGTTTTTTGTGTTCATTTCTATTGCATTCCGATTTACGATTGAAAGCATTAGCCTACCAATAATGTCAAAAATATGATGTGCAGGCAGTATGGGTGGAGCCGAACCCGAATACGGTATTCGGAAAGGCACAAATAATGTGTTTTTTTTACGAATACTTATTTCGAACAAATACCTGAAAAAGTATTTGTATTCGGGAATAAGAAAAACTTTATATCAAAAAGTTGTGTTTCCTCACGAGACCGCAGTGCGTGAGTGACGTTCAGGAAGAGGTGACTGACACAGGCTGCTCCACACAGCAACAGAGAAGGCTCGGCTGAGCGAAAAAAAAAACACTTAACTGCATCACTATTTTTGTTGAATAGATTTTTGTACCTTAACTGGGCTCCGGAGGCAGTTTATAACTTTCGGGAAGCGGAGTTTGATCGGTAGAATATTCCATTACGCTGCATCATTGACGTCTGCAGTCGGGTGCTCTCATGTTCGCTCTGTTTACGTAACTAGATCTGTTAGCTCTGTAATTATTTGTTTTTATTACATTGCTTGGTTGAATCCTAATGTAGAATATTGTAAGAAATAAAACAGACCGCGCTAAATATAAAACACAGTTGGCATGGAAAACCGAGCGTTGCCATGGATTCTCAATATTTTTAATTGTTTTATTTATTTGGTAGGTAGCCATGTAATAAGCGGGTTTAACCATGGATGGGGTCTGTTATGTTATTTTCTTTTCAGTGACGTTCCTTGTTATACATATTCATTGCTGGATTTATAGAAAAACAACAATCAATATTGCATATCCATAATTATTATAATGGATATAATTAAAGAATACTTACATTATCATAAATTAGATGTGTAACACAAAAAACTTTTTACGCCTATTTTGAATTTTACTCAAATAGCCGATACGCCGATACGAGTTTTGACGAGTTGTATTTTGACGACTAGAATCCAGCGCTGATTAGAATCACACAGCGGAGGAATGGAAAATTGACAAGCCATTAAAAAGTATTTACTTAAAAAACACTTATATATTTTCAATAAGTCATGTTCCCATTCACACTAAATTCTTTTTATAAGGTAAATCATTTTTTTTAAACATTTGTAGGCATTATCAATCCCAATGCCTAATGCCAAAATGTTTTAGGCCTATTTGTTCACCAAGTAATTTAGCCTACTGGTCAGGCATTTTTTGTTAACTCGCAAAACAGTAAGGAGAAAATGACAATTTGATGGATAATTTAAATATATTCTGTAATCACATTTTTGGTAATGTATTAATTAATAAAAACAAATGAATTGTAATTGTATATATACCATTGACGAAAACCAGCTGATACCAAGGTATTTTAGGCCTACAATTCTAACATAATTTTTAATGAAAAATCAGGATTGTGTTTGTTTATTTTTCGAAATAAATAATTAGGTTAATGTAGTGTTGTCACGATACTAGAATTTCTAACTTCGATACGATACCCTGAAAAATATCGATATTCGATACCATTTTCAATACCACGGAGAAAAAAACTGCCACAATATTAAGGGTATAATATTGTAATATAATAAAGTGTTTTTTTTTTTTTTTTTTAAGCTAAATATAACAAGTCTAGAACTTGACAATGTATGTTATGTGCGCAGTATGTTCTGTCTCGCATGCGCGCTCTAGATTCCTGGAGATTTGAACTAATTTGCGGGCATCAGGGAGACACTATCAATATGCGGGAGACTCACAGATATTCCGGGAGACTTGGGATGTCTGGATTCATATCAAGAATATTTCCAGATAGCACTCCTGATGTGTTCTTCATCAACCAAAACTGGTCGCGGGGGCGCCACACTCGCCATCTTTCCATTCACTTCACTTTTTCTATTTAACCAGAGCGAATGAGACGAGTGCATGTGTGTGTGGTGTTTGTCAACGTGCCTTTGGAGAGAAGTGAAAGTGAAAGCTTGGCTAGTATCGATACTTCTGCAAATTAGTATTGGTACCGTTCAGATAATTCAGTATTGATATTTATCGAAATATCAATATTTTTGACAACACTAGGTTAATGTAAGAAGCTTCTTGCAATACTATCCTAAATGAGTAATAAAACCTACGTGCAAACATTACCGCTTTAATGATCGTCCTTTATTTTTCAGTGCATTTGTTTGACAATATATGGCTATTACTGTAATGGGATTAATATTATAACTATTATATAGTAATGTAGACAGACACAACTAAAAGAGATTTGAATTTTACTTTAATTTGCACATTGAATATGGGTGGAGCTTTTAATTTTGAACTCTCAAAGTGCACCAGATTGATGAATTAAACATTAAAATGCACGAAATTTTCTTACAGGGGGGCATGCCCCTGAACCCCAGATTTAACAACCAACCTGTGAGGAACACTGCTATTGCTATTCCAATGCAATTTTGAGCTTTTTTGGGGGGGTGGGAGGGTATTAATTGTATTAATAAATTGCAATTTTTTACTTATTTCATCTGTTAACTCTCACTCGCTTGACTCGCTCATAACATGCCATTAGTTGGGGTGGGGTGGGGGGGCGGTCAGGGACCTGGATTTTGGATAGGGGGGCGCTGGCCCAAAAAAGGTTGAGAACCACTGCTTTAACGGATCAAACAGCGCTGACGTGGAAACCAGGAAGAAACATTGTGCCATGAATTAAATATTCAGTGTCCACAGATCAGCAACATTCACCATGGATTTACTGTAGTAACACTGACTGTAACCATGGGAGTTTGGCAGGAATAGTAGGTTATAATGCTTTCAAGTAACATTACATCGGTTTTATTTTGACATTATACAATTGATGCCCTCAAATGTTAATCTGAACTAAAATTTATAACTACTACAATATAACATTTCATTTTGTCCAAGGAGCTGGGCCCGGTTCCCCAAAACATTCTTATCGCTAAGTAGTTCTTAACCTATTCCTTAACCTCTCTATTTACATTATGGCACGATTCCCGACACGTTTGTACGCGAAGTATATTCTGTAAGTCACACTTTCGTAAGGTTGGTCTAGACCATTCGTAAGCTCTCTCTTAGCGTTGTTTGAGCTCAAGACGCTAGTCGCCGCCACTGTGCAGCAGTCTTTAGAAATCAGCGCAGCGCAGCACAAGTCAAACTATGGTATGTTGACAATGTTGTGGCTCAACAATGATTTTATGTTATGGACATTTTAAGACTAATAATAAAATATGTTTGCAATGGATACAGGCCTATTTATAAAGTTGACTTTATTTGGTATCAGAACTAATATGGTGGTAATTAGCCTAGGCTATTTTGTAATGTCATTAAAGCGTTTAAATTGTCAATCATTTTTGATAATTAAAATCTGGCAAACAATTTGGCTCTATAAATGGGTAAGCATGGTGGTGTCCAGTAAGCGGCCAACTATGGCAGTGATCCAACGTGTCCTTGTATTGAATCAAAGACGGCGCCGGCCGCAGAGCCGTTTAGTCCATGTCATTTTTTTTATTCTGTAAAACTTAAGCCATTTTGAGATTTTGCCTGACGTGGCTATATTAAAAATATATAACAGTTTTACTTCCTTGACATTGAGAAACACCTAGAGTGAGAAAGAGTTTGGTACGAATCAACCCCAGTGCTGCAGCTCTAAGAGCAATGTCACAAAGACCACAGAGGCGATTGTAGAGTGTAGCTGGACCAAACTCCCTTTGGCACCTTGATGGCAACCACAAATTGATAAGGTAGATATACACGTTGCATGGCTAGGCTATGCTTTTTTGTATTATACATGTTACATTTAATAAAGTGTATGAATTATAAAAAAGTATTCATGAACTTCCCATTATGAAAATATTTGGAATAGGAAGGAATTTTGTTGTTTGTATGGTATAATAATGTTTATTATAACCTCTTCCACTTCCTTGAGAGTGAAGGTATAGTGGACATAGACAATGAAATGCATCTCTGGGCTCTTCATTATGTATGTCTACTTACCACCGATTAACAGGGACTTGACTGCATTCATTCAACAATGGAACAACCATGGGCTGAGAATTGAAAGACATCAGTCCCCAATACAGATTTTTGGCCGAGGCTGCCTGGGACAACAAGGACAACCACAGCGATGCAAGAAATCTTTGGCAGAACAGCTGGGCCAGCAGATGAAATTGCTGAACAAGGAGAAACGACATCAAGAATGCAGGGGGCAGCAAATGTTGACTGGTCAGACAGAGTGCCAGTACCACAGAATCACTACTCTGTTAATGCAACTTGTTGCACAATTTAATCCACTTGGTGGAGCACAAGCAAAACTTGTTTTAGACATCATTCGCAATGTTTTGTCTTTTTTGACATTTTTAAATCAATCGTAAGAAAAGGACGAGTTCATCCCAATATAGAACTTATGACAGCATGTTATGGTTGACTTTCATTAAAGGACAAAACATAGAGCTAACCTTTTAAGTTTGATCAGAGTATGGTCCATTATACTTTATAGCTTTCATCTTCTATTTTATCTTCGTATTCGTATGAAAGATACGAATCTGCGTTGACACCAAAAACACTGTGTCCACGACATCCACAACCTTTTTTTTTTTTGTGAAATTTGGTCACCTTTTTACATTTCTATGGACCCAAATAATTGCTGCTTGCGGCTATGACTTTAATAGTCATTATTTAAGGTCATGTGTCTCAATGTTAAAGTCTTCTGAAATAAAAGTGCCCAGTTTCCACACCAAAAGTTTTTTCTTATTTACTCACTCTTTGACCATCAAATACATTTAGATCTTGCCCCAAAATATTTACCAGAACTGTTATATTTTTCAGATTCAGATGTTTGCAAAACATTAGTCAAGTTTTTATTGAATAAACATAAGCATTGATTTGTTCTGTATTGTAATACAATAACACCAGAATAAAATTGTTTATTTTGAAACACTGAAAGGAAATAAATGGAAACTTGGCAAGCTAAAGCCATTTAAAATTGTTAAATTCACAATGAAATGAAAGTTCACAATTCTTATAGATGTAAAGTTCTAAAATGTTTATCTGCATGTTATTTCATCACTGTTTGCTCTTCATCTTCAATCAACAGTAACTTCAATGAACCCCTCTCAACAATTCTCTTCTCTGGTGACAAAGGATATGTCTTCATGTGAAGGTGAAGAAGATGGGTTCCACTTTACAATGGCAGAGACCCAACACAGTACACATTTTTGAGACAGCTGGAAGTTACAGTAAATGTTATATATTTACTTACCTGTGGTAGATCAAGTGGGTCACTAACTGCCCATAAATTGTGGGCAGATTACTCAAGGACGCTGTGAAAATGTTGGATACCCCAGTCGCAAATCCAGTCCCCCAGGGGGTTTTTAAGCTCCGTCAGCTCCTCTGTAGTGCTGCACCTAACAACCTAAAACCATAGAAAAACATGTGGACTTGAAAAATATTAGTTACTGAATACATTGTTCTCCTTAAATGAGCATATAACTACATTATGTGTCATGTAAAATTACTTTAGTTACCTTTGCCAGCTTTTCTGCGAGGTCATTTCCCAGGTAGTTAGTATGATCAAATGTGGTGAGGTCTGGTTTCTGGCCACACATGATCATGAAAAGCTCCTTGTTAATGCACTTCATGCCTGGTCCATTGTGAATTATGGACCAGGCCATTAGTCTTCCTGCTGTATAAAATATATTTTCAGCTAGAGCCTTTTGAACGTAACTGAAGAGCAGCTGTCCAGGTTTGCCCTCAAAAACCCTTTTGCAATCATGAGGAGTCTAAAAAAAAAAAGTTAAAAGTTAAAGGATAATTCCGGTATTTAGCACTTTGAATCGATTTTCTAGTTTGTTTTGGATGAACTAGAGTGGTGGACACAGAAATTTTGACAATTGATCCTGTCTCGACTTTTTGACTATTTTAGAATTGCCTCGGAAGGTGCTTGCAGTTTTAAGTTTTATAATGCAATAGTCTGAATTTATTTAGATAACTGGCTAAAATATTGTACAATATTGAAAATAGGCCTTTGGCCTATCTAGTAGAGTTGTCTGCTCCTCTTCTAGGGGGTCTTCATTAAAAAGTCTATTAAACTGAGCATTCATTCTGTCTCTTATTTCATTAATTCTTCTTCTGAATCTGCTTTCACCATCCACCATACTGACACTTAATACTCAAATTAAAACTGATTCAATATTAGCCAAAACTGTGTGGGAACTACAGTAGGCCTAAGGCCCGCCTACTTAAAGGAACAGTTTGACTCATTAGACTCATTGGTTTAGTAGTAATTATTATTTTTATATATGATATATTCAACGCAGTCTCATGAAAGTGCGTATCAATACCACGAATGTCATTTCTCGTTGCATTTACACGCCAAAAGTGATTTTTGCGTGCATATGCTACGCACTGAAAATCACTTGGGTAGGATTAGGGGGAGGGGGGGATGGAGGTACGTGCGTATTACACGCCATAAAGTGCGTATCATATGCACGCGAAAACTGCGTATCATATACACGCAAAAACTGATTTTGGCGTATAAATGCCACGAGAAATGACATTCGTGGTATTGATACGCACTTTCATGAGATCGGGCTCGATATATTATATATTTTTTTTATATATATTCAAAGGATATTTTGGTGTTTCAAAGAAGAAATGCATAAGTAAATTTTCAACTTTATAGCTAATGCTGTCAAGACTTTCGAGATAAAACTTTGTTTTACAGTGTGAGAATGGAGATGTGCAGCAATATCTCATGATGCATCACATACAGGGCCTGACGTTAACTTTTTTAATAAATTACTTAGAGATGGGGAATATGGCCAAAATCTCATATCATGGTTTACCTACTGGCTGTTTTAGTTTTATATTTAAACGTATATTTTCATCGCTTCTATCATTTCATATTCAAAATGTTATATAAAAAAATGAATCTCATAACATTATTAATGCTATTGTAATTGCAGTGTAAATGCATCCATGGCTCCTCTGCATTAACAGTCTGTGTAAATAATATAATGCCATTCAGAGACAGAGTCAGCATCAGCACGTCCCACATCTGCAGTGCAAAGATGGATTTTGTTGAAACTGATTTTATTTGACTGGTAACATCCCTATAGTAGTGCCTTATTAACTAAATTGTCCAGTTAATTTTAAGAACTTATAGGCTACATTATGACGTATTTATTGCCTACTATTTAATAAGGTTCATACAGATTGCATAATCAGACAGTAGGCTTAGGCTATTTGCTTTCGATTCTAATTTGTTCATTTAAAAGTGGACATTTAAAGCTTTATGTAGGTATTTTTCGAATGTCTGTGACTGTGAGGCTAGTTTACGCTGTTTTTCAGTTCATTTGAGACGTGCTCCAGTTCAAGGAGAGCATGAAAGTTATTTTACAAAAGCACATTGTTTTCTTGATATTGAGAGTTTACACAAATATAATTAGTTGCAAATGATATATTATTCTTTTCTGTATGAAAGACAGGATAGAGTATTATAAGTTGTTTCCACTGTTGATAGGAAAATGCAAGTGATGCAAGTCGCCGGCACCTCCATGTCATGCAGTAAGCGCGTTCCACAATAATGGTGGAATATGTTGGAATAGACAATTTAATATGAATGATGAGCGTCAAAATCTTGTGATTATTTGTGATAATCTTAATCTAAAAGAGATTAGGGATTGAAACATAGTGAATAGCCAGTCGTTAGAAAAGCATATTTAGAGCCATAACCAGGTGGCCATAACCAGAGGTGTGAATGTGTGCTGGGGAGACTGACACTGAATGAAGATCGTTTGCACCACAATACAATAGAGACAATAGACTGAATAGATGCTTAGGACATGACAATAAACATCAGTTTGCATTTTAGAGTCTAATCAAAATAAAGTCGTATGACATGATCTTGAAAAACATTTAACTAAATAAAGAGTTTTAGACTTGTCATCTTCAGATTTTAAATATAACATGGTCAGACATGTGGCTTTAGCTGCAGTGCATTTCTAGATTATTACAATGCCAACTTCAATTTTTTTTCATGAAAATATTTCATAAAAATAAATTTCTAATAACTTGACAAAACTTTGAAGCTATTTATAACTTTTTTTTTTTCATTATCACAATAATTAATTCTACATTTACAATAAACTGCCAGGTGTCAGCTTTCAAATGAGATCATACTTGTGCTTTTAGAACAAATGGTTCATGAACTGTATCTGTTTCAGTTTGGGTATGCCATTTCTGGGGATTTTTCAAAAGTGGGGTTGCAGCCTAACAGGTTTATTAATATTCCGTTTGAAAAGGAAAGCTGTCACAACCCTCACCTTTGATAGCAGATGGGATCTTTGGAAGAGATCAGACTGGGGTAGAACATTGGCATCATGAGCACTGCCTGGCATTTTACAGCTGATGCCCCAAAAACTATACAGAAGTGTGTTTATAAATAAAATCCACTTAAAGTATGCACATAGTTTATATAATTGTCTACATGAATGCAGTTTTTAAAACTAGCATGATATGTTATTCATCTTAATTATTCAATTATTTATTTAATTATTTAAAAAAAAAAATTCAAATAATTCATGATTAAAATTATTTGGTTTACCATAATTTGTGATCTACAACAGCTTGCAAAACATAAGGCCAGCCTTTACGGTTAACAAAATCTTTGTATCTGTCTGAAGGTGGAATGATGGGAATATGTGTTCCGTCTATAATTCCCATTATTTGAGGAATGTTGTGCATCTCCTCTTGGAGATCCTCCAGTGTTTTCTTCTCACCTGGATTAGCTGTTTTATCGGACCTCTCACCATGCCTTTGCAGAACATGTAGATGAATTTATTCACTGTGCTTTTATGGACGCCAAATTGATTGAAAGATGACATGGTATTCCGCACAGCTGCCGAGTTTATACAGGACGATTGCGACTCGCATTGTCAATGGTATTGGTGCCCTCACCTGTACCCCTCTACCATTAAACATAAGGTCATAAATGACTGTCGTGTTATCCTAAAAATTTCCTTCCACTCCTCGTCCGTGAAGTGGTGTAAGACAACGTTGTCCCACCAGTCCTTGCTTCGGACTTTCATCCACAAACGCCTTGCCCGTCTGCCACAATCTAAGTTTACAAATGTGATTTATTTTGGCACATTTTATGTAGGACTATGATTAACAGACATTCAGCATTATAGAAGTTTATGTACCATACATTTGGTATCCCAATGATAGATGTAACTTTTTAATAAAAGTCTATTGTCATGTATTTTGATTATTCGATCTTCAGAGATACAAATAAAATGGGCTAGTAAAATTCAGAAAAAGTGGGTCTTGTCATGTTCTGTATTGTTACTTCTTGTCTACACTAAAGAAATCACAGTCACGTTCGTTCTGCGGCTTCCTTTAATGATGTTATCAGGGAGCGCTCAATAATATCTTCTGACAGCTGTGTCTTGTATTTGTGTATCAATCTTCTTCTGAAAGTCCTTCTGCTCACGTTCAAGCCCTGTGTATTTTCTTTATTTTACAAAAGCACAGTATTTTATTTCGATTGTATGTGGGCACATAAAGTAGACATTTAACAGTTTATTTTTTCATATTTCTTAACTCTGTATGACCAGAAATGGAGTAGTTTAAGTCTATTTTTCTGCTATGTGAAAAAAATCTGCCAAAACGCGCCGGCGCGTTTGCTGACCCCAGAGGGTTAAACAAAATGAGATGAGATGAACACTTTAACACTAGAACGGCCATGACGGTCATTTTGACCGTTTTGAATTTTATATCTGCAATAACTTTGTTGAAAAAAAATTAAAAAAATCCTGCTGGTACCTGACTTTTCCTAAAAGTGTCTGTATTTTCATTTTAAATGTTTTTTATATAAATTACACAAGGCAAAAAAACAAACGTACATATTTACCTATTTTGGCCATAGACGGTCATATTGACCGCACTGAATTGCGCGTTATTCTTTTGTTACATTTTACGTTTTTTACGTTGTTACGTTTTGAAAACTCTTTTGATAATGAATACATGGACTAGGCCTACACCTAGTCCAACTTTTTATAGGTTGTTTAAAGTTTACCTGGAGCTTATGCCTGGCTCACACTACAGGAGTTTTAGGCCGATTTATGCCCGATTTCCCCCTCCCGAGAATCGGAGAAAATATCTTGTCGAGGACCTCGATCGGTTCCGATGTTCGGTGCAGATTATCTGGTAATGTGAGGCGTTCACAGATCGAATCCTGCACCTTCCGATCTGCTCTTATACAAATCGGGCTCGCCCCGATCATATCAAGCATGTTTGATATTTATCGGGATGAGCAAGATTGTGATTAGGTCAGTACTGTCACAATAGCCAATAAAAAACAACGGTGGTGAAGGAATTTCCATTGAGGTAATTTTGAGTGACTCAACAGCGTGATATGCGATATTATCATCATCATTTATTTATTTATTTATTTATTGCTAAATAAATAAGTGTTACGCTGTTGTCAGCAGGCATAACTGTTATAGGCCTATGTTCAGTAATGAAACCTGAAGGATTACAAATTTAAGAATATGTTGTATAAAAGTTTATTAGTGTGAATGTTAGAGCCTGAGCTTCATGTCTCAGCATGTGAAGGGAACTGCTGAGAGGGTCTTCCCCCCTCACCTTTTGTCAGTATGGGAAGCTCTGCTACATCCTGTTCTCCTGGCTCAGGACATTTACATGATTTGTTTTGATGTATTCTTAGAGTGTATCCCCCTTGCTTTTTTGTCCTATCTCAGTACGAGAAGGCCATGCCTTTCCTGTTCTCGAGTCACACCGGGTGAAGACTCATGCTGAGCAAGTTTTAACACCTGCTATTTTATTACTCATGCTTTTGTTTCAGTGTCTCCCCATATGTGTAACTCCTCCCCCTGGAAAGGTATATGAATTCAAATGTATAATGATTTTACTCAGACGAGTTTGAGATGCCTACAGCGATGAAATAAAGAACTTCTGCTTTAAAAGATACCTCACCGCCTCCTGGTCTGCGCTTCTGACTTTTCTACACTTTAAGAAGGAAAAGTTCACAACAAACCGAAACTAAAAAAAGAATTAACTTTGAGCAAGTATGAAGGAAAGTCGGAGGTACGGAAATATTTTAAACGTGGGCAGTTTAAAATGTTAAACATATGTTATGTGACTGTCTGTGACAACATATGTGTCGGCTTTGTTGAGTGCAAGTGCGGCGCGCTGCTCGCCTATGACAGCAAAAAAAACAAGGACTTCGACGATGAACAGACGCATGCAAACTTGTCATGACAGAAAGGATGATAGTCAGCCTTCAATGTCCCTCATTCGGATCCATTTGCGATCCATCAATTCAGGCATGATTTGTACCACTTCATTATGTTTTGTCTTGTAGAAAGCCTTTCTTTAAAGTAAATTTCGTTTTGTATAAATTGTATCTTAATTTTAATAACATTTTCATTAACCAATTGCCTGGATTTAATCACATCTTGCTTGTTGCACGCACACATAAGTCGAAATAACATTATTAATAATAATGAATCTTTAAGAATACTTGATTGAATGCTGAATGTTGTTCTTGTTCAATTTAATACAAATTAAACTTTCATTGTGATAATTAAAATAATTGAATATTAAATATTAAGTGGACAATTTTTGCACATTTATATATGTATAAAATTGCGCAGCTCCCCCTGTCAAAGGTATAGCACCCATTCAGCACCTGCGTTAAAAATAATGATCTGGCGTCGCTCCTGGTTTATGACGGCCCACGTTATAAAAATGGTCGGGTTTAAGTCTGGCTCGGACTCATAATTACAGTTAGGCTCGGACACAACGTGCACGGGCTCGGGTCGGGTCGGGCTTGATTTTTTTGGGCCGATCTAAGCTCTACAAGGCACTGCCTTTGAGTGAGTCATTAAACTGTTCATTTAACGGAAATCGGATTCATTCTAAGATGTAGAATGAAACAAGCTGTTAATTATTTTAATATTTAATTTTAACTTTGAGCTCCACTTTACAAGGCTCAGCTGAGCAGCAATCCGCATGGGTAACGCTGAAGCGTCACTTCATAGAGATCAATGGCATTGATTCATTGTATTGACCAGAGCTGACGCCATTCATTAGAAATATCCTTAAATGTTAAAAGGATGATTTTTTTTTTCTAAAGATTTTGCTTTCCTTGGTCCAGGCAAACTTTTCACGAATATGACTTGATATAAAGGACAGATATTTAGTTACCATCCACTTTTCTGCTTTCGATCTGATGCGTGAGATCACGTGATCAGGGTGGAATCATATCAAGGCGCTTTCTCTGGCACGATAATCTTAATAACATTGTGTAGTGTGTGATGCGCCGCGATGTTCAAATCTTGTAGTGTGAGCGTGTTTAAGATTTGAGGGAAGAAAATCTGCAAAGATTCTCCTTAAGTGTGTGCTGCAACCAGATTTCAAAATCGGTTAGGATTTAAAAACTCCTGTAGTGTGAGCCAGGCATTAGGCACTGCATTGGTATAGCCTGAAATTGATATAAACTGTAAACTTATTTCTCAAATCTAATTGGAATATTGCTCCATGATTGTTACGACCCTATGGTTTGTATTTTGTTATCTCTGTTGTTTTGTCAGTCTATCAGTGTGTCTGTTTAGGAACATCTGATTGGTTCCTACCGGATAATTGGAACGCCCATCTGATTGGTTCCTGCACAATGATTGATACTGGATCCTGATTGGTGCAGCATGTTTTAAAAAGAGACATCATCACTTCCTTTACAGGAAGTTAGGAGATCTTGTGTTTTGAGCAGAGAGAGTTTGTCATTTGAGTGTTAAGAGATTGTGATTTGAGTGTTAAGAGTTTTGAGACCGAGTAGCCATTTGTTTGTTTGATTTGAAAAAGACAGTTTGTGATTTGAGACTGTTAAGAGTTTTTGATACTGTTAGTACCGTTTGTTTTGAGTACTGTTTATTTGTTTTAAAAGCTGTTTGTATCTGAATATCCTCATTGGTATATTTGACCCTTTGCCTGTTTACCGACACTGATTTGGACTGCCCTTTTCAGTTTGTTTGTCTGATTGTACATATTGTAAATACTGATTGATTTTTGGGAAAGTAGGGAGCTCGACGCCATTATTTTCTTTATTGTAAACTGTTTAATCTCTGTTTTTGGTTAGGGAGATAGGTTTATTGATTGTATCTTCATTTTCTTTTCTATGGGTTTAAGGTTTAGAAAAGAGGTTTAAATTTAAGGTTGTTTTGTTTGTTATTTTGGCTTTTTAAGCTCCTGAACCATAAGTCCCAAATTTAGAAAAAATAAATATCTTTTTGTTCCAATTCCTCGCACCTCGTTGATTCTTTCATGTTGCCCCTTTCCCCCTAGACGGGGTGTAACAATGATCAAAAAAGATGTTGATCCAGGAACATTGTACTTGATAAAATCAGGTTCACCCATGTAGCCTAGTCATACTACAATTTGTTTGCTACTACAATTTCACCCAAGTCAGGAAAATCAATTTAAAGCCCAAATAACGTAACAGAGATCCAAATTGATGCATATTGTTTTCACCTGCAGGAAAAACAAACACTTGAAACAAAAAAAAACAACATGAAATTACTACTATAATCAATAGATGGCAGAAGAGAGACACTTATTTGCTCATTAGCCATGTACAATCCCTGATATACATGTACAGTAGGTTACCAACCAGAATAATACTTTCAACGCCGCCGCTTTGCCGCGGCGGTGAAATTCGGGGTGTATTTGCTGCCTTTAACCGCTAAGAGGCGCTACAATCACAGACTTTGAAAAGTGTCCGTTTATTCTCTCTATTGCGTAATCTGCCGCTGCGTCGCGGCTCATTCAGAGCGATTGAAAGCTGGTAGCAGATGAATTTAAGTGAAATGTAGTTAAAATAATTAATCAATACTTAAATTAAATTGAATAAATAATGAAAACATTTCCATATAAAACATTGCAATAGAAACATATTAGGCTACATCAATGAGGCTTTGGAAGAGTATAAGACGTTGATGTAAACGTTCAGGCGGTGGCTCTGTGGTTAACGCAACGACACGGAGATCCAAAAGACCCGAGATCGAATCTCAATATAACACCATGTTGGCCGACAGCATTAATCTTTAACCGTTCTTGATGCTTAAATAGGTGACTGTTTATTTGCGAGTTTATTAACTGTTTATTTATTTAAAGTCAAGCGTTTTGTTTAATAATCAATGGCATATTACAACATTGCTACAGTAGAGCTGGGGGGTTGTTAGGGGGGCTTCTTACATTCGCTTCATAAACACACGCACACTAGCACACACATGCAATCTTTTTTCTGCACCCGATGGATAGACTCATAATTTTCAAGCCCCACTGCCCCCATCGCCCCAACACAATGCTAATGAAATACACAACAAGCTTAAAATGTTCCAATTTATTGAAGTAACAAGTAGGCTAGTATCTAAATACAAACTAAACAAACAAAAAACAAAAATAGAGAAAATAAAAGTGCTGCTGTGTCAAAATGTTAAAAAAAGAAAAGAGAAATCCATTTGGCAAGACAAAAAAATGAAAAAATTAAAATCGACATAACATAGGCTAATGTGTTTGATATGGGATTAAAATTATGGGCAGTGCATGAGATAGCCTATAAACTAATGATTAATTATGTCAAAATTCCTTTGTTCCGATCAGAGCATGTGAGCATTTCTGGATATTCCTCGGCTCGCTCATTCCGCTCAGGGTCGCGCGCTCATGCTGTCTCCGACTAGTTTTTTTCTAGTCAACTAGTAGCCTAGTTGTTTATTTAAGCCATCAGTGGACAAATCACCCCTTTATATTGATTTAATAACTTAAATAGGCTATACAGGGTAATGAGTGAGTGTTATAAAGCTGCACTCAAGCGCACGAGCCGGCAAAGGTGAATGTGTAAAAAAATAGCAAGGAGACATTTAATTGTTTATTAATAAACTGGTGTTTTCTGCGTCGCTGCAAAGATGAAGATGCGATGTAGACTCACCATGAACGAATAAAGATATGAAGGCATAAAAAGGAAAAGTTCCCCCCGTTCCGCCCCACACTTTGAGCGGCAACTACCATCTGTAGTTAGGGGGGATCTAGCCGGTGTTCTGTCTCTCCCTCTCTCTGCCGTGCAAGCGGCCGCGCGCTACACAGTTTGAACCTGTCTATGGTTTGAACTTGCATAATCACGTAGCCTTTCGAAAACCGGGACATTCATTGTCCCGGGAGAGTGCTTAAATTTCCCGGGACAGGTTATTAAAAAGGACAATCCCGGTAAAACCGGGACCGGTGGCAACCTAACTTGCGTTTAGACTTTATTTCCATGCAAAAAAGAAACACACAATCTTATTCTTGCTACATTTTAAATTTGTTTTGCCAAAGAAATTGCAGCTAAATTAAACGAAACGGTACAAATCGAAAATAGTCCACAGCAACATAAATTAAAAACATGAGTTTTGCCAACGCAGTCTCATGAAAGTGCGTATCAATACCACGAATGCCATTTCTCGTGGCATTTACACGCCAAAAGTGATTTTTGCGTGCATATGCTACGCACTGAAAATCACTTGGGTAGGATTAGGGGGAGGGGGAAGGTGCGTGCGTATTACACGCCATAAAGTGCGTATCATATGCATATGCATATGCAAGTCTCCATTGCTCAAACATTCTTAAACTCTACAGAACCATAGTTGAAACAACTGGATTGAACACTTCAATTTAAATTTGTGTGTGAAAACACTTTAAATAGGCTACAATAAATAAACTACAATATTTATAATTTAATCAAATATGGGGACACATCGAGAGATGTAGCCTATCCTTAAAATAATTTTGCCTTTGCCATCGGGCTGGCTATCCGACACTCTCCATATGAATGAGGAACATTAACACCTATTGTCTGTCCCTCCAAACCCCCCACAGGCTCTCTGAGTCTGACTTAAAATAAAGAGAAGTCGCAATTCACACTTAAATCACTCTTCTAGCATTAGGCTATTAAAGTGTTGATAATGAAAGAATTAAATGATTTAAGCTACATGTAGTGGTATTTCTGTCATAAAAGTTTATTACTAAATATTTCATTATTTAAATAATTTAAGAAATAAAACTGGTTTGGGCCAGCTTTTAACAAGCAAAACTAAATATAATCTTCAAACGCATGTTCATTTTGTTGTCATGAACAAAATGCTCAACTCAATATTAAATTCTACAGGGATCTTTGGGTCCAGGCATGCAAAATGTGAATTAGTTATTTTTTAAATTATTATTATTCAAATAAATATTGGTGCTTCGTGGTAGCCTACTGCTGATAAACTAAATAACATTTAGATAATAATTATGAACTTTAAATGAAACAATATAGCAACACTTCGACGAATAAATGATTTGATCTGTTTTTACATTTTAATTCAGGGCGATTTTAATCAAACGAGATTTTCACCTTGTCATTTTCTCATTGCGAGGCGCTCACAATCACATAAACATATTTGAGCAGATTCTCTGTAGCTCTTGTTTTCATGTGGATTACATAATCAGATAACATTTATTAACCTAAATATTTAGACATTTAAAGGCTTTAGACATATCCGATTTCCTATCGTGTCTGAGCTGAGGGCGGCAAGTGGCTTTCGGTTTATTTTTGTGACGCGCAGTTCCCGGAGACCGAGAGAGACGACAGATAAACTTTTGTCATTAGCCTAAAAAAAAGTTTACAGTTTTGAACGATGTAGGCTACTCTACTCTTATCTGTATGACCAAAAAAAAATCACGTATAGCCTATTAAGTTATTTTAGCTGTTATGAGAAAAATAAATCAAATGAACGCGCTGCCTCGTTTGTCGAAAACTTTACTTAAAACCATGTTTTTAAAAACTCTATGTAGGCTATAGGGAATAAAACAAATATAGATATATATAGGCATATATATCTTTTTTTTTATACAAAACTGCTTTTGAACAATTGGTATTATTAGCTACAGATCTAAAGTCGTTCTGTTGGATAGCCTATTTGTTCCTTAGTGTAAAATGGAAATGCATGGTAATATTTTATAAATATAAGCAAAAAAATATATGGTGTAACAGAGTTTTAGAACTAAACAAATCTGCATTAATAGCCTAAAAATATATATATTTTTACAGAAGTCCATGTTTGTTCGGGATTTGAACGCAGGTCTTCCGATTGATGAACCGTCAGCTCTACCACTCGGCCATGTCGAAGCTCACTGAGAAAAGCCCAAACATTTATTTCACCAGTGTGTGTTCGCTCAAATGAGTGAGAATGTTGTGTTGTTAGCCTACTGTGAGTGTAGCCTACTTTACATGAATAAAATAGACCTTTTACAGTTTTAAAATATGATATCCTATCTGTATGACCAAAAATAACGAAGTAGGCTATAGCCTGTTAAGTTATTTTAGCAGAAAAATAAATTCAAGTGAACGCGGCGTTTGTCGAACTCTAATTCAAAAAATATATATACTATATTTGATAAGGTCTATTTAGGGTAGGCCTATTCGCTATAGCCTACTGTGGATGGGGGAAATCACCCACCGGCAAATCGCACCTTGCTTAACCATGTTTTTTAAAATTATTTCTGCATATGGAAAGAATTTTGGAAAGAAAGTTTTTTTTTTGTTTGTTTGTTTATTTTTTAACAGAACTGTTTTTGAAGACGTAAATTCAGTCAATCTGTTGGATGAGATTTGTTCCTTAGTGTAAAATAGAAATGCATGGTAATTATATAAAAAACATATTTATTCGGGTATCGAACCCGTGTCTTTGTACTGCTTAAACCTTCAGCTCTACCACTCGACCACAAGTTCGGTTGTTCAAGCGTCAGTGTGCCCACAAACGACAGATGCACTCTTCAATCTTCTCATTCCTCAATAGTTTAGCATCATTGATTGCACCTAATTTATTTTCACTGACTGCGAGATAGGCCTCTTTTAAATTTTGATTGATAAAATGTTCTGCTCTAAAAGTTTGCTATATTCTATTTAAAATGTAGGCTACTTTTACATACGTTTTGCTTTCGCTAAATGTCCCTTTGCGCCAACTGGCGGTCATTTCGCGAATGACTTAGAAATGCGACTGTTTTTTTTTTGCCGCGGTGGCAATAGGCATTCTGGTTGGCTACCTACTGTAGGAAGTTTCAGTAAGTCTTGAGTCATTTATTCATGTACATTAAGGGCTCAATGCATTAACAATTTCTGAAAGGAGCAATGTTCGGTATACATTTGCTTTTGTAAAATACCTTAAGTGCTGTAAATGTCTAACAGATTTGTACATATCATAAATATAAGAATTACAGTAAAACTGTACAAGCATTCACTTAACAATTTTGCAATTAATGAAGTACACGTTTTTCATTCCATATTGCTCCATGTATTTGCACAATCTGTATAGTACAGATTGACATCAATTAGTAGTCAAATCAACCGTTGTCACTGCAGTTATATTGTATAAAACTCTGACTACAGCTATGTCATAACAGTCACGTTTACAATACTTCTATAATGATTATTATCATATCATACTTAAATAAACAAGGTATAAAGAATAACAACCAATCAAGGTTTAGCGCATACAATGTAATATTTATAGTATATAAACTACAAATAATGAACATTTGAACCCAATTTTAACATAAGCAAACAATACACAATATAAAGAGGTATAAACAATGTAAAAAAATAAAATAAATTGGGTCAGCTGGGGAATGATCAGCCATGCAAGAGTGGGTTTTTTTTTATGACATCACTCCAGATGTCATAAAATGACAAAAGTCTTCATATTCATGCCCAATGGGCATCTTCAAGGTAATGGCACAAGTGTTTGCTTCTGGGATCATCCGCCGGTTAGCATTCAGGTCCTCGTGAAGAAATGTAATAGTAGGATTCTCTCTGAATCCAAATGGAGGTATGGCAGATGCCCCAGAAGCAAACACAAGCACATCTTCTAGGGTGATTTCAATTTGTTCTCCGCCTTCTACCTCCACTGCTGCATCTCCATCTGTAACATACAAACCAAAGAAACAATCTTAAAAAAACACATTGACACACAAACATTCTAATCATTAACACCTACATTTGCAACCTTAAAATTTGACACATTTACACATATTTTTATTTCACAACATTTGTGATGTTGTAATGTCATATTGTATTTTATGAGCATTTACTCTATATATCAATATTTTGAGAACAGGGGCCTATACCATGAAGCCGGTTTAGGTGGCTAGCCAGCTATGTTTCAGTTTAGTTTGTGGCAACCCTGGGTTTTAGATACTATGAAAGTAGCTCGGCTTTAATCGGTGTTCGTTGCCATGGTATCTTACGCTGCACGGCTAACCTGCTCCGGGGCAGGTTAAGTTCTGGATTCGAGATCTCAGACTGAAGTTTGACCAATCAGCTGTGAGCAAAGAAACATATAGGTGACGTAACTGTGATGAATGCTTCTTCTGTTCGTTGGCTCTGAAAGTGTTTTTTCACACAGTCAACTGCACTTAACATGCCTCCAACTGTTTTCCCTCTCGCCTGCAGTGAAGTGTTCAGGCCCACTAACCCCATCATCACCTCTTTTGCCTGAAACAGGCCAAGGACTGTGGTG
The DNA here is from genome assembly GCA_036326025.1 of Chrosomus eos. Taxonomy (NCBI): domain Eukaryota; kingdom Metazoa; phylum Chordata; class Actinopteri; order Cypriniformes; family Leuciscidae; genus Chrosomus; species Chrosomus eos. The sequence goes on from CM070822.1 coordinate 27,599,455, forward strand.
CCCTTTTGGAACCGCTCATGAAGGCCATTAGCTCTAGAAGCTGTGTCGGAAGTGTTGGACGAAGCATTCTCTTCCAATGCAGCCAAGACTGCCTCATATTGACCAAGGATGGCATCAATGGCTGGGGTGCGCACTATCCATCGTGTTGGGCACAAAGGTTTGAGTCTGATGTAGGAACCACTTGTGGACTTTGCAACAGACTTGAAAATGGTCTTAAATTTGCCTGATTGTCCAAACAAGCACCCCAACTCATGGGTCCACTGCAATGCATCCCTCACAATCGGTGTGGTGCTACAGTATGGTGCTTTACCACTGTTCGGTTGAGCTGGTGTTGCAGGGACTGTTACATGTGCAGTCGACATTGTTGAGGGTTTTATGTTGAGTATTTTCATGTTGTTGACTGGCCTACTGTAACGGTATGGTGCAGAAGGAATAAGCAGAGGAGTCAGAACTTCCAAATTAAACTTTTACTTTTTTTTATAAATCAAAGGAGCAGACGGATAAAGGGTTCTCACACACATAATACAAAGTAGATCGGACAAGGACTTAAAGAACAGAAGGAACTTAAATACTAACACATAGGACGATGATAGAATGAAGGACAGGTGATACAAAGGATGATAATTACTAGACACAGGTGCTACAACTGAAGACTAAAGAGTAGCAGGAAAACTGAACAAGGGAGACATGTGACTAATCAAAAAAAGAAAAAAAAAACAGGACAGATGAACATAACTGTGACACCTACGCTATGCCCATTTTTGATGCGCTGTTATTCAATATTTTTCCTGTCCTGCTGTAATGTTTTTTTCACCTGATCTTTTGTCCCCACCCCTTTTCAATACAAACTGACGCCCTGACTGTCATCATTGATATTTAGATGAAATCATTCTTTTAAATGATGGTGATCCATTCGTTGCATCATCTTCCATTGCCATGATCCCTGCCTGTGGGGTATTGCACAAAAGTAGAATTAAGAAAGCCAGGATAACAGAACAGTCCCGGCTTGACCTAGTTTAATCAGTGCATCCTGGCTTAATCCGTTGCACGTTTGCTGAGGCAGGATGAGAACGCGCGGATATGTCAAGCCAGGTGTATATAGTTTGGATAAATGCACGTTCACGGCATTCTTTAAAAGATCACGAAATCGATCACAGAATCACTGATCCGAAAATGGACAAAACGCGTACGGCATACTTTCCGCCTAATGAGCAACAGCTTCTTATGGAAACGTATGAAGAAGTGAAACATATAATATGTAAAAAAGGCAATACAGCTGCTGAAATAAAACAAAGAGAGAATGCATGGCAAACAATAGCGGACCGATTGAATGCGTAAGTAGTCCAAATAACCAGTGCTCCACTGAAACGCTCATAATTACAATTCAAGGAGTTACTTGTCATTTTCAAAAATAATTGTATACTTTGCCTTAAAGGAGCACTTCACCCCTGGGAACCTTGATCTTCATTGAAAGTGGGTCATATATGTATTCGAAATCTGTCAAAATTTTCAAATTTGGTGCCTTTTTGACCGAGTTATGACAGAAAGTAACTTTATAGCGCATTAGTTTGGTAAACCACATTTCCCACAATGCAACGCGTTTGAACAGCTCCAGAAGCCACTCCCACTAATCCAGAACACCGCCTATGCGTGACCCGCCTATACGAGAATGCATTACGCTAGCTAAAGTTACTACTTGAGTTTGAAAATCATTTGCGATCTCATTCTTGATTTATTCCTTCTTACTATTTATTTTGAAATGGTGAACTATTGTATGGTACCGGGATGTTCAGTCACCTCAAGGAAAGGTCCAAAAGTAAGTTTTCATGCCCTACCGAGGGATTTGGAGCGTTGCAAACAGTGGCTAAGAGCGATGTCTTTACCAGACACGATGGAAAACCTAAAAAACAAGAAGGTTTGCAGTCTACATTTTAAGAAGGAAGACTACGAAGAAAATGTACTTGGAATGAAGAAACCCGTCCTTCTGGATACTGCGATTCCGTCAGTGTTTACCTTTCAAGACGACGATGAACATCCTGGAACATCTGGCATTAGCGGTGCTAAACGCATTCGCTTAGAGGTAAGAGACTTGCTCCTATTTCTGATTACACGTATACATTCGTCTGTTGTAAAATCGAACATCAAATATAATTTTGCTGTTTATAAAGTAGTTCTGCCGTCTCCCACATGTTTTCCTTGGTAGTGCTCAATGTGTTTGTGTAAATATACTCCACTCGTCAACAGTGAAGAAGTTATGAAGTAAATTAGCAATGAAAATTCAACAATGTTTTCGGTATATGTGTTGGTTCTGCTGTAAATTAATATTGTTTGACGTAAGATGTTTTTCCGAAATCTTATAACGTTTCTGAACGTTTGCCATTTCAGACGGGAACTGATTTGTTGTTGTCTGATGATGAACAGTTTCTCATTACCTCAACACCAGCCAAGAAACCTAACCCAATACAAGCAGCAGAGTTTGTAAGTTTGCACATCATATTGTCCATAATGGATTTCTAAAACTTATTGTAGTGCTTAAATTATTTTAATTTTAAAATTATTTTAATTTTAAGAGTACAATTTCTGTTTTTCAAAGCCAACATGCCCAAGTACACCTGGAGCACTCAATATAAGTGTCAGCAGCATTGAAGCTTTGCCAACGGACGAAAGCTATCAACTTGAGTCAACCATACCGCCCACATCATCATCATCTTCAGAAGAAGAAGGCGTAAAGGATTGGCGTGAAAAAAAAATTATTGTAAATGAATCGTGCCTCATGTCACTTTTCAAATTCTGCCAGATGTGTGGGAAACCAATATCATCAAAGGACATCAATGATACTGGGGCACAGAGGAAGGTGAATTGGATATGTCTTGGGGGCCATTCAGGGACTTGGACATCTTCACCTGATGTTAGAGGAATGCCTGAGGTAAATCTCCTTTCTGCGGCTGCTGTTCTGTTCAAGGGTGGAACATTCACAGAACTTTCAGACTGGTGCACAACAATGGGTGTCCAAATGATTGGACAAACTAGTTTTTATGCCATCCAGAGCACATATTTGCACCCTGCTGTTGAACACTTGTATGAAGAAAGAAGAGGAGAAATATTAGCAAGGGTTTATTTGGAACAAGAGGATGGGAAGCGCCCACACTTGGCGGGTGATGGACGATGTGACTCACCAGGCTTTAATGCAAAGTTCTGTCATTACACATTCATGTTAGATGATTCAAAGGAGATACTTCACCAAGAACTGGTGCAGGTAAGATAGATTTACAAGGAATGCATAATAAAGAAAATACACATTATGCTATGTTGAAAAATGTGATAGAATCAAACTTATCAAACTTAATTCTTTAGTCAACAGAGGCCACTAGCTCTGGAGCCATGGAGCCACTAGGGTTTAGAAGGGGAATGACAGAGCTTTTGGACTTGGGCCTTGACGTTGAGGTGATGACCACGGACCGCTCTTCATCAATACGAAAGATCATGAAGGAACAATATCCGAATATTCAGCATGAATTTGATATCTGGCACACAGCCAAAGGTATGTTTTTTTTTTCAATGTTGTAAACACACTCACGCAATACTCTATACTTATCACTATACATAAACGAGTCACTCCTCAAACCCTTCCAGATCTGTGCAGCCTTAAATAACTTATCCGATGTATGTGTTGGATGTGCACAATGCATAAATAACTAGAATTTTTTTTTTTATTGTATTTACGTTACAATTACGAACACAGGCTTCAGGAATAAAATGCTGATGAAGGGGAAAAAAAAGGACAATGCAATCCTTCTCGCATGGTCCAGGTCAGTGTTGGTTTGAAATCTTTTACAATTTCCATTGATATTTTATATCAAAATATTTGAAAGTACTAATTTCAATGTCTTTCACAGGTCTGTCGTAAACCACATGTGGTATTCATGTGCCACGAGTAACGGCAATATTGAGGTAAGCTATTATAAGCTGCAATACAATGTACATCTAAATTGTTAATCTTTTAGTGTTATTATTATTTTAAATCTTTTCTGTCCTACAGACACTAAAAAACAGGTGGAAAAACATTACACACCATGTTTCCAATGAACACGAGTGGAGAGATGATGATGGAAAACGGCAACGGTGTGATCATCCTCCTCTTACCGCCCAGGACCAGAGGATGCGGATGTGGATTGACAAAGAATCATCAGCATTTCAGGCACTGTCGTCAATGGTCCTAAACCAGAGACTGTTGGATGACCTCGACCATATGGCACTGTTCAAACACACTGGTGACAATCGATGCGTTTTCACTCTTGAATATTATTCTATGTCATAATAAACTTTTTTTTAACCAATCCATCCTCTTTCCTATTTGTAATTGCACACAGGGCAACTGGAAAACTTTCACAGTGCAATGTTAAAATACCTCCCCAAGCGTCAGGCGTTTTCATATCACGGAATGAGGGAGAGGGCCTACCTTGCCATCCTCGACCATAATGAGAACATTATAAAAAGGGAACAAGCCACCACAGCGAAAGGTTTGTTGCCATGTATGCTCTTTTAATAGTATTGTCATGTTGTTTTATATAATCAATATAAAATTTATATGTATATATATATACACATATACACCAAATTGAAATATATTAATTTGGTAGAGACCTGTAATGCAATAAAATTTTTATTCTGATTTGATGATTTTTTACTTTTTTTGTTCTGTTTTTATTATATTCATTGTCATTTATAGGAGAAGTACGTTACAACCAAGTGTACTGCAAGAAATCCAAGCAGTGGATACTGAAAAAAATCTTCACGGCACACACAACAAATTTTGTTGGAGAACTCATCGAGAGAGTACTTAAATATAGACGTAATGCAAACATCAAGTACAAAACACCATCCTCCTCACTTGCCATGCCACAACCGGATTTGCCACCCAACATTGCCCCTCTACCAAAACCGTCAAAGAAGACTGCCAAAGCTTTATTCAAAAGCCGCTTCTGAGACCTCTTCCCATTGGAAATTCCATCTCTTTGACTGTTCTGGGACAATACAATCTGTGTCTTTTTATATGCCCTAAATAATGCACGTGTTTATATATATTTTACTTTAACTAAATTAATCTTGTTTACTTGTTTATCTTGTTATTTAAATCTCTTGTCTACTCAGGAAGCATTTTTTTGTAAAAAATTTGTTTGTTTTTATGTAAATAAAAAAATTCATTTATTTCTGTCTACACTAAAGTTCATCAGTATAACTTTGAGGTTAAATTGATTTAGAATTTTTTTTTTGCAATTTTAACTGGCACAATAAGATGTAAAAACAATGTAGGCATACACATTAATTTGCTATCTACTGTCATAATGTTAAAAGTTGGTTACTAGTTCCAATTGCTAAACTACTATCATACATAAATAAGAAGCAACACTATTAGGACAAAATTTAATTGAATGTTATACATTTATTGAAATATTTATATAACAACAACAAAATATATATTATCAAAAGTTAAAGTTCCTCCTGGGCGTCTTCGACTTCTTGGTGCCCGCGGTACTGGCCATCTGGAGCTGGATATTTTTGCCGAATTGCCTGCACAACACAAGCGGGTAGAACGATGCGACGTCCTCTGCCTAATCTCTCTCCTTGCAGGACCCATTCAAGGAAGTGCCGGTATGCAACTAGACGATATTGTCTAAAACATATTGAGAATAAAGTTAGCAATATTTTGTATTTAGGTGCCACAGTAGTAAACAATGCCACATTAGACTGTTTGTGCATTTAAACATGGTATCTTCAAACAGTTCACTGTTGACGTTACGTTTTAAACGGGAATCATAACGTGACAATGCTTTAAGATATTGTTTATATTTGACGAGATTAATCATATATACATGTAAAACACTTACTTTACAGTCAGGCGTCCATTTCTCCCTGCTGGCTTCGGCTGTCGTTTCCAGTTGATTTTCGGGATGCGGAAATATGTATCTAGGACGCCTCTGTCCATATGCGGTGCGAAACTCGGATGGTTCACAACACAACACTCCATGTCCGTGTCTGCCTCTGACATTTCTTCTAGAAGAAATTGGCATTTTAGAGATTCTTTGCAGCAGACAGACTCTAGCTCGGTGTCCATAGGCGCACAGTTACAGCACGAGCACCACCAATTCGCTCCAGCGCGAGCAAGCCCGGGCTTCTCGTCTGCGCCGGGCTGGTCTCCTGCGGCGGCCGCTGCCGCAGCCGACGCCACCGCCGCCTCTTGTTCCTCCATCAGCCTCAGCTGCTCTTCGCTATATTGTGGCTCGTATAAATAGCCACGAACATCATTTTCGAGCAAAAGATTTTCAAAATCCTCGTCTTCCATATCCATATCCATATCGTCTTCCAAATCTAACTCCTTGAGCGCTTGTTAGCTTAGCTTGCTGTCTTCCAAGCAAGATGGCGGATTAATAGTTTAGTTTCTTCAGATTTAGTCCCACCCACTGATCTGTAATAGGCCGGTGGGGTGAGTGGGTCCCACGCCCTTGAATAATAATGAGCTAAAGGCTGTAGTTTTCTTAATATGCAATGAAATTTATCTTCCGTCCTATCGTGACGCAAAATGACGATATTTACGTCACGATAGGACGGAAGTAAAACACTTAAATCCTTTTTTCTCCCATCTCAGAAAAAAAACAAGCAAAATTCCACCATCATTATAATATATGACTGGGTTTCTAACAATACAAACCTTAATGCAAATGGGTGAAGTGACCCTTTAAATGTGACCAGTGAACATGCATTTAACATAAAGAATAATTGCAAACACTTACCCACTATGTGTATCTATTTAGTTTATTTTATGTCTATTATCTCTTTAATCTGTTTACTCTTATCTATTTGTATGTAGGTTTTGTTTTTAATTGATTTGATGTAATATATAATCAGATATTTTGCTCTATTTTTATCCATCTAATCTACTTTTATCATTTGTATCTATTCCTCTTAAAGAACAAACATGTCTGGCCAAAAAAGGACTTGGCAGCAAGTCAAGATTAAATACAAGAATATTTTGCAGGCTGGTAAGTGACTTGTTTGCGGAGAACATAGGTGACATGTTTGCTGACATTTTATTGTCTGTGCTGATTTTAGCAATAAAAAAAAAGTCATATATCTGGTACGGGGGGTGGCCCTCCAACCCAAGACTTTACCAGGTCAAGTCAAGTCACCTTTATTTATATAGCGCTTTTTACAATACAAATTGTTTCAAAGCAGCTTTACAGAGATAACAGGAAAACAATGTTGTAATAGTATTGTTCAATCCAAAACTAAATGTCCCCAACTAAGCAAGCCAAAAGGCGAAGGCAACAGTGGCAAGGAACCAAAACTCCATCAGGTGACAGAATGGAGAAAAAAACCTTGGGAGAACCCAGGCTCAGTCGGGGGGCCAGTCCTCCTTTGGCCAACGAATGAACAGTGTATGATTATGAGTTAGGCAGCATAATTTCAGGAGTCAGATGGGATCAGAACTTTCACGATATTATCCAGTTCATCTGGTTGGGGTTGGGTCATCCCGCCGGTGAGGAGATGAGTGTGGTGAGGTGTCCATGGGCCTTCACAGCCTTGATAATGCGTGTCGTCGTGTCCATGTGATGGTCCTTCATCAGATCTGGATATGCCCTGGATACGGCGGTCTGCGGTAAACCTCGGGATAAACAGAGAGACTAATATTAGCGTAGACGCCATCCTTCTTATGATGTACAAAGTACATCAGGAATTATGGGAAGTGTTCCCGGTTCCGGCTGATCTAATCTATGCAGCCTAACATTGAATTATAGAAATCTATAATGTGTTATGTGTATGCTTAGCCAAAGAGATGTGTTTTTAGTCTAGATTTAAACTGACAGACTGTATCTGCTTCCCGGACCGTGTTAGGAAGATTGTTCCAAAGTTTTGGTGCTAAATAGGAAAAGGATCTACCGCCAGCAGTCGATTTTGATATTCTAAGTATTATCAACTGGCCGGAATTTTGAGATCGCAATAGACGTGAAGGACTATAATGCGTTAAGAGCTCGCTCAAGTACTGGGGAGCTAAACCATTTAGTGCTTTGTAAGTAATCAGCAATATTTTAAAATTTATACGATGTTTAATAGGCAGCCAATGCAGTGTTGACAGAACCGGGCTAATATGGTCATACTTCCTGGTTCTGGTAAGAACTCTAGCGGCTGCGTTTTGAACTAGCTGTAGTTTGTTTATTAAGCGTGCAGGGCAACCACCCAGTAGAGCATTACAATAATCTAGCCTTGAGGTCATGAATGCATGAACTAATTGTTTCGCATTTGTCAGTGAGAGCATATGACGTAATTTAGATATATTTTTAAAGGGTAACTAAACCCCTGGTCAGAGCCTGACTCCACCCACTGGCAATATTTGAAAATGCTGGAAAAGTGGGCGGAGCCTAGCGGAGAACTGAGGGCAGTTAAATACTCTATCCTGATCGTTTTCAATACTTTCAATTCCAGCTCCTGACTCACTACAGTGGTTTTGACGAAACAAGATGGTTTTTACACTGCCAAGGGCGTGGGAGCTCGTACCAAGAGCATGGTTAGCTAGAACCTGCTTACATCAGCTCTCACCGCTTACATCACGAACCACCGCAAACATCCAATAGGAAAATTCAACTGCAGTAGCCACTGTTCAACCTGAAGAGGGCAGCACTCAGACGTTTTTACACCATATATTGTAGAATTAAAACACTTTATACCCAAATGTCAAAAAAGTTACTTGAATCAATGATCAGGACTAATAAAGCCCCAGTCTTACAGACCATTAACTAAAAAAAGTTGGTTTAGTGTTTAGTTACTCTTTAAGATGGAAAAATGCGGTTTTACAGATACTAGACACGTGACTTTCAAATGAAAGATTGGTATCAAAGAGCACACCCAGGTTCCTAACTGACGACGAAGACTTAACAGAGCAGCCATCAAGTGTTAGACAGTATTCTAGGTTATTAGGTGAGGAAGTTTTTTGTCCAATGATTAGAATCTCTGTTTTTTCAGAATTTAGTAATAGGAAATTACTGGTCATCCAATTTTTTATATCAGCTATGCATGCCGTTAATTTTGTGAATTGGTGAGTTTCGTTAGGTTTTGAAGAAATATACAGCTGAGTATCATCAGCATAACAGGGAAAGCTAATTCCATATTTCCTAATTATATCTCCTAATGGTAGCATGTACAGAGTGAACAGCAGCGGTCCTAGTACTGAGCCTTGTGGTACGCCATACTGAACTTGTGATCGATAAGACATCTCTTCGTTTACTGCTACAAACTGAAAACGGTCAGATAAGTATGATTTAAACCATGCTAGTGCAATTCCACTAATGCCAACATATTTTTCTAGTCTATTTAAAAGAATGTTGTGGTCGATAGTATCAAATGCCGCACTAAGATCAAGTAACACTAATAGAGAGATACAACCACGATCGGATGATAGGAGCAAATCATTTGTGACTTTAATGAGAGCAGTCTCAGTACTATGGTACGGTCTAAATCCGGACCGAAAATCCTCCCAGATATTATTTCTTTCTAAAAAGGAACACAGTTGTGAGGATACTGCTTTTTCTAGTATCTTTGACAGAAAAGGCATATTCGAGATTGGCCTGTAATTGACTAATTCTGTAGGATCAAGTTGCGGTTTTTTAACAAGCGGTTTAATCATAGCTAACTTAAAGGTTTTTGGTACGTATCCTAATGACAAAGATAAATTAATGATATCTAGAAGAGGATCTATGACCTCTGGAAGCATCTCTTTCAATAGTTTTGTCGGTATAGGGTCTAGCATACAAGTTGTCGATTTAGATGAATTAACAAGTTTGCAAAATTCTTCCTCTCCTATAGCAACAAATGAATCAAAATGTTCCTCACGGAGTCTACAATATACTCCCTGATGCGATACTGTAGTAGACGGTTGCATAGTTATAATTTTGTCCCTGATATTATCGATCTTATAAGTGAAGAAGTTCATAAAGTCATTACTGCTGTGTTTCTTGGAAACTTCTGGGCTTGAAGCTTTCTTTTTCGTTAGTTTAGTCACTTGTTCAAATAAATACCTAGTATTATGTTTATTTTCTTCTAATAGGGTTGAAAAATAATTAGTTCTAGCATCTTTTAAGGCCTCTCTGTAAGAAATCGAGCTCTCCTTCCATGAAATCCGAAATACCTCTAGTTTTGTTTTCTTCCAGTTTCGCTCCATTTTCCTGGCTGCTCTCTTAAGGGCCCGGGTGTGCTCATTGTACCACGGCGTTGGACTATTTTCTTTAATCTTCTTTAAGCGCAGCGGAGCAACTGTGTCTAAAGTGCTGGAAAAGAGAGAGTTAAAAGTTTCTGTTGCAATATCAAGTTTTTCTAAGCTATCTGGGATGCTGAGATTATGAAACTGATTTGGAAGATTATTGATAAAGCAATCTTTAGTGACAGAAGTGATAGGTCTAACATATTTATAACACGGAGTCGGCTTTGCAGCCTTGGCTAAATGTAATTTACACGAGACTAGATAATGATCTGAGATGTTGTCGCTCTGCTGCAGAATTTCAACGGCATCAACATCTATTCCATGAGATAGTATTAGATCTAGAGTATGATTACAACAATGAGTAGATTCTGACACGTGTTGTCTCACTCCAATTGAGTTTATAATGTCTTTAAATGCCAACCCCAATGCATCTTTTTCATTATCTACATGTATATTAAAATCACCAACAATTAGGACTTTATCTGCAGCCAATACTAATTCTGATAGAAAGTCAGCAAATTCTTTGATAAAATCTTTATGGTGCCCTGGTGGCCTGTAAACAGTAGCCAGCAGAATTCTCAAACGTGATTTGTTTCCACTATAAATTTTTACATTAAGCACCAACACTTCAAAAGAAGTATATTTAAAACTAGATTTCTTAGTGGTTTTGAGAATATTACTATAAATTACAGCAACACCTCCCCCTTTGCCTTTCGGACGAGGCTCATGTTTATAACAATAATCTTGCGGAGTGGACTCATTTAAAGTAATGTAATCGTTTGGTTTTAGCCAGGTTTCTGTCAAACACAGCACATCTAGGTTATAGTCTTTAATCTTATCATTAACTATGAGCGATTTTGAATTAAGGGATCGAATATTCAGCAACCCAAGCTTTATCGTTTGCTCATCTGTATTATATCTGTTTTTTATTTGTTGAACATCAATTAGATTTTTGCAGCACAGCAGAGGAGCTGGCCCTGGACTTAAATAAAGGGAAGCCAGTGATCGAAGGGATCCAGGGAGGGACATCCACTGACTCTGGCCCAGCAAGGGATACTGGCCTCTTCATACAAAGTACATTATTGCCATACAACTGCACATGGAAAATATTGAAATCCATATATATTTTGTTTTGTAAACTGTGTGACTTTGCCTTACCTTGCAGTGGCTGGTAGCACCCTTACACTTTTGGAGCCACCAGACTATGATTTGCCGGTGAGTACTCTTTATTAAATCATAGGCTTTGCATGTCCTGTCAAAAAATATCAATACAAGTATTGAATATGGCAGAGGGAAGCCACATCTACAGCAGTGGAGTGCACTTCTGCCGATGATGAGACCGTGTCGCTGGACTCCAGAAGGCTCGAGGTATTTTGTGAAAATACACTCATTTTTTTTGTAAGTTCATAATAGATAAGAAGTCAGGGAAGTGGTACTAATAGAAAATATTATTTGTTACAGGATCCTGACATTGGGCAGCCTGATAAGCAGCCTGGTAACATAGTGAGTATTGCCTAAAGTAAATTTACATTATGCCAAAATTCTGCTATGCTAACTAAAAGGTCTTCATAGAATTCACAAACTATCAGATATCTCTACACAACCCATCTAAAGAGACAGATCGAGCTGACAGAAGTCAAGATTAATGTGCATCTCAAGGTCCATGTCCTGCAGCTTTCTTTTGTTCAAATTAAACACAAGACACTGAGGAAACTAGAACTGGAAATCCAGAAACTAGAAAGAGAAGTGACTTCAGTTCATACTGTTACCATGACTGTAACACAATGTATTAATCATTATATTTTTTTCTCCCCAAAGCTCCAAGCTGACAAGTGATAACAGCAAAATAATAAAAGAAAAATATTCCAAAACCATTGTGGTCTTGTAACTTTTTTTTTTATGAATGTCAAGTATACACTTTATATTTATTGATCCAGTGAAGTAGAAATTAAGTTTAGCGCTAGTTCTGCCAGGAAGACTCAATCGTTCACGTCATGTATTACCTTCTCACTATCCAATCACATCCTAATAGCCAGTATAAAAGGGTGGTACTTACTCATGTCTGAGTTCTCAGATGCTGTCGCTTCAACCTTTCATGCTCTCGCTCAGTCGGCAGCCAACATGTTTCAGGACACGCAAATTGTTTACTACTATCGAGTTCCGACGACGGATATGCCCGCTACTATATCTCCCGCTACACGTCGAGGTTCCCGCGTCAGTGCCGCATCTCCCCGTAGACACAGCGGTCTCCGGATCAGCCAAGGCCTCTCATGAGAAGTTCAGCTCATCCAGGCTAAAACACGCTGGGTAACCAATCAGTTTCCATTTCACGTCATCAAAAGCCTCAACAGCGTCAGCTCAGCCAGGATAATCCGGAAGGAAGAGTCATCATCAACAGCAAAAGAACCTCGCTGTCTGCACGGGTGCATCATCCCGCAGATCACCGATCCACCGACATGAACCAACAACTCTGCAAGTCACGAGAGGCGTCTCTCACTGGTTCAAGTTCAAGCTCCACTTCCAAGGCTTTCAAGTCGGTCTTTCAAGTTTTTGGTAGGCGCTTCCACCAGCCACTGTTATCATGTCCCCTCTATCATGATTAAACTTCATCCAGGTAAGTATCTCCGTTGCTTCCTACATCAACGGTAGAGTTCAAATTGTTGTCCACGGTGACGTGGCGCAGCGCGTTCTTCGTTACGGTACTACTGATCTTCAGACTGCAACGGGGCCCGGATAGCTCGCCTTAAAGGGGAAGTGTCCGTAGCAAGTGTAAGCAAGTTTCGCATCACCTATATTCCACAGTAGACCGTGATCTGATATACCAGCGTTGTCGATACCACACTCTCGTGGGCAGTTTGCAAATACCCACTATCAACTAAGTAACTGATTTATAAATAAATAAATAAACAAATACATAAAACCTGAGCTAAAGAGAGCATCATTCGGCTGTTATGCATACTGTAGTGGATATCTCTACAATGGGAGTTAATTACATATTACATAAGTTTTGTAATTCTACAAACAATAATTTTCAACATATTTAGGCCTACTTTAAAATCATATTATAATACGTCCCCTAATTAAGATGAGATCTCCAATATTGGAAAATGTGTACAATCTCTGTAATACTCAACCTTCCTGGTGACTGCTTAATACACTGATATGTGTGATAGAAATATTTTATGTGACGGGTATTTCCACATTAATGTACAGAATGCAGACTAAGGATGCTCCGGTCAAAGGCCACATATACTTAGTCAAAACTGCTAACTCAGAACTAACAGTCATATTAGTTTTATCAAGTCAAACCAATCACCAGAACTAATCAGCGAAGGAGACTCGAGTGACATTGTCTTTGCTCAACTGTATGATTTACATGTTCATGTATCTTTCTATTCAAGAGTCTCAACTGTTGTTGTGGCCAGCGATCTCCCAGCCATGAACGGCGCTATTCCCGAAAAGAGCAACTTGGGAGTAGGCATGTGCCGGTATCAAATTTTCATGCTGCGATTAATTGATTGAGCTTTTATCACGGTATAAGGTATTATCACGATATTTTATTTACATAGGAGAAACAGATGGATTGTGGGGTCTAAAAAAACAACTTGCATCACAATAGGTGTAATTGTGATTGTCAAAACATTTGGTAACTAAACAGAATTTTTTTAAGTTTAGTGACAACATGTTACAATGTTTACATGGTACAGTGACTGGTAGGCTAGGCTACTGTTTGTATTATTGCTTAACACAATTTACACGATTTCAGTTCAATTCTTGATTTGATTTCAATCTTGATTCAATCTTAACTCATTTGGATAAATATTAGGTAGGCTACAGTAGATAGCCTACATGTACATTTTTCTCAAGAAAAAAAATCTCACAATTTCTGTAAACATACAGAAAGCCCTATCAACTGGTATTATTAAAGGTTAAAATTAACAAATTAAATATAATGTGGTTTTCATTATAATAACAATTATGTAGCCTAATGGCATAAGTAAAAATATAATAAATATGTAATATAGTGCACATATTTAGCGAAAAATTCTCTCTATTTTTTCTAGTCAACTAACATGCTGGTAATTAAATGGCTTTCCTGAGGTAAATGTAACGTTCTGTGACGATTGTTCTCCTGCAGTTTTATTGACCTCTTTCCGTGATGAACAACACTGATTGATCTATTATGTATGAGGCATACCTGTATATACCTTTCGGGAAGTTGTACTATATCTTTAAATAAAAAGATGATCGGTTCACTTGAACTAAGGTGTTACAGTGTCACGTCACATTTACAAGCGCCAAAACGGTATTTATTGTCTGCATTTCGTATTAAAATGGACAGAACCTGAGAGCTGAGAATTTTTTTCATATAAAAGTAACCTGCTCTCTCTAGTCTGTCGGTGTCAGTGTCCTCTTTGCTCCGCGATTTTTCTCTGCGTGAGAAAATGGATGTGGCGTGAGAGCATGTGAAAAGTGTTGATTGCGTGAGTCTCAAGCTGAATGCTATGAAGTTCTCAATTTCACATCTACGTGTTCTCGAGTTTAGCTACTCTTTTACCTTTCATAGTTGGCAGCCCTGCTTTTAGAAAGAAGATAAATCGTCGGCAGCGTTCCTCTTTCCGCCATGCTTCTACTCCATGCGAGGATTGTTTACATTAGACTAGAGCGCGCACTGCGCCGCATGCACACAGTGCTTATGTGGGGATTGTTTAGATCAGAGTGCGCACGTGTTTTGCGCAGCATATACGCAGTTGGTTTTTTTTAACGGTTGATGGAAAATAAGCTAATGCGCATTCTAAAAATCTAAATTCGGATCTATTATTTTTCACGGTATTTTGAAGTGCCCACGATAACAATATCGTGCATATTCATTACCGCGATTTATCGCATTACCGAATACCAGCACATGTCTACTTGGGAGCCATGTCAGGCACATGCTGCGCATCTGAGAACAGGTTTCTATGCTCAAAATACAACAGATCAAGTATAATTTAGGTAATGCTAGTGGCTTCTTGACAAGTCGCCGTCACCTTACTTCAGGTAAGTACCGTAAGAAGGCAGATTTACCGGTTTAAGAATTTCAAAAAAAACA
Source organism: Chrosomus eos (assembly GCA_036326025.1). Classification (NCBI taxonomy): domain Eukaryota; kingdom Metazoa; phylum Chordata; class Actinopteri; order Cypriniformes; family Leuciscidae; genus Chrosomus; species Chrosomus eos. Next base: position 27,614,799 of record CM070822.1, read on the forward strand.
ACAAAAAAAACACACTAGACAAGGGTGCATGTCCAATCTCAGATTCGGATATCTAGATCAGTAAAGGCTAGATAAATCTCTAAGCTCACTCAAGGTTCATTTCGTCCGCTCTTCACATAAATTTATCCTGTAGCGGTCGATAGCGTCCTAAGGGATTTGATGTGTTCGCAAAATATACTGATATTGTTGTGCTAACAAAGCATGGTCGTCATCAAGGCAGATCTTATCGTTAGGCGATCATGCCATTCCTGAGACGCTAATTGGCTGTTAGTCGTCTTCAATTTCATAACTAAGGTTCCGCTCATTCCTGCCCACTGCAAAGCCATCGCTACACGCTTTCACTCCTTGTTCCAGGCTTTCAGACGGCTTTGCCCTTCAGCAACCTGGATCCATCACCCTGCCCTCCTCTAACAGAGATTGTTAAATTAGTAATGTTTTGCTTTTCTTTTCAGATTCCTCTTTCTACATCCTGATCACGGCCGATTGTTCCTTCCTCGTCTACAATTACGAAAATCGATATATGGCGAGTCTCCTGTGTGTATGCGGAGTTTGGCTCGGAATGCCCCACAGATAACTCGTATAGCATTTTGGAATGATCATTTCGAAGGCGAGTAAGCATATCGTTTTGTCTATCCCTTTGGTCGTGGTAGGGCTGCTGCTCCCTGCACAGGGGTCGGAGTTTCAACAGCTTGTTTTGCAGCTTCGATTACCTCTCACCAACAATTTTGAACTTTCAGCTGTTCAACCGGAATCATTCAAGATGGAGAGACTCAAGGAGCGTCAACTTATAGACAACATTCCGAATGGTTGTTGATGAATCATATAGCTCATCGTAGCTATCTCTAGTCACTGATTAGCTTACTCTGTCTCGATATTTTATAAATCATGTCCTGTGGGCAGGATTCATGTAAATGTAGGTTGTGATGCTCTAACCCAGGAGGAATGTCGCTAGCTCCTCTCAGCGCTGTTGTAGTCTTTAAAAAGCAATTTCTTAAATGAATTTCTCCCAATGCTGAACTTTGAGTGTTGTAACCTTGCAGATGTCGGTTATGCTTAAAATGGCAACATTACACACTAAGTTAGAAAAGCAAAATCCATTGCAGCTATGTCTGTTACAGCGTTCATGGCTCGTGCATTCAGGGGATTCACTCCAGGAGCTAAATACTCAGTTTCCCCATGGTCTTTTTCTGATTTACGTTTCTCACCTAATTTCTTTACTCTCTTGTTAAGAAATATAAGGATGATTCTCAAGGCTCTGTTTCACATTATCAATTCATAAACGAGTAACAAATTCTGTCCCTTCTCATCTATTTAAAATTCCTAACTAACGGAGCATTTCTCTAAGCCTGGTCAGGACTTATCAGTTTCTGTCCTCAAATGTCGCAGTCTATCTCCCTCCCAGTATACTGGCCATTCCTTCAGGATCGGGGCAACCATTACAGCAGCTGATCGTGGCATTTCTACTTCAGCTATTAAGATCCTGGGCAGATGGTCTTCCTCCGCATTAGTCACATAAGACCCGATTCAAAAATCATCCTCGAAGCTCAGCAAGCTCTCCAGTAACGGTTCAGGTAAATACCTATGCAACTACTGGTGGTGGTGTTTAGGCCAAGGTGGCCTTGTATGAAAGTTGAGATAGCCAGTGGGCCTGCACATAAGAAATCAAAAGATGGTCTGTGGTCCATGTGAAACAATTCAAATGATGGCCTGTGGTCCACGTGGAACAATTCAAAAGATAGCCTGTGGCCCATGCGTCCTATCAAACGACGGCCTGTGACCTATCAAAAGATGGCCTGTGGCCCATGTGTCCAATCAAAAGATGGCCTGTGGCCCATGTGTCCAATCAAAAGATGGCCTGTGGCCCATGTGTCCGATCAAAAGATGGCCGATGGCCTGTGTCCAATCAAAAAGATGGCCTGTGGCCCATGTCCGATCAAAAGATGGCCTGTGGCCCATGTGTCCGATCAAAAGATGGCCTGTGGCCCATGTGTCCGATCAAAAGATGGCCTGTGGCCCATGTGTCCGATCAAAAGATGGCCTGTGGCCCATGTGTCCGATCAAAAAGATGGCCTGTGGCCCATGTGTCCGATCAAAAAGATGGCCTGTGGCCCATGTGTCCGATCAAAAGATGGCCTGTGGCCCATGTGTCCGATCAAAAGATGGCCTGTGGCTCACGTGTCACATCATAAGAAGGTCGCGGCTCACGAAAAAAAAAAAAAAATTTATAGCCTATTTCTAATATTTTTTTCCTCTCTATTCCAGGTACTTCAGGATTCACGACCGGTGGGTATTCCTCCTCTACCGTTCTTTGGGGGGTGGGCCCCGTCCCGGCGGATTATTACTCTGCCTAATTTTTGGGGGTGGGCTGCGCCCCCGCCTTCATCTCAGGCGGGATGCGCAGATTCCGTACCCTCGGAATGCGAGTTACGGACGGGGCCTACGCCAAAGAATTTGATTGCTTGCTGAGCTCGTAAATAAATGTTATTGTCTCAGTATTATTCTCCCGAGTCTTTCTGGTAGAAATGAAGCTTAGCGCTAGTTCTGCCAGGAAGACTCAATCGTTCACGTCATGTATTACCTTCTCACTATCCAATCACATCCTAATAGCCAGTATAAAAGGGTGGTACTTACTCATGTCTGAGTTCTCAGATGCTGTCGCTTCAACCACCTCCATCCTCCCCATCCACCACCAGACGGGACCTTCCTTCATCTCCCTACCATTCTACGCCGGGTCCTCCCCACCAGACAGGACCTTCCTTCATCTCCCTACCATTCTACGCTGGGTCCTCCCCTCCATCCTTCCCATCACCTCCAGACGGGCTCTCCCCTCTACCCTGAAGATGCCAGGATCTCCTCTCCTCCTACCACCCCACCAGCACCAGATGGCATTCTTCCTTACTTCGCGGGGGTGGGCTGCGCCCCCGCCTTCATCTCAGGCGGGATGCGCAGATGCCGTACCCTCGGAATGCGAGTTACGGACGGGACCTACGCCAAAGAATTTGATTGCTTGCTGAGCTCGTAAATAAATGTTATTGTCTCAGTATTATTCTCCCGAGTCTTTCTGGTAGAACTAGAATTTGGGAAGAGAACCGCAGTGTGTGCTACCGATGCCATATAAAATGCATGTACACATGAAAAAGTTATATAGCCTGCATTATCCTTTATTAAGGGATGGGCTAAATCAAAACTAAATTAACAATGTATTGTTCTCTAACAAGTCTACCATTTCAGTTATCTGGGAATATGGCAGCATTGTCCCAATTAACATCCAAAGCTACTCTGGGAGCCCTTTCTTTTCTTAGGCTGGCAATATTGTGCAGCACTGTGCAGGCAACAGTCACGTCACATGCTCTGTCTGGGGAGACCCTCAGGTGGTGCAGGCACTGAAATCGTGATTTCAGAAGGCTGAAGGTCATTTCAATTCGAGCCCTGGTTTTGGCATGGTTGTAAGCTTGCTGTGCTGGGGTTTGGGGGTCTGTAAGGGGAGTCATCAGAAATGTCTCACAGGCATAGCCTTTGTCCCCCAGCAGCACACCAGAGAACTCACCTGCGAATACAAAACATAATTCTTACAAATACTGTACTCTTTTTTTGTGATTCTTTATTTATTAAACATTTTGTGTGTATAAAACTATTTACAACAATGCCCAAGTTCTGCCCATAATCCTAGGACCAAAATAAAATAAATAAGGAATATGACATGAAATAAGAATACAATGACAAAACTACACATAGAAGGATCTCAGAGTCTTTTGGATAGAGTCTCAATAAGGTCCAGCCAAAATTGTATCGTCTTTCTGTTGCCGCCAAACACTTTAGCTGTGGTACACTCCAGAAGAACAATGTCAAGCAGATAGGACATCCAGATAAACCTCGCTGGGGTAGTTGGTTCCACCCACAGTTTTAGGACAACTTTTTTAGCAGCAGTGAGAGCAGCGGACAAAATCCTCCTTTGATCGACAGACAATGACAGTGAGGAATCATCCAGCAAAAGAAAAACCAGAGGATCCTTTTGGATACAAGTACTGTACTCTTGATGTTCAAGGTGCTTAAAAATATGGGGTGGCTTACCTAGAGAGAGTCTCTGGTAAATTCTACTGGCCCGAAAGATTCTGGAGTCATGGACTGAGCCAGGCCACTTTGCCTCTAAATTTGTGATAAGGCAGTCAGCATCACAGATCATCTGTAAAAATATATAGCCAATTAAGGTCATTTAATGCACAGAATAATTATGTAGCTGACAGTAACCATAACTGGTTCTTACCTGAACATTGACACTGTGGAAGGATTTCCTGTTAACATAATCTCCCTCATGTGCCCCTGAGGGGCGTTGGATACGAATATGGGTGCAATCCACTGTACCAATTACATTAGGAAAAGCTGTAACACAAAATAATGAGTGTCATACTGTGACTATGCTAATGTGACATTTTGTAGCAATCTGTTACTATTCGTGTTACCTGCAATCTTGTAGAACTCCTCCTTGATGTGGATGAATCTTCTGTGACCAGGGAAGGTGATAAATATGTGCACAAGAGATTTCAATGCCACACTTACATTTCTTATTGTGCGGCAAATAGTGGCTTTATTGAGGTTTTCTGCATCACCGACAGAATAGAGAAACATGCCACTTGCTAAGAATCACAGTGCTACGCAGACCATCTGTGGGACAGTGAGAGCATGGCTCCGTGCTGTCCTGTGCTGTATGTTTGGACCCAGCAGCCTACACAAATATCTGATGCCATCACCTAAGAATCTGTACCTCTCAGTCAGATATTCATCTGAAAAGGCCAATGGGTCTGCCCTATCTCGGAAGACTCTTTCATGCCTGAATGCTTGTCTGAGTATTAAAACTTCCTCATCAACTACATCATCCAACAAAGGGCAAGCCATTGTGAATAGGAAACACACAAATCTTTAGTCTATATATACTACATATTGACCTCGTTACGGACTTAATTGAAACCACATTTACAACTTCATGAGCCATTTCTCATCTCATCAACTGCAATAAAATATAATATATTGATATTTTTCTCATTCAACAGTACATTTCTACTATATACTTGCATATATAGATACATAGTCTATATTATATTTCTCATATTATATAGTATAGTTCTTTTGCATTGTGTTGGCATTCATTGTGGACAGCAAAGTAATAATTGCTCAGGAAAATCTGCTTTCCTCACTGGGTGTATGACAATAAACGCTTTAAATCTCGAATAATATATTCATCAAACCTCTGACAGTGAAATGAACAGCAGTTTTCAATAATAACTAAAATAACAGTACACATACTTAGATGAATGACAGTTTATCTATTATTTTAATGCAGGACTATGACTAAAACACATTAATATCTAGTAGGATTTAGGGAGGAACTAGCCGATAAATCACTAGGATTAATCTTAGCCTGGTTGTTAGCCTGCTCCGGAGCAGGCTAGCTGCAAAGTGTAAATCTCCATAGTAACGTAATGTATTGTTTTATTGTTTTATTTATTGTTTTATTGTTTTATTTGGATCCCTATTAGCTCCCACTATGGTGGTCGCTAGTCTTCCTAGGGTCCACAAAAATCACAATACAAAAATTTAATTAATCAATACATCAATAAGATTCATAAAAGCTATACGATATATTAGCTATAATGACACACATTTAAAAGCAGTACAAATTATACAGTTATGCAAAAGCAGCATCTATTCAACATGTAATTCAAATCAATTTAAAACAAAACAAAACATGCGAAAAAGAAAATGGGTAATACTTTCACACCTGTAATCTCTGTTTTATTGTTTTCTTAAAAGACAATTTACTTTTTAGTTCCCTAACGCTGGATGGAAGTGAATTCCACTCTACAGCCCCTCTGTATACAATAGTTTTCTTCATAAAATTACATCTTGGACTGGGAGTAATCATTATCTTGTTGCTGACTGAGCGTGTCACATGCTCATGACCATATCCACTAAACAATATTTTTTCTTTTATAAAGTTATATGCTTCATTAGCCATGACCTTGTGCATGAGCAACAAAAGATTATATTTTACTTTTGCCTCTACTGTTAACCAGGATAATTTAATATGCATCTCACGCACACTAGCGCGAAAAGAACAGTGCAGAACTACTCTGGCTGCTCTATTCTGTGCAATTTGAAGTTTTCTTAGATGCTTTTGGGCCGCACTACTCCAAACTACTGGACAGTAATATAAGTGAGACATAACAAGACTTTGGACAACGTTTTTCAATACAGCAGTTGGACAATATACAGAGCATTTTCTGGACATAGCGATACCCCTACCCATCTTACTGACAATGTGGTCAATCTGGTCTGACCAAGATAATAAATTATCAAGTCTAACACCCAGCAGTGTGAATCTAGTAACCTGCTCGATCACATTGTTATCTATATGCAGATTAAGAGGGGTGATCCTTGGTAACTTGAATCTGTTGCAAAATATCATACATTTGGTTTTAGAAATGTTCAGTACTAATTTATTCTTTTTCACCCAGTCCACTACTGTATTTAACACATGCTGAAGATTCTCATTAAGTTCAGGCAATGTTGATACTGCGTTGAATAAAGTAACATCATCAGCATACATAACAACACTAGCCTTTCTAAAAACATATGGAAAATCGTTTATAAATATTGAAAATAAAAGTGGACCCAGGCAGCTTCCTTGTGCTATGCCGCATGATGTTATTAAGCAATTGGATAGACTACCATTAAAATAAACCTGTTGCGTCCTATTGGAAAGATAACTATGCACCCACGTTAACGCTGAGTTTGTAAAACCATATGCTTTGGGTTTGGCTATGAGAAGACTATGATCTATTACATCAAAAGCTGCTGTAAAATCCAAAAACACAGCTCCTACTAGTTTCCCTTCATCTAAACATGTTAACCACACCTCTGTCATTTGTGCTAGAGCAGTATTTGTGGAAAAGCCTTTTCTATATGCATGTTGGAACTTTGTCATCAATTCATTTGTACTGAAATAATCCATTATTTGATTAAAGATGATCTTCTCCAAAATTTTACTTAACACTGGAAGTAAACTGATTGGTCTACTATTTGATCCAGTAAAACCCACTTTTGCATCTTTAAGAAGGGGTATAATTTTTGACTGTTTCCAAAGCTCAGGAAAAGTGCCACTCAAGACAGACCTATTAAAAATGTGACTTATAGGTTTTGAGAGCTGAGTCGCAGCTACTTTAATTATTCTTCCTTCCAAGTTATCTATGCCTGCAGATGTTTCAGTAGATAGACCCTGTAGCAGCTTTTCTACGGTATCCTGAGTTACAGTATTAAATTGGAAGTTGCAGTTTTTGCCCTGCATTATGTTGTCAACCAATTTCTGGCATGCATCACTGTCGGTTTTGTTCATATTAGATCTTAAATTATCCACTTTTCTTGTAAAAAACGTGTTAAAATAGTTTGCAATATCATGTGGCTTCGTAATGAACTGCCCCTCACATTCAACAAATTTTGGGGATGACTTTGGCTTCTTACACATTAATACATTCAGTGTTTTCCACAGTTTTTTCCCATCATTCGCGGAATTAGAAATTTTCTGTTTAAAATAACCATTCTTTTTACTATGATTTAGTTTTGTGACTTTATTTCTTAATGTGCGGTACGTCTTCCTATCTTCAGGTTTCCCTGTTTTTTGAGCAACTGTTTTGGCTTTATCCCTTTGAAGCATCAACGATCTCAATTCATTGTCCAGCCACGGAGCACTGTTACTTCTTATTGACCTTTTCCTAAGGGGAGCATGCATATTAACCACATTCATTAATTTATCCATAAACATATTTAAAGCAAAGTTGACATTCTTTTCTTCCAGAACATCTGACCATTGCATGTTATTGATGTCTGATATAAATGACTCTGGGTTGAACTTTTTAAAGGACCTACGAAGAACAATTCTAACTCCAGATTTAGGCAATTTAGTTTTTCTTGATAAAGCGATCAAATTGTGGTCACTACATCCCACAGCCTTGGAAACTGTTTGTGAACAAAACTCTGGTATATTAGTGAATATCAGATCAATGCATGTAGATTTATTTCTGCCATCAATACCTACAGAGATTCTAGTTGGCTGAATAACAAGCTGGGTGAAATTACAGAGACTGGCCATTAAAGACAGTTTTTTGCGTAAGGGACAAAAATTGGAGAACCAATCTATGTTAAAATCCCCTAAAAGAAAAGTGTCTTTACTTTCATCACTCTATCCACAATTTCACATATTTCATCTAAGTAGCTTGCATGAGCGCTTGGAGGACGATAACAACATCCAACTAATAAAGGCTTAGAGTGAGGGATGTGGATCTGTATCCATAATATTTCAATATCAACACCCATTATATCATTTCTTGGCAATACTACAATGCTATCTTTAATGTATAATGCTACACCTCCACCATATTTATCCCGGTCTCTTCTGTACAGGTTATAGCCATCAACTGCAACAACAGAGTTATCAAAACTGTCATCCAAATGGGTTTCTGTCAATGCTAAGATATGAATATTCTCCGATTGACAAAGTGTAATTATTTCTTCAACTTTGTTTCTGAGGCTACATATGTTTAAGTGGGCCAGGACTAGACCCTTTTTAGCAAACTTTGACAAAGATGATTGTGTTTTCTTTCTGCCTATGTTCATAGCCAAAAATTAAACAATGTACAAATAATTTAAAATACCACGCTTCAAGTTCTAAAATACTCTTTAAATTAAACATTTTCTGTGTGTCCTCCTTTTGGCCCAATGACTAACTTGTCATACCTCAGCCATGCTCTTTCACCCCTTTGCCTCGCAGCCTTCAGCTTTGGCCAGAGTTCTTTTCTTTTCTGTTGCACTGCCCCAGAGAAATCCTCATTTATGTAGATGTTGGTCCCCTTCAGCTTTTTAACAGAAGAGAGGATATGCTGTTTGTCTTTTAACCGCAGCAAATTGACCATGATTTTTCTTGGCCTTCCTCCTTCTTGGTACTGACCGATCCTCTCCATCCGCTCCATCTCAATCTTAGTACAATCAAGCTCTAAATTACTAGAGAACATATGTTGAACTTTAAGCTGCAGTTCATTCCATTTTTCTCCTCCAACATCAGGTATCCCATCGATAATGATATTTTTCCTTTTATGTTGATTATCAATGTAATCCAACTTTATGAGCAATTCATCGATGTCCTGTTTTGACTTCATAATATCGCTTTCAAAGGATTTTATTTTAGTTACAATTTCCTTATGCCCTGAGATCTCCTCCATTTTGATTTGTGTGAACTCCAAACTTGTCTTCAGCTCCTGGACGTCTTTTATAACGCCATCCAGCCTCTTATTAGTTCCATCTATCATAACTTGAATAAATCCTTTGAAGTTCTCTTGCTGCAGGTTTATCATTTCCTTGTAGAATTCTTTTTGCTGCTCCAACAATTGTGTGACCATGGCCATGGTTGCAGCAGACTCATCCTCACATGATGTATTTTTCTTGGGAGGCATGATATTCTTACCACGATGTACCCCAATGATGGTCTGACACTAATACTGTCCTTACCTCAATTTCCCAATGGTGGATGATGCAGGACGGCAATGCTAAAATATGCTCTTAGTCCTATTGAGGCCTGGTGGCCTAAAGGCCTCTCTGCTTTGTTTGCAACAAAGTCCTTTCAATAGTGATGTAATCCACAAATTGACAAAGGAGAATCTGCCCAAGTATAGTTTGCTTCGAGAAGTAGTTCACTTTCAAATTTAACTGAGGGATTGCAAAGATATTTGATGGATTTGAAACCAGTCATGAACCAAGCCAAAGACCTTGGAGATTGGACTAATGTAGATTAATTTAGCCTCCCTCCATGCAACCAAGTCAGGGCTAAATTCAGCCAGGATAACTGGAAAATCCCAGCTTAATCCCTTATCTTGATTTTGTGCATTACCCCCCAGCTCTGTTGTGATGATGTCAAATGATGATGCAGGACAAGCCTCTGGTTCTCAGCTAAATGAGGGAAGTTCTAGGAGTCTAATAGACAACAACACAGGTAAAAATCCAAAACATCTTTGACTTTGGTATACTTTTTCAGTTATACTTTGTAGAAGTGTTCTCTATAATATGTTATTGATGCTGTGTAGAAAAAAAGTGTTGTACTTTTAAGCATAAGCAGACTCAGGCCACGTTTACACAGCCAGGTATTTAGAGAAACAAATATTTCCCCCTCCTCCGTTTTCAATAATAACATCGTGCACACACCCGCATAAATACGCCACGTGCGCCATCATAACTATGCCAAATCTATGGGGGGCAGTGTAGGAAGAAAGATAAAGCCATGCAAAGCCAATCAGAATCCTCAGAATCGACAAGAGAGAACCTAAAACCCCACGTTTATCCCAGTTGACACGACAACACATAACCGGCGTTTTCAGAAATCTCCACTTTGGCCGGAGTTTTTAGAAATAATCGTTTTCTGAGATAAAAAAGGGGTTTTCGTGTAAATGAGAGGCCAAACCGTAGGGAAATATCTGCGTTTTCCCTTCGTGTAAACGGGGCCTTATTGTTCAAGGAGTGGCAATACGCAGCACTCTTCGAAAGTGATAGTGACAGCGAATTTCTACAATTCTCAAATGAAATAAAAGACATTGAGACCGCTTCTTCAGAAGAAAGGTAAGAATCTTTTCGAACAGTTCAGTAGTGGCAATTTGTGTTATTTCGGTCATGCAAAACCATGCACGTACTAGCCTATGCATGCTTTTAAGTTAAGTTAAAGCTGCCGTCGGCAACATTTGTTTGATCATATTCAGTGAATTCGACACTATAATCCGACAGAACAACATAAATAAAGTGGTTTTAGAAAAAAACCAGAGTTTCTAACTCCACCTGGAGCGTGTTATTTGTTTTGCAAAAATCCACAGCTCCCGGTTCATTGGGTCCAATCAGCGCAGGGGGGTGTGAGATCTGACTGTCAATCACAGATCGGGCACATGCCACCCCTCGCGCACTTTACAATCACATGCACACGCCTGAAGTTCACGCAGTAACGAAGAGTGGTGGCGGATGTATCTCGCTTTCAAAACACTAACAGATCAAGTAAGCTCATTTAGAGTATAAATGAAGTTAGCAATTGCAATTTATCGGTAGATTAGCCAAGGCAGCATACCTCGAAATACTCCATGGTGTTGATGGATGCTGATGAGACGGGCGCATTCACAGAAAACCTGGTGAGCACGAACTCGGTGAGTCGGTGGGAGGGTATCTGTTGATAGTGGGGGAGGGGCATGAGAGTTGTAAACATTCAACCCCAACTCATGCAACTTATACCACCAATATATATATCAAAACCTAAAGGTGTACTTCAGAAAGGTGTACAATATGGGACCTTTAAATTAATTAAAATGAATAGTACATCATTTTAATAAAAAAAATACATTATTCTGTTACTCTACTGTTTTTCCTGAATAATGATGTGTTCATACTGTATAGCTTCTTACATTTCTCAACAGAGACATTACAGGGATCATAGATAAGCTGGCAGGGGGAATTGATGAGAGCAGAGCTTCCTATTCTAATATTAGAAGAAGACACATGTGGGAAAGTGCAAGTGAAGTCATTCTGCCCATCGAAGAGGATCAATGTAAAATGTATGGATGACCTGGGTGCAAGTGAGGGAGCAATAGATTCTGGTGGAGTTCCTCACTCTGCTTATGGAGAACCTTAAGCAGGGGGCATTATTTTTTGATCCTGATGAAGCCAAATATCAGTTATCAAGGACCATCAAACAGCCAGGAAGGTTGCCATAGACACTGCACACTGGTACTGTCTTGGCCGCAACCGGTCTGCATTTTGAAAGGTGTGCATTTCTGGACAGTATTCATATTGTGGATAATATTTTACAATGCATTTCATAATTTGTAATGTATGTTAGTGTATATTTAATTAATTACATAACTGCATATTTAAAATTAGGTGCCATCACTTGACTATGGCTTGTACTCAAGTTGTTAACTATTTGATCATAACTCATCAGATTCAAAGAAGGTTTGAAAACCCTGGGGGTTCTGAAGGCAATGCAGGAAAATCCAACTTCCTTTTCAGCAGTTATGTGCCATCAACCTCAACAGTTCACTTACTGCGGATTCTCTTCATTAATGGAGCCTGAACTGAATCTGCTAGGTTCTTCCAAAAGGAACATAGAAAACCTTGTTCTATCTTTCTGGAGAACCCTGTTGATTGAAATTGAAGGTAAAGTAATTTTTAGAGTCCTAAGAGATGTCCTTTAAAATGTTTATTAGTTTAATGAAAAATGCTGAAATTTCACAGACACATTCTGGGGACCATAGATTTAGATGACATCTTGTGAAAAGGGGCATAATATGTCACATTTAAAGTATATTTGTATTAAAGGTCAGTAGGTAAAGTTTTAAAATATTATATTCCTATAATGTAAAAATGTTATGCACTGATTATTCTACTGATGAACCCAACGAGCTGCAGTACAGTGACATCATCTTTTTTTACTACTGGTTTAAAAACCCTGCCACCTCTGGGATTGGGACCTCACCCCAGCATTCACTTCCTGCACACAGTTGAACAAAATGAGATGCTGTCACTATTGCCAAAAGCAAATACATGTGCCAACAGCATTTCTCTTCCAACTGTGCATCAAATTTACACTGACTTTAGAAAGAACATGATATGCAATTAAAAATTGCCAAGTCTTTGGGTTTTCATAGTTTTTTTTATTAACAATTAAATAATTAAAGCAATTTTATATATATGCTTACAAAGGTATGATCTGACCAGAGAGCAGTTGATCCAGCTGAGAGAGACAGGAATGTCATGGACAGCCGTTTCTACCTGTTTGGGAGTGAGCGTTTGAACAGTACAAAGACGATGTCTTCAGGACAGCATTGAGACTAATTTTAGCACTATTTCAGACACTGATTTTTCTGTGAATGTATTACAGGGAAACTGACACTTGTTCTGAGGATTTAGAGAATGACATGCTGGCTTCACCTCCAAGACCCAACAGTCCTGATGTAAGTGCAACTCATACCTTGAAGAATGTCTTAAATGAATGTAAAGAAACGGAATTTTTCTTTGTAAATACCAATTTATGAAATTAGACTACTCAACTTCGACCAGTTTCATAATTTGAAGATATAACAAAATCTGATTATTCAACTTACTTGTTCCGACAGCCTGGCTTCCTGCAGGGAATCATCTCCCAAATGGGAGTCATCAGTCACTATGACCCCTGTGGAAAAAATGTGCACAGTAGTCGAGATGGCAATCAAAAAACAATTTGATTTACGACCGGAGAAATGACGCCATGTATGGCGTATCAGGATCAGGAGCTGCTGCCAAACAAGCAATGGTCATCATGGCTAGGGGCATTTTGGGGAAGTGGAAGCAGGCAAGCCATACTTTAGAAAAACATTTGTTTTGATATTGCTGTGTATATTCAAACGCATTTACCTAAATCATATCTTTCAACAGACTATAGGATATTTCTTTTCCCCAAGTCCAATGCCAGCGGAGGAAATTGCAGCCATCATTAAAGATGCCATTCGCCACCTACAACACATAGGGCTGACAGTATGTAGTGCAAAGAGTTTGTGGACTTCCACTCCAACCTTGTATTGACAAAACATATTAACCAATTTCAAAGGTGCAGGCAGTAATATGTGACCAGGGAAGCCCTAATGTTAATGCTGTGCGTAACCTCGAGGCTAGCCTGGACCCTCTGGGAGGTGAGGAGTCCCACTGCATCCTGGTGGGGGTTCAGAGAGTTGTCCAGTGATCTTTGATGTACCTCACCTTCTCAAATCAATCTGGAACAACCTTTACAAATATGGCCTACAGGTAAGCACAGTAAACAAAGCAAAATCACAAAACAAATCACAATTGGAATGACTCATACTGAACATAAAAGATATCAAAAATGATTCACACACCAGCTCGTATTTATTTGTATCCTTAGACACAAGGAAAAAATGTTAGTTGAAATCACATTACCAAATTCTATGAGCTGGACAAGCTTCACGCCATTAGAATGGCCCCAAAGCTAACCGAGAGGCACATCCACCTGCCCGCATTCTCAAAGATGTGCGTCAGTTTGGCTACGCAGGTGTTTAGCCACACTGTCTCTGCTGGTACAGTTTATCCATCTTTTCAAAGACTTTTCTTCAATAACTAACTGCAGATTGTAATGTGATACTGACCACCTATTCAATTGTCGTATCTGTTGTGACCCAGGCATTTCTGCGATGGTAACATTGCAGAGACTGCCAGCAGAGGCAAAAGATACAGCTGACTTTGTAGCAAAATTAAATCACCTATTCGACGTGCTAAATTCCTAAATTCTAGGTAATTATGTAAAAAAATAGCACCTTAACTTCAAACATACAACTTACCAACTACACCCGATTAACTACGACCTACCTTTCTACCTTCACCCCACTAACAACGACTATCTACCTACAACTATCTTTCTTGCAGATCCGTCAAGGACTCAAACCCCTGGCAACGACCCCTCGGTGCAGGAAACCAGGAAATAGAGAACTTCCTGAGTGAATGAATCAATTGGGTGGCAGGCTGGCAATTCAGGTCAGTCAATAAGAAAAGATGAACAACAAAACTGGGGGGACTTTTCTGAAGTATAAAATCATTGGTTACCCGTAAACCAATCACATAACGTTTGGTTATGACGTGTGTTATGGGCCAGCTCAGCCGCATCGAACTTCCACTGTAAAGTCAAGTCAAGTCACCTTTATTTATATAGCGCTTTTTACAATACAAATTGTTTCAAAGCAACTTTGAAACAGAGATAACAGGAAAATAAACACATATGATGTGAAAACTTAACCACCGAGCGAAATACTGGAGTGAACATGGCTGTGAACGACTTTTGCAGATTATGTGAAGTAAATCTAACGTTACGCATCCACGGTACAATCAGGGCCTCTAAACTAATATTTGACAGTAGAGAGAAACAAGAAAATATTTGCAGCCAACTGTCAAAGTTAGGATTAGTTCTGTTAAACACAGCTCTTTGTTCATCTCGAGTCTGTCGGAAATGCTACAACTTGATTGCAAGATTACAGCATGTCATGGCAATATTTAAGAACTGAAAAAGAAAGGAGACACTGACCTGTCAAAAGGCTCCGTAGTTTCTCGCTGATGATCGGTAATAGTTGATAAATTAAACTTTTCCCAAAGGGAGTAGGGCCACAACATCACCTCCATTCAAAATGTGCATCAAACACTCTTCTTGTTCAGGCTTCAGTTTGCAAATGCTGTAGTGGTGGAAATTTTGATTCTTCCAGAGACTCGTTCATTTTTAGTTCGTTCACCAAAATGATTCGTTCATTTCGTTCACTGATTCGTTCAGTTTTTTTTTTCCATATTACACAAATACGTCAGCAGCAGGTGCGGCAAAATGTGTTGTTCAACTAACGTATTTACTTGTTACAAAATAAAAACTGATTTGACTTTATTAAAAATGGTACTCATTAAATGGATAAAATAAGTCTAAATAAGCGATCAAAGTCTTTACACTCTTTTTATCTTTTAAATTACACTCAGGGGCGGCGTTTGCGTATGGCAGAGTATGGCCATTGCCATACCCTAGCAGTCAGAGTTCAGATAAAACATCAGCTGATGATGATCATGCTCGTTAAAGATTTTAGAAGGGCTTTTTAAACCCCCTAAGGCTACGTCTACATTAATCCGGATAAATTTGAAAACGGAGTTTTCGTTTAAAAACGCTCTCCGTCCACACTAGCGTTTTCAGACGTTTCAGTGTGGATGAGAAACTTATAAATTCACCTTACTGCGCATGCGTGAAACCTCACAAAAGCTCACTGAGATGATACAGATGGAAAAATAAACAATAAAGGTATCGCGCAATTCTTTCTAACATGATAATTTTATTTAGCAAAATATCTCACCATTCACTGATGCGTCCAGATCGCACTCAGTCACCATATGTTTGGTCTAAAACGCGACTGCTCTCCTGTATTGACGCAGGACAGCAAATGTGAGTACATTTTCTGTCATCTTTGCAGTAGGCTACTGTGATATGAAGAGTGTGGAAAGTAACATATTTTAGCAACATTGTAAAAGTGAATCGCACATAATTAACAGGCACAATACCGGTAAACATGAATATCTATTGGTACAACATGGATCACATGACTAAACTTACGTCATCGTTTTCAAATACCTCCGGCTTCATAGTCCACACTACAACGCGAAAACGGCGTTTTCAAATTTATCCACTTTGGAGAGCGTTTTCCAAAAGCTACGTTTTTGTTGACTTAAAACGCCGTTTCAGTGTGGACGGAAGGCCAAAACGGAGAAAAAAATATACGTTTTCAAATGAAAACGTATTAGTGTGGACAGGGCCTAAATTTTCACCCCAGCCCCCCCAAAAATGTGCGTTTCGTGATCGCTCAGTCAGTCGTCACCTTTAAAAGTCATTTAAAAAAAAGCTCATCCCAACCGGCTTCTCCGCAGCGTCAGCGTCAGAACAAAAGCAGATGAAAACGTGCATGCATTTATTGATAGACCGTGTAGGCCTATAGTATATACATCTGTGTAGTTCTTTGTTTGTCATAAATGCAGTTTACATTAAATAATGCTGGAGTAATTAAACACGGTTTCCCACTGTAAAATCTGGGCTTATTTATTTATGAAATATTCATTTCATATAAACGAGTCTTAATTTCTTCACTTGCAAGAAATAAAGCTTTTATTTTGGAGATCACCATGCTGATTGCGTGGGCAAAGTGTGCACTTTTCTTTATAAAACAGCACAAGACTGTAATTAAGTAGCCTATATAGCCATTCTGTTTGTGCTGCGTGATTTAAAGGCACAAAGCCATATCACGGTTTCGGTGTTGGGAAAAGGGAGAAGAGAGAGTTCGGCAAAAGGTGGATTCGAACTCGGGTCAAACGCATCAAAAGCTGCTCTCAAACACCTCACGCCATCGCCCTATGCCACTGTAGATATTCAGTGAAAGTTATCTTTTTGCTAAAAAGACAGGCACGTAGTGCAAATGAACGCTCTCAACTCAAGTTCATTTTACTGTATCTGGTTTTGTTTGTTTGATAACAATGTGGACGGAGCGTGGTACAGATAGTTGCCCCAAATTTGATTGGTGAATAAAACTTGAAAAAAGTTGTTGTGATGCCAATCGCCTCCGCGATTCTGTCTGGCCTAATAAGCTGTGAGCTATCCCTATTTTCTTTCCCTCCTGACACAACGCGTTACAAGTTAACAGTGCTTTGTGCATTTTGTTAATGTGAGGTATATCGTTCGGTAATGTCTGTAATTTAACGTTATGCCAGAGGGAATGCCATACTCTAGGTTTTTGTGAAACGCCGCCACTGATTACACTCTTTTCGGATGACCAAATCACAAGTGTTTTTTTAATTTGTTTGCATACTAGGCAGGCTAGTTAACATTTTATTTGTTTGGTCAGAACGAGTTAAACGAGGAGTTATGTTCAGTATGTAAGATATGAATTGCGCGTGCACAGTACGGATACCTGCGCTTTGCATTCACTTTCTGCTGATTGACAGAATGGCCGACCTGGTACACGAACTGGGTATAGCAACCAGTTCGTTCAATTCGTTCACGAACAGGAGAGATCTCTCTCGTTCAGACTCAAAACGGGTGCGTTTCCCAAAACCATCGTTGCTAACTAAGTTAGCAACTTTGATGGTTGCAATGCAATTTCCTATTGCCAACCATCCAAGTTGCTAACAGGTTAACAACGATGGTTTTGGGAAACGCACCCCAGACTGGTTCTTTCATTCACGAACGAGATGTATGTAACAGTTCATTTGACTCGTTTAAACTCAAAGCAACTCAATAAAGGGCGTATTCGTTCACTAGATTCAACAAATCACATGCTCCGTCCTCGTATCATACTCGAAGGCTATTGGCTCGAGGTTTAGTCACTCTTTGTCTTTGACAGATGAAACGGTCCACAGAGCTACACGGTTCATTGAGTTGCGCATGCGCGCAATAGCGGCGCGCAGTGGTGGAGGGAGGAATTTCAGTGAACGAGAAATATGAGTCAATGGATAACGTGAACGAGAATGATTCGTTCACCTAAAAGATTTGTTCAAAAAGAAAGATTCGTTCACGAACGTAACATCACTAAAATGCTGGGAATATTCTCCACAACAGAGCGAATTGCATCTGTCTCCATATCCGCGGTTGTTTTCGATTTCCCTAACCTAAAAGCCTAAAATACAATCTTAAACTCTGCGGTTAGCGTCTACGTCATGGCTCTCAGCCCGCCCTCTGTTGGTTGATTGGCCGGCTGTTTTCAGGCCGGAGGAAAACTGAGAGATAGGTTGCTATCTCAGACTGAGTACAGCGAAATTAAATTGAGCGGAAGTATGAAGTCTGACGTAGTCAGGCTACTTCCCACTTGGTGTTAAAGTGCAATCAGAAACAACAAGCCAAAAAGACAAGATGGCAGGCCCTGCCTTTGTAAACAGTGAAAATGTTACATACTGCAACATAACATAACATAAAATAGGTGGATTGGGATTGGAGGGAATGTAAGTGTATTGCGATAATGAAAACATTTGGTAACTAAACATAATTTTATTAAGTTTAGTGACAAAACAATGTTTACATTGTACAATAACTGGTATGCTAATGTTTTTATTATTGCTTGACAATTTCAATTCAATTCTTGTGATTTGATTCAATATCGTTTTCTTTGGATACATATTAGGTACAGTAGATACATTAAAGTGTTGTGTTAATTTTTCTCAACAAAAAAAAAAATCTCTCACCTAATGCTGTAAACCAGGGGTGTCCACACTTTTTTGCTTGATGATCTACTTTTTAAATGATCAACACAATGAGATCTACCAATTAAAAAACACAGTTTAATTGAAAAAAATTCACTTCAAATACTACTTGTTACTACTGCATGTAATTAACTACAAAAATAATAATAAATGTTTATTGTTGATATTAAATTTTAACACTAAACTACTCAAAACACCTACAGCACAACCAGGGACGGACTGGGGCCATGTCCACACTGATACGTTTTCGTTTGAAAACGTATATTTTTTTCTCCGTTTTGGCCTTCCGTCCACACTGAAACAGCGTTTTAAGTCAACGAAAACGTAGCTTTTGGAAAACGCTCTCCAAAGTGGATAAATTTGAAAACTCCGTTTTCGCGTTGTAGTGTGGACTGTGAAGCCGGAGGTATTTGAAAACGATGACGTAAGTTTAGTCATGTGATCCATGTTGTACCAATAGATGTTTACCGGTATTGTGCATGTTATGTGCTATTCACTTTCACACTGTTGCTAAAATATGTTACTTTGCACACTCTTCATATCACAGTACTGCACAGATGATAGAAAATGTACACACATTTGCTGTCCTGCGTCAATACAGGAGAGCAGTCGCGTTTTAGACCAAACATATGGTGACTGAGTGCGACCTGGACGCATCAGTGAATGGTGAGATATTTTGCTAAATAAAATTATCATGTTAGAAGAATTGCGCGATACCTTTCTTTATTTTTCCATCTGTCAGTGAGCTTTTGTGAGGTTTCACGCATGCGCTGTAAGGTGAATTTATAAGTTTCTCATCCACACTGAAACGTCTGAAAACGCCTGAAAACGCTAGTGTGGACGGAGAGCGTTTTTAAACGAAAACTCCGTTTTCAAATGTATCCGGATTAATGTGGACGTATCCTGGGACTACAAAACGGCCCTGGACTTTGATTAGGCCCGGCCCAAAGCAATAGACGCGCGGAAACTCGACAACAACAATAATGCTGCCGCCTGGCATGAGTGTCACAAGACTTTAATTGTGGCTCATGATACTATACCATCCAAATTATAGCTAACAGCATATTATACAATCTATTCCATGCTGTCTTAAAAATGAATTTATTAATAATCTTAATTTATGCAGTAATTAATATTAGCTACTGCACAAATAATAATACCACATCTAAATGAAAATACACCAAATGTAACTTCTGTATTCAAAATCTTCAATGTTTGTAAACATTAACTGTAACGTTACCAATTTTTTTAAAAGTAAAAGCACAACATATTTATTAATATTAGCTGCTGCATGTGGTATTTTTCAGCTAAAATTTTTAAGTTCAGCTGTTTTAACTACTGTAATCATTAAAGATGTAGCACGCTGAATATCACTTCCTAACATCTTTCCTAGCAAGTAACTTGCAAAGTAATTTCTGATTAATTCGATTCGGGAGTAGTAGAGCTAAAAGCCCGTCCGCACTGACAATTGATTGGTTGGGTCCTTACATGCGCTTCGTGAGGCACACGCGCACACTAGCACACACACGCAAGGTCTCTCGCTCGCTCCCTCTCTCTGCCGTGTGCGCTCTACGCATGCGCGCTCTTGCTCGCTCTATATCCAGGAGATTTTAACTAATTTGCGGGACTCAGGGAGCCGCTATCAATATGCGGGAGACTCCCGAAACTTGTGGGAGACTTGGGATGTCTGTGACTGCGTGTGTGGCGGGTGGTGGGCCGGCCCGCCGGCCGTCCTGGAGCACCGGCCGTTCTGTGATTCTCCAGATCACACAGATGGGCAGTCCGCCCCTGGCGAGTGAAAATAGGAGGGAGCTGAACCTGTGGTCAATCTGTAAGCAAGCGTCAACACCTTGAACTTGATGCGAGCAGTGAGTGGTAGCCAGTGCAGAGAGATGAACAGAGGAGTGACGTGGGCCCTTTTGGGCTCGTTGAAGACCAGACGAGCTGCAGCATTCTGGATCATTTGTAGAGGTTTAGTTGCACATGATGGAAGTCCAGCCAGAAGAGCATTGCAGTAATCAAGCCTAGAAATGACCAGGGCCTGGACGGGAAGTTGTGTTGCATGCTCGGTTAGGAAAGGCCTGATCTTCCTGATGTTGTGCATAGCAAACCTGCATGATCGAGCTGTCTTTGAAATGTGGTCGGTGAAGGTCAGCTGATCATCAAAGATTACTCCAAGATTTCTGACTGACCTTGATGGGGTGATTGAGGAAGAGTCTAGCTGGATAGTGAAGTCGTGTTGTAGAGATGGATTGGCAGGGAGGACGAGAAGCTCAGTCTTTGCCAGGTTGAGCTGCAGGTGATGTTCCTTCATCCATGCCGAGATGTCCGCCAGACAGCTTGAGGTCCGTGCCGTTACTGTGGGATCGTCTGGTTGAAATGAGAGGTTGAGCTGGGTGTCATCAGCATAGCAATGGTAAGAGAAACCATGTGCCTGTATGATGGGTCCCAGTGATGTGGTGTAGATAGAGTGTTAGTATCAATGGTGAAAACAGTTGTACTGCCTTACTAATTTTTGTGGAAACCATGATATATATATATATATTTTTTTTCAGGATTCTTTGATGAATAGAAAGTTCAAAAGAACAGCATTATTGCTGAATAAAAGTATTCTTTAAAAAAAAGTGTTACTGACCCAAAGCTTTGAATGGTAGTACATACAGTACGATTTAAAAAGC
This sequence comes from Chrosomus eos, assembly GCA_036326025.1. Classification (NCBI taxonomy): domain Eukaryota; kingdom Metazoa; phylum Chordata; class Actinopteri; order Cypriniformes; family Leuciscidae; genus Chrosomus; species Chrosomus eos. Next base: position 27,636,305 of record CM070822.1, read on the forward strand.
ACCCCAGAATTCACTACATGATTTGAGGAAAATACCCGATTGTGTAGAGCTAAAAAATATTTTGGTCCCATTTGTGTTATTTGCATTCTGCATTCTACGATAAAAGTACATGTGTCCAAACTTTTGACAGATACAAGTAGGGCTGCACGATATTGGAAAAAAATTACATTGCGATATTTTTTTCCTAACGATATATATTGAGATATTGCAAACCATCAATCCAGGCTAAAGTCAATAATTAACCTTCCAATGATATTAATAAATTCACTAATAAGCAAGCTGACAAAAGGGTCACTTATGTTTTATTCCAAAATTAGAACATATTTCTGTAAACAGAAAAGTAGAACAGATTTTTAAATAAAAAAGCAGCTTTACACCACCAACCCTCTGATTGGTTTACAAAAATATAACTGAAAATAAATGTGTTTTTTTTTTTATAAAACAACTTATAAGCATCTTGGTTCACAATCTTTTGTTTTTAAGTCAACTTTTCTTAGCCAAAGTAAAACAGTGTTGGTCATCATCATAATGGCTAAATATATTAAATAAACAAAATGAAATAAAACTTTAATACATTTTGTATTAAATCTTCTAAACAGAGTAGAACATATTTCTGTAAACAGAAAAGCAGAACACATTTAAACAGCAGCTTTACACCAACCCCCTGATTGGTTAAAAAAAATATATAACTTAAAATAAATATTTTTTTATAAAACAACATAAGCATTTTGGTTCACAATATTTTTTAAGTTAACTTTTCTTAGCAAAAGAGTGTTGGTCATCATCATTATAATGGCTAAATATATTAAATAAACAAAATGAAATAAAACTTCTCCTAATCTGAGTATTCTTTAGCATGATGCATGCTTATGTATTCTGTATGCTTTGCTTACTCAAGGTTTTTAGCTAAGAACACAAGTCTATCAACCTTTGCAGGCTTGAGACAGGTTCATTGGCAAGTGACGATGTTGCCACTAGTACTGAAAAGTCTCTCTGATGGCGAGCTTGTCGCAGGAATACACAAGTATTTGCGGGCAAGTCTGGCGAGTCGAGGGAAGCTTAGTTTGTGTACTTTCCACCATGCAAGTGGATCCTCCTCTTTGTCTATTGGAGGTGTTAGCATGTAGGTGTTTAACTCTGCTTCCACAGCATCCTTTAGGGTCAGAGAATCACCCTTTGCAACAGTTTCACTCTGTTTAAAGAAGCTTGCCAATGACTTCTTTGCTTTCTTTGCCTGGGGTGCACTGGCACTAGGCATCAGTGCTGCAGCTTGATTTCTCCTGGCATTCCATCATCTGTGATGCAACTCTGGCCTTAACTTGGGTCTTCTTGTCTGCACTGATGAAGTCCATCTTGAACCGGGGGTCCAAAAAAGATGCCATATCTAGCAGCTTCTGAGTATCATCATCTTCGTATTTCTCATTGAGGTAGTCCAGTATCTTCTTCTTTATGTTCTTGGTCAGGTCTGTGTCCTCCTCTTGCATTTCCAGTAGTGAACTGTTGAAGAGCTGAAGAACTGGCTTTACAAAGGAGACACTGACATATTCATCTCCTGAAAGTGCATCAGTGAAATCCAGCATTGGGCCCAGTGACTTGCTTACTGATTCTAGGACATCTATATCTTGCCAGGTTGGAATTAGATGCCGCACCTTCTTGTCTGCAGACAGGACCTGAGTTAAAGCCTGCTGCTGCTCTAATATCCTGCTGATCATCATCTGTCTGGAACCCCATCTTGTTTGGCATTCTGAGATGAGACAATGTGATGGTAGATTGAGTTCCTTCTGGACTTTTGACAGGGCATCTCTGGCCTTCCAGCTGTGAGAGAAGTGGCTCACCAGCTTCTTGCAGACTCCTACAGCACGATCAATGCGACCATCGTTTTTCACTGCATTTTCTAAGCGGAGAAAACAAACAAAACATTGCAAACTTTAATTATTTAAGCATTTTATTTTTTAACAATAAATGGACATAAATGGACAATTTTTTTTTTTTGCCACTGATTAAATAAGTTGTATAAATGTAATAGTTTCTGTATTTTTTTCTTACGTTTTAAAGGAGTCATAATGTGCAATTTTCACTTTTCCATGAGAATCAATGTATGTTATGATTGACTAACGATTATACATTGGCCGGGATGCCGATATTCAAAAGTGAAGCGTTTGTTTACCCCAGGGTTCTTAAACTAGCCAACGTGCACGCGCACTCAAATACGAGATTTCAATTTCTCCCCCGACTTGACGTCAAGACGGGGCCGGATATACCATATATGGACACCGCAGAGGAGGCCCGCCCTGCCCCTCTCCCCATCCATCATATTCAGTCAAGAAAGATGCAGAAACGTAGTGCACACGCGAGTTGCTCTGTGGTTGACTGTCATAATCCACATTCTAATGTTTTTTCTTTACCCAAAACTGGCCAAACTACAAGGGACCAGTGGATGAAATTTATTTTTAATGACGCTGTTCCAACAATCATCTCAACTTGCTCAACGTTAGGTGTCTGCGCTAAACATTTCACAAAAGAATCTTTTACAAATTTGGGGCAATATCAGGCGAAGTTGGCATCGAAGCTACGTTTGGAAAAAGGTGCCATTCCAACAATCAGGGACTTGCCTGAATTTGAAACGGTAAGACTGTGTTTTTATTACTATATTTTGTGTAACAAACCGCAGCTAACTACTAATGCGGTTAATGTATGTGATGTAAACACGGGGAATGGACTCTACGAATGCTAGCCACATCTTTCCACTTTGTTTTACTCTACACATTATAGCAAACGTTAATCTCTATAACCATTGTAAACTGAAAATAAAGTAGACTACATCTCCGTTAATGTAATCTACATTAAATTAAAGCTAAACTTATGTGGGAGAAAATAGCAACAAACGTTTTAGCTCGTTACTGATGTTAATGTATGTCTCAGTCAAAAAAAATGTCTTTACCATTCAGAGACATGTTGATGTAGACGTCCTTCCATTGACTGTTGTTCATCTTCCGTTTCCAGCTCTGGTTCAGAGTCTGGCTCAAACATATACGGTTGAATCCCGTAGGTCGCGGCCAGGTCGGGTTCATTCACAACTTGCGCCATGATCTCTTTTTGGAATGATATGCTGAAGTTACCTGCGGTGTCAAGCCCCCTCCTTCCTGCCACCAATCAACGCGCCCCTCATTTGCATTATTAAAATGACCGTCCACGACAGCCAAAACCTTGCATCAGATCTCGCGAGACAATAATGCATTCAGAAATAAGGGTCAAACGAGCTCTGTGTTTATTTTTTTCCAATTTTTCTTTTTTAGAAGGGCATGAAATGACTATAGTAGAGCGTGGGTATCAAAGTTAATACCACATTATGACTCCTTTAAAGCTTTACAAAATGCAACATTTATTTTACAAGTTTTTGTCAGGTTCAAGACAGGTTATTAAGTAAAACAGCTGAGTAAAAATGTATATTTAGGATAAGTATCATGGTCATTACTCACCAACTGCAAGATGCAGTCTGTGGCCGAAGCACTGTAGCCTGGTCCACTTGTTCAGAGCAGCAGCTCTCACCATGTTCGCTGCATTATCTGTTGTTATACAGACTTGACGTGTCTCATCTAAGCCCCAAGCCGCCACCGCTTCTCTCAGGGCCTCTCCGATATTCTCGGCTGTATGACTCTCCGGGAAAAATGCCGTCTGCAAACAGCGACTTTTTATCTCAAAGTCCTCTGTGACGAAATGGACCGTCAGACTTATGTAGGGCTCCGTTGTTCTGCTGGACCACAAGTCTGTTGTAGCTGCATAATATTCCACGTGTGACAGCAGCTCTGCTTCAATCTTAGATTTGCATTTTTCATACAGCTCTTTTATCGCAACTTGGGAAAAATGCGTGCGGGATGGTATAACATACCTCCTGTCGAGCGTTCGGATCATTTTTTTAAATCCTTCTTTGGCGACGGTGTTTAATGGCAACATATGTCAGCTATATGAAACGTTATTGCGTCTGTTATTTCTTTATGTCGTTGAGAGCCTTTCTGGTAAGGTGTCACACTGGCAAAAGCATCGCAAATAGTTTTTTGTTTTGGTTCACATCCAGATTTGACTTTGTATTCGCCGTAAAGAGCTGTGTGGTGCCGTTTTAAGTGATCAGACAAATTGGTGGTGTTTCCATGTTTTGTGGCCACAACTTTATAACACTCCAGGCAAATTACCTGTTTTTGGTCAACATCCTCCTTTTTGTAGCCGAAATAATCCCAAATAGCTGATTTTGACTTTCTTTTTGGTACGAAATCATCCTTTGTTTGCGGCGGATTCTCTTCGTCGCTCATTTTTAGCTACAGGATTGCTAGATAATGTTGGCTGTGAGCGGTACCGGACCTGCCGGTGAGCAGCAGCACAGCGACCCAATCACTGTGCAGGCACGCGGAACGTGCATGTCACCCCAGCAACAAGCCATACAACAAACTCGTGTTTACTGTGTGCTACCGTTCTCTTAATACGTCCGGGTGCTACCCTTCTTCACATCGCGTGTTCCGACGATGTGACTATCGTGCATGGGCACATCGCGATGTCGATGTTAAAACAGAATATCGTTCAGCCCTAGATACAAGCTATTAACACTGAAGCTTGAGAGGTCATGGTAATCTATGTGTTACGGCAAAAAAATGCACGCCTACCGTTCATCACTGATCGTGACCAGCAATGCAAATATTACATTAATTACAAACAGCGACATTTTGGCAGCTCTCTCCATTCTGTCCGCAGACAGTGAAAGCCAAGCACTCTTCAGTGACTCACACACACTTACCCAGCTCCTCACGCAAAGTGACCAGCTCCTGAGATAATGTGTTCTTAATCACCTCCTCATGCTGCAGGAAAACACAAGAAAAATCAGTGCATCATTTCTCATGCCTCACATTACCCAAATTACACAAGAAACACAAATTGCCAAAAAGTATGTTGCCATAGAGCAAGGCAATGCCAAGTGCAATCTAATGTCATGATGAATGAACAACCCTGGAATTCCTTTTGCAGACATGAATCAGACTGTTTTTCTGACGGGTGTATGTCAATCACAGTACAGGATGAGTCGGATATGACAAGTTTTCAGATTTTAACATGGCATAAATTATTCTTTATATTAGCAAAGCATTTTCAACCTAGCAGTGTTCAAAAAGAAAACAGTATCCAGTCATGACAGAAAATTTGCACAGGCATGCAAGAATCCCACAGCACAGCTTTGTGGTTTACACACCACTATGACAGCTCTGTAAGCCTCTCTCTCTCGTTTCTGCTCGAGAGAGAGAGAGAGAGAGAGAGAGAGAGAGAGAGAGAGAGAGAGAGAGAGAGAGAGAGAGAGAGGGTAAAGACATTATCCTCTCTCTCTCTCTCTCTCTCTCTCTCTCTCTCTCTCTCTCTCTCTCTCTGTGTCCAGCGCAGAGAGTGTTAAGGCACACAACCACTCGCCTTCTCAGTGGTGAAAGGATACTGTAATACATCTAAAAGAAGGGCAACGGAGGGAGGCGGCTGTATTGTGCTTGGGAGAAAGCTACATAAATGCTGTACTTTAGGACACCCAAAGCAAGTAGAGCAAAGAAAGCAGAAAAAATGACATGTCTGACAGTTGGTTGACTGAGTGGCACTTAATGAAATGGTGCATGTTACAGGAAAAGTGTGCAGTGACCTTCCCACAGGGCATGAGGACAGAGGAGAACACTGTCTTTTCTTGCTTTCCTTTCAGCACTCCGCAGAATTTGCTGACTGAAATTGGTATAGGTTACAATTGCACATTCATATTTACTCTTATTAAATGCTAAAAACTGCACAATACACTTTAGTCATGGATGTCACTTTAAAATTGATACTGAAGGATAAAAATTTTCTTCTAAAGTGTAGAAACTCAGAAGCGCGAAGACCAGGGGCCTCATGTATCAACACTGCGTACGCACAAAAACACGGGGTACGCCAGCTTTCACGCTCACGGTCGGATGTACTAACAGTGAAATTAACGCGAGAATGTGCGTTCCTTCACGCCAATCTCATGTCTGGCGTACGTACTTTTCTCATAGTTTTTGTCCGTTGGCGACTCTTACAGGCAATGTACACAACGAATTGTTCTACAAGTCTAATAAGCATTGCTATTAATTTGCAATTTATAAAATAATTATAAATTATATAAGATATATAATTCCGCTCGAAGGGGGTTTCGCCCAGGGTGTAATTCAATGTAGAACCGCCACTGTTTTTTTTTCTGTTATTAATGGGCACACGCGCATTTGCCATAAATGCAATGGATATGTAAAATCTCTGGTGTTCTTTTGGTCAGCTACATTGCATGCATTTGAAAATTAAATAGATAAGCGATGTGTACCAAAGTAAAAACAAATGAGAAATTGGTTACCTTCGTGGCAGTCTTGTAGTAAATCCGAGTCTCCCACAGCAGCAGATATACTCCAGAGACAGTAAGTGTCACCCATAATTGAGGCAACTCTGCTCAAGGGTGTAAGTTCATCGACCCCTTTACCACACTTTCGGTGCGCAGCAGTTCTCCGTTTAACGTCCACCTTTATATCAGACCATTTCTATTTAAGGTCATTTACAGCGACTTACAGATCCAACGCATTGACGGCATCAGCCAGACTCTCACTCATATTTTTTTTTACCTTTTGTTATTAATTCTGGAGTACAAAGTTCCAAATAAAATATTTTTTCTCGTTTCTACCTCCGATAGTAGCACCTCCAATTCACTTTCTGTAAAGTTTCGTTTCTTGCCGCTTGCTTTAGCCATTTTCTTACTGCTTTTTTTTGCCAAAGTGGGCTCATTACCATATTTTAATTTATTTAATTAAGGGTGGGGCGTTGTGCTCGTGCATGTGCGCTAAATTTTACGTCAATTGGGATGTACAAAGAGAATATGCGTGGAATCCTTCGTACGCAGAGATTCATACATCTGGTTTTTTTTTGTGCGTACGCACATTTACAGCTTTGTCCGTACGCAATGTTTTAGTATGAATTCAACGCAAGTCTTTGTACATGAGGCCCCAGGAGACTCGGGTGTATCTTTTAAGCAGGATTTCATTATTTGCTGTAGTCTGCTTCGTTCTAGATGGTACCCAAGTCTAATCTAAAGCAGACTAACTGTAGTTGTGTAACACTTCCCCGTTATATACTGAGAAATTTACATCAAGATAAATCATAATCTAGAGGAAGTAAATAAAGGAGGCAAAAATATCACACTCAATTCGTTCATGCACCAAAGTGTATATAACAGATTTACACAACTTTACAAAGACAATAACCCCACATGCGTGTGTTTTATATAAGTGCGGCTACGAGAGCATATAGTTTTCCAGTCCAGCATATTCATAGTCCTATTAAGTATGAATCAGTCTCGCCACTATGGTAGAAAAGTCCGTGAGCAACTTTCTTGCAGAGCGTGTCCGTTTTAAGTCCTCAGCGGCGAGCAATCGAATCCCAGAAAGCTACAACTTTCTTGTTCCCCGTTTATTTTTCCTGTCTTGTTTTTTTTTTTTTTTAATTTAGAAAACATTTCCACACCTAAGGCGGTTATTGTACATGAAATGGTCACAGATAATAATTTCGATGTTCTGTGCCTTACTGAAACCTGGCTTAAACCAAATGATTATTTCGGTCTAAATGAGTCTACTCCGCCAGGATACTGTTATAAGCATGAGCCCCGTCTGATCGGTCGTGGCGGCGGTGTTGCAACAATCTACAGAAATCTAACCTTAATGTTACTCAGAAAACTCATCATAAGTTTAATTCGTTAATTCGTTTGAAGTACTTGTGCTAAATGTTACGCTCTTAGACGCAAGAAAAAAATCCCTATTATCTCTAGCATTGGCTACTGTATATAGACCTCCAGGGCCTTACGCCGATTTCCTAAAAGAGTTTGCTGACTTTCTATCAGATCTTTTGGTCAACGTCGATAAATCATTAATTGTTGGAGATTTTAACATGCACGTAGATAATTCAAATGATGCGTTAGGGGCTGCGTTTACAGATTTATTAAACTCCTTCGGGGTCAAGCAAAACGTCACCGGACCAACTCATCGTCTTAAAGGTGCTCTATGTAACTATTAGCGGCCTCTAGCGGTGATGTTTCAGATTGCAACAAGAGCGCTCGTGCTCGTGTGCGTGTGTGTGCTCGATCTCAAGAGCGAGCATTCACTACCGGCCACACGGAGACTTTCAACGCAACAGCGAAAGCGTCACACACAGGGTTGCCAGGTCTGCACAACAAAACCAGCCCAATTGCTCATCAAAACTAAACCAATCACGGTCAAAAATAGTCAAATAGCGTTCCCGGGTGTTTCCCCGATAACAATCATGTTCCAGTGGGTAAAACAATCGCGTCAACCCGTGCACTACACAAACAACCCGCGGAAACAGTGCAGGCATACGGACCTGGCAACACTGACATGCTGGAAACTCATGAAAACTCCCACTGCAACGTTACAATAATAGGCTACTTTTATCAGCTTGATGTTGAACTAATGCTCCATGCTCGTATGATAACGTTACATTGACTGCATTTAGCCGACATGTGATGTTATCTAGCAAAAGGCATTTCACTAACTATTCGTGTATCTTTCACAATCAGCAATGTGTCAACATAGGTGAGTGTATAATATGACAACGAAAACGGTGAACTAGACTGAACAATGTCAGTATAACAGTAAGACAGTAGGAAGTAGCATTACTGTACTGAACGTGTCTGGAAATGTTTATTATATACAATATGATAGTAGTGGGATGAGTAACATTAGACAGTAGATCTAGTACATAAAATAAGTTACACCTAGCTACTTTTTGTTACCCTGGAACAGTCTTTTGTATTCATTTCATGTCTCATGTAGTTTACCTTGCTATTTCATTAGAGTTTACTAATAATTCAAAAGCTCTGCCGATGTTGATCCGTGTTTTCGATCAGATTCACGTTTGGCCTGACAAGCTTCAGCAGATAAAACTATTTGTTTTTTATATATTTGTGGAGTCTGTGTTTTGCTGGAGGCAGGTCGTTTTGGGGTGTTATCAGACTCCATGTCGTTAGCTGAAGTGCCGTCGGTCGCATAGACTGTAAACAAGGAGAGAGGGTCGGGAGCGCGCATGCACGTCACATCCGTTGGATTTCGCGGTAAATCCGACCCGGAGACTTCACATATAAATATAAATATTGGCCTTAAGAGGTAATAGCAAAACTCGACAAGTGGATCATTGTAATGTGTGATTACAATCCCTTCACACACAGGCAATAAAAAAAGGGTTCATTTTAGTAGAAAACTTCCATATAGCACCTTTAATCATACACTCGATTTAATTATATCATATGGAACCGATCCAACCGATATAGATATCATTCCACAAAGTGATGATGTCACTGACCATTACATGGTAACTTGCATATTACGTACTGCTGTAATATGTCATGCTGCGCCACGTTATCGACCAGGTAGAACAATTCTTCCATCCACCATAGATCATTTCTCAAATAGCTTATCTGATCTGTCTCAGCTGCTCAGTGAACCCAAACAAACAGATGAACTAGACGAACTAACTAGCACTATGAGCACCATTCTCTCTAGAACATTGGATATCGTTGCACCCATCAGATTAAAAAAGGTCAGAGAAAAAAGTATAGCACCATGGTACAATAATACTACGTATGTTTTAAAGAGAGAAACCCGTAATTTAGAGCGTAAATGGAAAAAAACTAATTTAGAGGTCTTTAGAATCGCGTGGAAAGACAGTATGTCACGTTATAAAAAGGCCCTTAAAACGGCCAGGGCTGAGCACCTCAGCAAACTAATAGAAAACAACCGAAATAATCCAAGGTTTTTATTTAATACCGTGGCTAGACTAACAAATAAACAGATGTCGTCTGAACAAAATACCTCGTTACAGTTTAGTAGTAATGATTTCATGAACTTCTTCACCGAGAAAATTGAAAGCATCAGAATCAAAATCGTAAACGTTCAATCTTTGCTCGCGCAATTATCACCCCGCAAGAACAATTACAATGCTTTACAACCATAGAACAAAAAGAGTTAAATAAACTTATTACTTCATCTAAAACAACAACATGTTTATTAGATCCTATACCAACTAAACTACTGAAAGAAGTGTTACCTGTAGTGGAAGAGCCTCTTCTCAATATTATTAACTCATCTTTATCTTTAGGTCATGTTCCAAGAACGTTCAAGCTGGCGGTTATAAAACCTCTTATTAAGAAACCACAATTAGATCCAAATAACCTAGCAAATTACAGACCTATTTCAAATCTTCCATTTATGTCAAAAATATTAGAAAAAGTTGTGTCCGCTCAACTCGGCTCTTTCTTGCAAGAAAATTACATCTATGAAAAGTTTCAGTGTGGATTCAGGCCACATCATAGCACTGAAACTGCGCTTGTTAGAATCACAAATGATTTACTTTAACTTCGGACCAGGGCTGTATCTCAGTACTAGTTTTACTTGATCTTAGTGCTGCGTTCGATACTATAGATCACACAATACTCTTAGATCGACTACAAAATTACACTGGTGTTCAAGGACAAGCATTAAGCTGGTTCAGGTCATACTTATCTGACCGCTACCATTTCGTCTACTTAAATGGAGAAAAATCGATCATAACTTCGGCAAACTATGGAAGGCCGCAGGGATCTGTGTTAGGCCCTTTATTATTCTCAATATATATGCTGCCACTTGGTAATATTATAAGGAAACATGGAATTAGTTTCCATTGTTATGCTGATGACACTCAAATATATATTTCATCACGGCCAGATGAATACGCTAAATTATCCAAATTGACAGATTGTGTTAAAGATATAAAAGATTGGATGACACGTAATTTTCTTTTATTAAATCCAGACAAAGCTGGTTGTCCTGCATCCTCAATAAACAAGCTACAGTTAGTCCAAAATGCAGCCGCTAGAGTTCTTACTAGATCAAGAAAATATGATCATATAACAAAGATTTTATCATCACTTCATTGGTTACCTATAAAGTTACGTATTAATTACAAGGTATTGCTTTTGGCTTATAAAGCTCTAAATGGTTTAGCTCCAGTCTATTTAACGGATCTTCTATCGCCCTACAATCCATCGCGCTCTTTAAGATCACTAAATTCGAGGCTTCTGGTCATTCCTAGGATATCCAGATCCACCAAAGGAGGCAGAGCATTTTCATATTTAGCTCTGAAGCTCTGGAATAGTCTTCCTGATATTGTTCGTTGCTCAGACTCGCTCTCCCAGTTTAAAACTAGACTAAAGACGCATCTATTTCGCCAGGCATTCATATAAAATTTTTAATCTTACAGTTACTGTAAATTCGGCCTCTAGTTCATAAACGCCAGAGGAGAACTGGCCCCCGACTGAGCATGGGTTCTCCCAAGGTTTTTTTTATCCATTGGGTCATCTGATAGAGTTTTAGGACACCTTTAGGTCACTTGATGGAGTTTTTCGGTTCCTTGCCACTGTTGCCTTTGGTTAATTAATTTGATTATCCCCAACTGAGCAAGCCAATCATACCATTGATCAGCTCTACCAAACTTGGATGTCTTTTTTTTCCAGTAATAAACAAACATTAAGTTGTTTTGATTGATACTGTGAAGCAGCTTTGATACAATCTGTATTGTGAAAAGCGCTATATAAATATATTTGACTTGACTTGACTCCTCTTACAGTTGACAAGAGCAAGTCAATGACAAGTTCCCGCAAGCAACAGCCCTAATGGACAACCGGATCTGGTACCTCTACAGAGTAAGTCCAGAAATGTGGAGTACTACAAGGCCTTGTGTGAGAAGAGGAGCCAGACCATCCAACATCCGGAGAACACGCTCCGATCCAACAACCACAGATTCGAGGCATTTGCTGTGGTCATAAAGCATCTATATGCTAGGGTGAGTATTATGAGATTATTGCTAACGTTGATGAATCATTCTGCTATACAGCAGACATGAATAATACATAAAGATGGTGACTTCAGACAGTTGTGGTGATCAGTTGTCAAGTTAAGGTCAGATTTCTTGGGTTAGGGATATACATCTAGATATCAAGTTGTGATCTGACAGCCCAGCACTGATTGTATTAGTTTGTATAGCCCTGTTGAATGTGTTTGAAGTCAGGTAATATTGTACTCCTTAGTGCTCTGTTTTTTTTTTTGGTGATGTTCTTTCAACAGTTTACCTATTTGACAGCACCTTCTAATAAACTGGTTCTTAGTTCAATCTTAGTTCACTTTCAACTCATCATAGACGTATCTGTCTGTACTGACTAGATTAGAGCTTACCGTATTCATTTTAGAATTGTCCTTGATAAAACGGTGAGATGAATTTTGAAGGCAGTATGAAGGCTGGTTGGATGTACATGTTTAAAGTAAACGTTGAGAAAAAGACAACCGTCACAGTTTGTCTGCTGCACAAAAGAAGGGAAGAAGTGCAGTTTGTTTGAGCTGAAGCTGACAGGTTATACTCTGGAGTGCATGTTGGCTGATCCTGCAGAATCTGGACCAAGACCAACTTTAAGCTGTGGCACTTATACAATCAGTCCATAAGTAGGTGTGTGTTTCTTTAAAACACTAAAATAGATATTGGACAAGACATTATATTAGTTTACTCTCTTAAGGTCCTTGGTTCACATTTTTACAGTCCAAGCAAGGTGTGTGTTTATTTTTCCACTGAAAATTGCTATTATATTAGCTAGCATTGCTCCACAACACTTTTTAATATTTTGACATTGACTTACTGAAAAAAAAAATTCAATACAAAATTAATAGTGTTGTTATTGTTCTACTGCATACATTTATTAGTATTCTTATTACTGTTATTGTAATATAAGTATTTTTTTTATAATGATAACTTAGTTTCACTTTTAATATTAGTATTAACATTATTAGGATTAGGTTAAGGATGTTTTATTTATTATTATTATTATTATTATATTAAATAAAAAGCAGATATTTTTTTCTGTCTGCAGTAGAAAATAACAAATCTTATTTATTTGTTTATTTATTATTAATAATCATTTATTGTAGTTTTCTGTAGCATATACGCTTATTTCCCTTGCAATAAATACAAACTACTCTTAGGTTGGTTTGGATCTTAGTCAGGGTCTACTCTATATTTAATTTGACACCAAATGTTATTCTGACATCCTTGATTTCTTAGTATTGATGAAATACAAATTTATTAAAAGGTTTAATTTAACTTCCAATATAGATAGTATTTTAAATGAGAAAGTGCACCCTGTTTTTCCAGTGTTGAAGCAATCAAGGTGTCGGACATTAACCTCTTGTCCCTTCAGCTGGGCCTTTGTTGTCTAATCATGCTGAGTTGATTAGCATCTCAAGGCTCTGATTTTACACCTTTGTCTTTGAGTTTCTGTCCCAGTGTGGGAAATTCTTCCCCATCCTGTTCTCATGTCACCCCCCTTGCCTTTTGTCCTGTCACAGTGCAGGAACCGAATGTAACCCCTCCCCTTGAAAGGTATATCAACTGTAGCAAAGCCTCATAAGGGATAGATGATTTATATTGTGATTGACCTATGTATTATAATGTCTCCATGTTATGTTGTTTCCTATGTGTATTGGCCTTTAACTCTGTAACGAACTCTCGCGAGACGGAGAGTGGTTTGCGCATAGCGCAAGTGTCGTCATCCGAGAGAGGAAGTGTGTAGGACATTAGGGAACGAACATTTCCGTGATGAGGCACGCGATTGTTGGAACGATCAGATCAAACCCGGACTTTTGAGTGGACGCGGGGGAGCGCCCGACAGATGTCGGTGGATTGTTTATTTGTCTCAGAGCATGTATATATACATATATATATATATATATATATATATATATATATTTAAATAAACACCTGTATAAGTATCTGTATTCATTAAAATATCTGTATTTGAATGTTTATTCATTCATTTAAAAAGAAACTATTTATTTATTAAATAAATACAATTTTAAATAAATACAGATTTATTCTATTTATATTTACACATTTAAATGCCGATTTTTAAATAAATACAGATATTTAAATTAATACAGGTATTTATTTATGACATTCATACAAACATAGACTTGAAAACACCTCTTATACGATGATCAAGTTTTTAATTTCTTAATCTATTGTAATTTTATTTTAAGGGGGCAGCAAGTCAAATGTCAGGGTGATACAACAAGCTGCTTCACGGTTTATTAATATTTTAAAAATGTTAATCCGCCAAATCCAAGACACATGGTGGGACCAACAAAGTCATGTGATGCGACCAGGATACAAAGGCCAGTAAGTCACTTTATAAGTATAATGTAATATAATGCAAATATAAGGTAATAATAGCTGAAAACCAGGCAGCTGTTTCAGACAGAGCTCATCAGTCCACTTGCTTCGAGCCTCATATTTTTTCGTCAACTTATTTATGAGCGTTTCATAGGTGTATGTATGCAAAGAGATGTACAGTATCAGGCTGTATTTCACATTAGTGAGTATAAGTATTTTATATGCATTAAGCATTCAGTAATATTTGACTACTTAATGTGTATGCAAGAACCATGCCACACTCAAAATTGCTTAAAGCTACACAGTGTAACTTTTTTAGTTTATTCTTAGCTAAAAACACTTAGTTCTTTCAAAAAATATATGTGCTCATTAATGTATATTTACTTCGTTCAAGTATTAAAGTATTCTCGTGAGTGTATAATATGCCATTGAAAATGCATACGGGTAAGGGGTTCTAATGTCGGTCGCCATGTTGCCCCTCCATCTTGAAAGTACATTAGCCAAAGAGGGACATACCCGTTAATTCAAGCTTCGCCTTTCGCGTATCACTTGAAGGATAACTCATGGACGAGGTCGAACTGGAAGCCATGTTAATCTTGGACTACATTGGCCACCGTAGGAGTTAAAACGAAATCAGAATTGAGAGGAACAGAATTTAATATTCACTGGATGGTCATACACCTTTTCACCACTAGATGGGGGTAAAAATCACACAGTATAGCTTTAACCCTCTGGGCTTCTTCGTCCGAAAACAGACGAAAACTTTTACGTTTTGAATTGTAAAATGAATTGACTTTTGTTGTATTACCTATATGAACACACACAAAAATCTAGGAGATGATTCTGATATGTTAAAGGGTCGTAAAAAAAAATAGTCACACTTAGCTTCCTCCCGGTCAAAAACGGACGACATAGGAAATGAATGTGAAATACGAAAAAATAGGAAAACTCAGAGAAACTTTTGGTGCTTCAAGCTACAGATCAGCCACTGTGCAGAAAAAAAAAAAGTGTACAGCAATGAAGGGGTGACACTAAAACATCAAGAGTGCAAATAAGACAGGTTTCTTCTATCATTTAAAAAATTGTTTTCCATATGAGGCCCGAAAGAAAATAGTAGAAAGTACACATTTATCTATTATTGACTACGGTGATATTTTGTACATGCACGCAGCTACTTCACTACTTAGGAAATTAGACACTGTGTATCACGCTGCTTTACGCTTTGTTTCTGGTGCAGAGTCACGGACGCATCATTGTATTTTATATGATACTTTAGCTTGGTCATCTTTGCATCAAAGGAGAAAGCTACATATGTATTTATTTATTGCAAAAGCTCTTTTAGGTAAATTACCTTCTTATATATCAAGTCTTTTAATTTATTACACAAATAGTTACTACACTAGGTCTGGCTCTCATATTCGGCTAAAAGTCCCAAGGGTATTGTCAGAATCTGGTAAAGGTGCTTTTTCTTTTTATGCTCCTTGGGTTTGGAATGAATTACAAAATGTACTTAATTTAGATGCACTTCCAACCCTGACCACTTTTAAACGTCTCCTGTATACTCTTTTAAAGGACACTTGTAGTTGTTTTTCTTGATTCGCTTCTATCTGCTTTGGTCTGAAATGTGAAAAATGTGGAATTGTTATACTGTGATTCTCGTGTGTGAAACTTAATGTGCTGCCATCTTGACCAGGTCTCTCTGGAAGAAGAGATAGTAAGTAATATCTCAATGTGATTCTCCTGGATTAATAAAGGAAATAATAATGTGCAGGACTTAAAAGTTGGCAAAGTGACAGAAAAAAAAAAACGCTTTCGGATTCATAAATACATTGATGATATACAGAGATATATATATATATATATATATATATATATATATATATATATATATATAAAATCCACCTTATTCTGCTCTAAACAATGCGCGCCGCCATGACGACGACTCCGGTTGCCTACTTCCGGTTTGCACTGTATTAGCAGTGAGAGAATGAGTTCAGGCTCTATCTATGTGCTGCTGTTGGTTGATTTTACAATTCAAAGAAGATAAAAAAAAAAAAAAAAAACTTTAGAAACTGGGTGCTTTGAGCATAAGATTAAAAGGAGAGAATGCCTATGTCCGGTTCGGATCAGCTACATTCAGTGCCAGAGAGTAGACGTTTTTGGTTAGCTGCGCTAAAACTGAAGCATCCAACGAAAAAGGTGTAATACGTTACCAGTATGGATGGGCATTTCAAGCAAAAATAATATTCGAAGATCGCTGGGTATTATTCAATTATTATTTGAAAATAGCACCCCTCCATCACATCACGCACACATAGCCTACATATTTTTAAATAAATATAATAAATATATTTAAAAAAAATAAAAACTAAACATACTTTTTATGTTTAAGTTTCACAATATAATGTTTTTTATTTATTTGTTTATTTATTTCATCTATGTTGATTATATGAAAAGGGAACCGCATGAGATGAGTCAGATATGATCATAATGCCCAATATATCGGAAAACATTTGGAATGGCTCAGACATGATTTTGACCACTTAAGTTTTGTTTTGTAGAAAGCCTTTCTGTAAAGTGAAATTCGTTTAGTAAAAATTGTATCTTCATTTGTATCAATGTTTTATCCACAAATTGCCTAGAATAATAAATATGACATATGACAAATATAGCGCTTCTTATTAATAAACGAAACTCAGCGTATAAGTTAGGCTACTTGCCTCACATACATGAGAAGTATATTGAAAGCTTGAAATGTGTACTTTTAAACAAAATAATTAAAAACGAGCAGAAATGGGCTGCTCTCTGCTTATGTAGGTTAATTCGTATGAAGTGTGCATTTCTCTCTAGGCGCGTTCACTACTGCGAAGATGGCGAGTCAGCATCATCAAATTTAGTTGCAGTCGATACTTACAGAAAACACTAGTTATTAATAAACAATTCAAATGTTTAATGCATAATCATTACTTTTGCCGTTTTCTTTTATTGTGGAAAGCTTATGCGTGCGTTGTGATGCAGAATAGGCAATATTACGAAAACGCTCATTATGGTTTAGTATTCTCTCCCATATAGTATACATAACTTCCAACCCAACTTCAGTCGTGCACGGACAGGGGCAGCCCTACTTATTTATTTCACATATTTTCTAATCAGCACATCACTGCGGCGTTCTGAGCAAGCGGCGCAATCTTCATAAAGCTTAGAACCGGAAAAGGACAACCGGATTCCGGTTCAAACCCGCTATGAATCATGGGTAAATTCGCTAACCAGGAAAAAGGTGGATAGAACAAAAATCTCATATCACTCCCTTGTATATGCTCAGTTTTCAGGTGGTAATATGAGCTGTGCAATCAATGCATCAGACGTCTCTCAGGGGTGAACAGAGAAATGTATTTAGTACAGGCCAATGTTACTTTGCTCATTAGACTGTGAGGGACATCAGACTTGTCTGACCTTGTCGGTATGACCTTCACATACCAGAACGGCTTTCTGGAGGTGTGTCTCCTAAATGACCCCCATTGAGGACCCCCTCCTTCCATCCTTCATGTACTAGCAAGCATGCTTAGTGGTTGGTAAATTTAAACACACAACCAGTCAAAAGCTTGGACACAATATACATTGAGATTTTTTTCTCTACAAATATAAATTGTGCTTATACATTTTTTTTACATAACTTTTAAATAATTGGTGACAGGCACAGCATAGTGAAGCTAAAGTAGCCCACAAGCGCCTAACATACACTACTGTTCAAAAATTCGGGTTGGTAAGATTTTTTTGTAATGTTTTAGGAAAAAGTATCTTATTCACGAAAGGCTGCATTTATTTGATAAAATACAGTAAAACAGTAACATTGTAAAATATTATTTTATTTTTTTAAAGTTTTGCATTATAATATATTTTAAAATGTAATTTATTCCTTGAATGGCAAAGCTGAGTTTTCAGCATCATTACTCGAGTCTTCAATGTCATATGCTCCTTCAGAAATCATTCTAATATGCTGATTTATTGCTTCAAAAAGATTTCTAAACATCTAATTATCTAAGTACATTTACATTTAGTCATTTAGCAGACGCTTTTATCCAAAGCGACTTACAACTGAGGACAAAACCAAGCGAGTCATCGGGAAAGGCAAAAACAACGCAAGAAGTGCTCAAAATACAAAGTTCCCACATAGCTCGGAGTAGTATAAGCCAGGCAAGCGAGGATTTAAAGGAAAGGGAAAGTTTTTTTTTTTTTGTTATGTTAAGTGCTCCCTGAAGAGATGAGTTTTCAGTTGTCTTTTGAATGCTGTCAGGGATTCTGCATTCCGGATGACGGTGGGGAGATCATTCCACCAGTATGGAACCGTGAATGAGAAAGTTCTGGAGAGTGATTTTGTGGCTCGCTGTGAAGGTACCACGAGCCGCCGCTCATTGACCGATTGTAGGCTTCTGGTAGGGATGTAGACTTGCAATAGCGAGTGACAGGGACGGACTGGGACTACAAAACGGCCCTGGACTTTGATTAGGCCCGGCCCAAAGCAATAGACGCGCGGAAACTCGACAACAACAATAACGCCTGCCGCCTGGCATGAGTGTCACAAGACTTTAATTGTGGCTCATGATACTATACCATCCAAATTATAGCTAAAAGCATATTATACAATCTATTCCATGCTGTCTTAAAAATGAATTTATTAATAATCTTAATTAATTTATGCAGTAATTAATATTAGCTACTGCACAAATAATAATACCACATCTAAATGAAAATACACAAATGTAACTTCTGTATTCAAAATCTTCAATGTTTGTAAACATTAACTGTAACGTTACCAATTTTTTTAAAAGTAAAAGCACAACATATTTATTAATATTAGCTGCTGCATGTGGTATTTTTCAGCTAAAATTTTTAAGTTCAGCTGTTTTAACTACTGTAATCATTAAAAATGTAGCACGCTGAATATCACTTCCTAACATCTTTCCTAGCAAGTAACTTGCAAAGTAATTTCTGATTAATTCGATTCGGGAGTAGTAGAGCTAAAAGCCCGTCCGCACAGACAATTGATTGGTTGGATCCTTACATGCGCTTCGTGAGGCACACACGCGCACACTAGCACACACACGCAAGGTCTCTCGCTCGCTCCCTCTCTCTGCCGTGTGCGCTCTACGCATGCGCGCAGTGGTGTAGTCTACGTGATACGCAGGTATACGCCGTATACCCACTAGAAAATGTCAAGGATTTCCGTATACCCACTTTAAAAAGCGCGAGGATTCGTAACATCGTTTTGTGAAAGAATTTTCATTCATAAATTCACCCGCCGTGACGTCTGTGTTTGCGCAGCGACGGATCGAATCGCGGAATCCAGCAACAAATGTAACAGCCTACTGTAAAGCGGAACGTCACGCGATTTGGCCATTTTAAATGAATAAATCAAAAGTAATGATACAATGAATCAAATCTCGATATGTATTAAGTGTCTATGAGCTCAGAAAGACTGCTATTGAAATAAACTCGGCATGTTCTGCGTGTTTCTGTGAATGAGAGCTCAATGTGTGCTCTAGGCTACTTCACACTGACGCGTTGCGCGCGACACTCGTGGTGTTTTCAGCGTCTATGAGGAGGACATGCACACATTTGAACTTCATCGCAGAGCTTTTATGAGAGTCACTTCACACGAATTTTACCATTTCATTTGATAAAACTATCGCCATTCATTCGTACCATATACACACGCACAAACTTTAAATTCTTCATGACAACCTGTCAAAATCAAAGTTTTGTATAGGCTAACTTGAAGAAAATATAACAGAAATATATTACTATTGCACAGTAGAGTATACTTCAAGTAGGCCTAATAATAATAATAATAGTTTATTAAAACACACAGAAGCTCAAATGTCTTTAATTTACAACCCACCAAAATAAAAGTTTGTAGAGATAAATAAAGTAACTCGAGGGAATTATGAAAGAAATTGCATAGTAAGATGTACATTTTAAAATAACAATAATGAAATATTTTAAATAATTTTAAAGGAATATCACATCTTTTAATTGTCAGCTGATAAAACCCGGTGGGGGGGGGGGGGGGGGGGGGGGGGGGTCTGGTATATCACAGTATACTCACTACAAAAAACTAGACTACACCACTGCATGCGCGCTCTTGCTCGCTCTATATCCAGGAGATTTTAACTAATTTGCGGGACTCAGGGAGCCGCTATCAATATGCGGGAGACTCCCGAAACTTGCGGGAGACTTGGGATGTCTGTGACTGCGTGTGTGGCGGGTGGTGGGCCGGCCCGCCGGCCGTCCTGGAGCACCGGCCGTTCTGTGATTCTCCAGATCACACAGATGGCCAGTCCGCCCCTGAGCACAACAGATTGCAATAGCCAGGGCATTTATCTTATTCTGATGACTTGCACTGAATGGAATCAGACAGTTTTGTGTAATCCGGGCAGTAGTTTGATAATCTTCATGTGAGAAAAGGCTGATTCACATAAATAAGTTGAGCCAAAAAGTGCAGTTAATGAGGCACATTTTCTGATATTTGGATACTTTTCTTCAGCAAAAAGGTTCCAAAACTGTCCACTGGCCCACGCCTTCACCTGAATGTCAGTCTGCAGTGCTAAAATCTCATCCTCCAATGCTGATGGGTTCATCTGAAACAGCTTTCCCATGTAACGCTTACTGTCAAGCCGTGCAGGCTCCTTTCCTTGCGCAGTTCAGATGCAATGTTTTGGAAGTTGCCTATTTCGTGACGCTGCAGCTTAGATGTGAGTAACTGTAGTTTTCGTTTGAAAGCATTAACTGAGCTGATCATGTTGACCACCGTAAGAAAAGGACATTGTGAAAATAAAAATCTTCCTCCCACTCCGCATGGAAAAGGTTTTTGGCTTTATGCTTGGTACCGCACTCATTTTCAAATGGTTGGAGTTTATGAATGAATGAATGAATGTCATTTGTGTTTGCTACCGATTACGAATACTGCTAGCTTTGTTTACAATTTCGCGCTCTGTTCTCCGCATGTGTTCTCCGAAGCCTGTGTTGGAAAGCATGCTAGTTGTCGTGGCAACCGAATAAACAAAAATCTCGCCTGGTCAAATTTATTCGTCAAGTGCAATCAGACAGAAAATAAAGGAGAAGGAATAAGGACAGTGGCACAATGCTATATTTATTTGTATTCAAATTTAACAAAAGCATATATTACAATTATGTGCGATCTACCAGCATTGTCTTCGCGATCGACTGGTAGATCGCGATCGACCTATTGGGCACCCCTGCTGTAAACATACAGAGCCCTGTCAGCTGGCATTATTATTAAATGTTAAAAATAACATCTCAAATTAAATATAATGCGTTTTTTATAAAAACAATGTTATAATATTTTAACGATATAGGTAAAAAAATAATAAATATGATTAATAATATGATTAATTCTCATATTCATTGTAACACTGTATTTTCTCTTACTTGTAGACTGTTGGATATAGGAGGAGGAGGGCCTGTTCTGTCGCTGGCTGGCTTGTCCGGGTCCTTCAGCAGGAGGAAATAATCCAGGCCTGTCCACACTGCTGTCACGGCGTTGTGCTGGCAGAAGAAGACAAAAGGCTTGAACTCCAATGCAAATACTTTTACTAACAAAAACTTCAGGCAGGTACAGACAGGCAAGATATCACACACACGCAAAAAATAGAACTAACTACTGACAAAAGAGAGACTGAACTGAAGGAACTAAATACACACACTGATGAACAGAAACAGGTGACACAAATGATGATAATTAACTAGAAACAGGTGAATTAACTGAGGGATGATGAGGAGCGGGAAAACTGAACAGGACTAAACCAAAATACAAGGAAAAGGGGGAAACAAAGAGTCAAACTGTGACAGTACGCCCCCTCCCAAAAAGGCGCGACTTCGCGCCGTAAAACAGCAATGGGGTGGGGGGGTGGGCGCCCTGGAGGCTGAGGAGGACGTGGTCTGGAGGAGGCCTCCAGGGCGGAGCAGGCTGAGGGCGTGGCCCGGGCGGAGCAGGCTGAGGGCGTGGCCAGGGCGGAACAGGATGTGGGCGTGACCACGGCGGAGACCCCTTCGGGTGGCCATGGTGGAGGGACCCCTTCGGGTGGCCATGGTGGAGGGACCCCTTCGGGTGGCCATGGTGGAGGGACCCCTCGGGCGGCCATGGCGGTGCGGACCCCTCGGGCGGCCATGGCGGTGCGGACCCCTCGGGCGGCCATGGCGGTGCGGACCCCTCGGGCGGCCATGGCGGTGCGGACCCCTCGGGCGGCCAGGGCGGAGGGACCCCTCGGGCGGCCAGGGCGGAGGGACCCCTCGGGCGGCCAGGGCGGAGGGACCCCTTCGGGCGGCCATGGCGGTGCGGACCCCTCGAGCGGCCATGGCGGTGCGGACCCCTCGGGCGGCCATGGCGGTGCGGACCCCTCGGGCGGCCATGGCGGTGCGGACCCCTCAGGCGGCCATGGCGGTGACCTATAGCCCCCCCCCCCGAAAATTTTCTTGGGGGGAGTGTCAGGGACAGAGACAGGCTCTGGCTGGGCGTGGCTGACGTGAGCGGGCTCTGGCTGGGCGGCGGTCTCTGGCTGGACGGCGGTCTCTGGCTGGACGGCGGTCTCTGGCTGGACGCTGGACGGGACCAGCGGTGAAGGCTCAACTGGGCTGGACGGGGCCAGCGGTGAAGGCTCGACTGGGCTGGACGGGGCCAGCGGTGAAGGCTCGACTGGGCTGGACGGGCCAGCGGTGCCGCGGCGCCGGAAGGCTCGAGGGTGGGCCGTGGCTCGACTGGGCTGGACGGGGCCAGCGGTGAAGGCTCGACTGGGCTGGACGGGCCAGCGTGAAGGCTCGACTGGGCTGGAGGGACCAGCGGTGAAGGCTCGACTGGGCTGGACGGGACCAGCGGTGAGGCTCGACTGGGCTGGACGGGACCAGCGGTGAGGCTCGACTGGGCTGGACGGGACCAGCGGTGAAGGCTCGACTGGGCTGGACGGGACCAGCGGTGAAGGCTCGACTGGGCTGGACGGGACCAGCGGTGAAGGCTCGACTGGGCTGGACGGGACCAGCGGTGAGGGCTCGGCAGGGCTGGACGGGACCAGCGGTGAGGGCTCGGCAGGGCTGGACGGGACCAGCGGGGAAGAAGTCTCTGGCTGGACGGTCTCTGGCTGGACGGTCTCTGGCTGGACGGTCTCTGCAGGATGAGAGTGTGCTCCGGATCGTGACGCAACACTCTCCAGGCACCGGATGACAGTGTCTCTCCAGCCTAGACCGGTGGTGTCTGGGAGGTCGATAGCGTGGTTAAAGGTGGCCCCGATCCGGAACAATGTGCACAAACGCTCATCATCTTGATCGCTGACAACAGCAATGCGGACAAAGCCAGCAACAAAAGAAAAAAAACTTTGGCTCTCCTGAGCCAGGACGATAATTCTCACCCCATCGTCCATCTTAGGGCGGTCAGTAGTTCTGTCACGGCGTGGTGCTGGCAGAAGAAGACAAACTCTTGAACTTCAATGCAAATACTTTTACTAACAAAAACTTCAGGCAGGTACAGACAGGCAAGATATCACACACACGCAAAAAATAGAACTAACTACTGACAAAAGAGAGACTGAACTGAAGGAACTAAATACACACACTGATGAACAGAAACAGGTGACACAAATGATGATAATTAACTAGAAACAGGTGAATTAACTGAGGGATGATGAGGAGCGGGAAAACTGAAAAGGGCTAAACCAAAATACAAGGAAAAGGGGGAAACAAAGAGTCAAACTGTGACAACTGCGAGGTGCTGCTGTTGGGTAACCGACATCAGGACCACAGCTATGCCGCAAGTGTGGACCACCCTGGTGGACAAATACACAGCATCGGCGAACCTCATGAAGCCATCAGAATTTTTTCCCGCTGCAATCCAGCTTTTGGAGGGGGAATTTGCAAGGCACATATACACTTTCTGGTCTCACAACAAGATCACCCAAAACATGGAAAGGACTCTGGGAAGTCTGGGGGTGTTCAACAGCCTCTTTAGCTTGCACCCTAAGCATGGGGCAGAAATCCGCGAGAGGAACAGGAGGCTGAGCAAACAGCAAAGCGCCATAGCAGCTCAGAGAAAGCTGTCCTCCTTCATGGTCTGAATGGAGCTGGAGCATTGCTGTGGCTGTTCCTGTTGAGACGTTTTTTTTGTGAAGTGAACAAAGTTTAAAACAAGTAGCCTAAATACATTTTGGAAGAAGCTACAAATATAAATGATCTTTTGAGTTTTTTGAGTTTTTTTTACCACATGGAACAATTGTTATTTATTAATTTGCTATTACCACTGTTCTACATTGTTTTAAAGAAAATCAAACTTCAATTAATGCATCCATTTATTTTAACTGAGCTCAGAAGGTATACGTTTTTTCTAGAGAAAAATCAATAAATGCAACATCCGTAAATTAATGATGTTAATATATAAGGTCCTTTTACTTTTCACTATTGCCACCATAAATTGGCTAGGCGACATAGCAGATAACCAGCCAACAGCCAGCCGAAGAAATCAAATGTCGCTGCCATTACCCCATTGTTTATGGATAAAAAAAATGTATCATTAACACCAGTGAGAATTAAAAAAAAAACCTCTGTAAGTAATATACATATGTAAAATATTCGCGCATTTTCCTTTTTACATTAGCTAACTAGAACTCTTTGTAACTTGTGTATTAACCGAAAGAGCCTTGCCGAAGTGAATTGCCGTAAAGCAGAACTTCTGGCAGTATG
Source organism: Chrosomus eos (assembly GCA_036326025.1). Taxonomy (NCBI): domain Eukaryota; kingdom Metazoa; phylum Chordata; class Actinopteri; order Cypriniformes; family Leuciscidae; genus Chrosomus; species Chrosomus eos. The sequence goes on from CM070822.1 coordinate 27,661,322, forward strand.
AAAATATGTGACATCATCACATTTTTTGAACGGATTTTTAGAAGAGATAAGTAAACTTAAAAATGCAATTTTCAGCTGAGTGTATTATCTTTAATAAAAGTAACCAGACAGTGCAAATTCTCTTCTATTAGACATTCTCTGGTATGTTAAATACATTTTTTTATTTATTTATTATAGATGATGAATATTCATTTATTTATTTTGTATTGCAAATGAAAGGATACAAGACATTAACAGTGAGAAGAGAAAACAAAATACAAGGAGGACATCAAAAGAGATTGGATTAGGCTACACAAATCAATACAATTTTACATTTTGTCAATATAAAAAAATATAAAGGTTCTTTACAACAGACTCAATGATATTATTTGTTTTAGAAACCTTTGAGTTTAATTAAAAAGGTACTTTATATCAGAGGAGAATATTCTTAAATCAGTATCATTGAATGGTTCTGTCTTTATGAAGATAAGAAGACAAATCAATAATACCGTATAATCAAGATTTTTATCGTTAGAATGAAAATCTGACAAAAAAAGATAGATTCTGTCATTTGCATGTTAAATAATCTGAAGTTATTGTTGTTTAGCAATGATGCAACATTTATTATTTATAAACGATTAGCTCGGTAGAGCTAGGGTAGGTAGATATCAATTCATTTTGTATATCAATGGATGGGTCTATAATTTATTTCGAGAGACAAAAAGTTTTTGACGGTCAGGTTTATATCTGGCTTAAACTTAGTTTACCATGTGTAGGTTTAGCTACCCTAGTCTTCTCTACTCACTTTAAAATTAATTTTCTTTTTAATTTTCTTTTGTTGCCTGTCTTGCGTGAGATGGCCTCTTCTGGTAAGACCCTGTTTACTCCTTGCATTAAAACATAGCCTACTCCACATGGTTTCTGGGGCAACATTATAGTAGATATTGGAAATATGTGAACTTGTTTTTTTACAGTCTATGGTGTGAACACACACAAGACACATTTATAATAGGCATATGTATATATGTATGTAAATCTCTTTCTCCAAGTAAAGAGTTGAACTGCACACTCACTCAAATATTTTGATTATTTCCAACATCACATGATAAAACCCACATTAAAAACTTTTCCCATATGGTTTGAATGGGAATATATAAGTTGTTTCTTATAAATGAGATGATATAATTTATATCTTAAAGGGTACCTATTATGGATTTTTGAAAATTGCCCTTCATGTAGTGTGTAACATAGATCTAAGTGAACGAAAACATCCTGCAAAGTTTTAAACATGAAAGTTCACCGTATACAAAGTTATTGTCTCTCAAAAGTAAGAGTCGACTCTGAGTCGCTGATATGAATCGTTCGACGAACGATGCTTTTCTTTTGTCTAGATGACGTCAACTTGACAAGTTATTTGAATAAGATACGCCCACTCATTGCGTTCGGAGACGCCAGGGAAAATCATGTCGACGAGACGCTGTGTTTTGAAGTGCGACGCAAAAGCAAACTTCTTTCATCTGCCCAGTGAGGAGGATTTGAAGACTCAGTGGCTACAGTTCATATATACAACTATACCACAGAAGTATAGCCTTGTTCTGAGTTCGCGTCATTTTGAAGATGATTGCTTCACAAACCTAAATGCTATAAAGTATGGATTTGCGAGCCGGCTGATACTGAAGGAAGGATCAGTACTGATTTTATTTGCATTAGCTTCCTTCTCCGAATCACAACCTGTAAGTATTATTAATATTAATTGTTGCTTTTATGGGTTTTGTAGCGTCGGGGGCGCGATGAGGGAAGGCGCAGTAAGTGTGTGTGTGTGTAAGTTACGCTCAGCGCAGCTTCTAGGTCTCCAATGTAAATTTTTTTTAAATATGTGAAATGTTTGTCGCTGTTATTGGAGTTATCATAAAGAATAGAGCAATACCTTGTAGTACTGCATTGCTTTATCAATATGTTTATGCATTGGGCTAACACAAACAATAACTGACTGGGTCATCTGACCAATCACCACAGATTAGCGTCGCGCAAAGGAGGGGTTTGAAAAATGAGCTGAAAAACGAATCATTAGGGAGTCGGTGAGCAAATCAGTAAAAATAAATGCATATTATAAGACAAAAAAAGTGTTTTTTGTCATTGCATGCATGTAAAACTGTTGTTGGGGACTCCCAGAACAATATTAGGAACATTTTAAATGCCATAATAGGTACCCTTTAATATACATTGTTTTATAAAAATAGCTTACTGGTCTGGACTAAAATGTATGTGCACCTAATGTGGGTTTTATCATACTCTGTCTTTACCAAATTCTTTTTAACCTGCATCTCATAAAGGTGTGTGTTTGCTTTAGCTACAAGAAAATGAAAATCTCTCTCTCTCTAAACTTATAAACACTTATCTTTTTTTGCGACTTACAAAATAAACAACTTACAGAGACATACATGGACATGTTTTTAATGTCATTTCAATTCTCTCTGCACAGGTCATCATCGGTGGCCTTTTTCCACTATTGTTCCACCAACAAGTGCTTGTGCCGTTGTACTTTGAAGATCAGGAGCATCACCTGACATCAATTCTGGACACACACACACACACACACACACACACACACACACACACACACACACACACACACACACACACACACACACACACACACACACACACACACACACAATCAAATCACCATGGATGTTCTTTTTAATTTTTTTAATGTTTAATTTAAATTTTCAGTGAGCGGGAGCCCTTTGACAGGAGGATAGAAAAATTGTTAAAGAACAGGGACAAACCATAGGAGAGTCATCATAATTCATAAATGGTGTTAATAAAAAATAAAAAAAAATTGTGAACAACAATATTGTCACTCAGTCTCCCATTTAAAAACCTACTGTGAATAGGCCTATAACTGCAGTAGGTCATGTACTTGTCATAACATAGTTGAGTGAAGAAAGTGAAGCCAAACTGAATATCTACAGACTTTTTAATCTGTGCAGATCTACACCATGACGTTTATATTTAAATGAACAAAAAACAAAAAAATTGTCAAGTCTATGGGCGGGTTGTTAAAGGGCACCTATTATGCAAAATTCACTTTTACATGGTGTTTGAACATAAATGTGTGTTGGCAGTGTGTGAGCAAAACCACCCTAGAATGATAAAAATCCACCATATAGTGGTCTCAGAACGAGCTGATCTGAGATTCGGCGCTTTGTGGCGTAGAATTGCGCAAGCCCCACCGACGTGGTTTGATTGACACTGTGGTTTTGGCATAGACCCCGCCCTCGGTGATCTGTACTAGAGGTCTTCACAGGTCTATTTGGATCCGAAAACCCGATGTCCAACCCGAGACCCGAGAGGGTTCGGGTCCAAAACTCTGACGAGTGTCTCGGACAGGGGTCAGGTTCGGTATTAGTAGCCTCGGGTCTCAGGTAATTAAAAATAAATATGCCTTTTCCAAATGGACCTGACAAGACCCGAATTCTTTTAAACTATGTTGGGCATTTAACAAAATTGCAGTATTTAAAACAACTCTGACACCGTTCTCTCACGTTCTTTTTCTAAGTGAGAGAGCGAATCCGTGCTTCTACGTGCAATGGGCTATAAGTATAAGCACGGTTGCCTCCGCATTTATTTACTCAGTTGCTCGCTCCACATAAACCAACCCCTCCCTTTGCCAAGAAGAACTAGTGCGCCATCATGTGGATGGATGTTTGACTAAATGCAAGTATTTGAATTGCCGTCAATCGATTTTAAAAATACGCGACACTGTCAGAAAAGCATGGAGGCGATAACAGATGTCACAGGGGTGACTAATGGGCAAACGAGCGGCAGGTGTGGAGAGAGGAGTTGCCTGGTGATTGGGGCACATGCTCCCAGGTGGAGTATAAAAGGAAGCCATTTTGAAGGGGAAAGGACTCACAGGAACGGAGACGGAGCGTGCACGCAGCAGGGGAGAGGCCGAGGGGCCGAGGCTGAGGCCGAAGCAGCGGTGTTCAGTGGGATTGAAGTGCTCAGTGAGTTGGAAGTGTTTGAAGAGCCTAAAGGGTTGACTTGGAGCAGTGTTGGATACAAGCTTCCTCAGGAAAACCGTTGGGGTGTGGAGATCGCCAGTTTGAGTTTGCTGGATCAGAGGATCGTTTGTGGGAAGTCTGCTGGACTGAGCTATCGTCTGGATTGGTGCGGTGGAAGGAGAGAGAAGAGATAAGTGAACTGATTTCATCTTATGAGTATTTAAATTGCGGGAAGAGGATGCAGTAAATGTGGATCTGATTGTTGGAAGAGCTATGTGTTTCAGAGTGTGTTGAGGAGGAATTGAAAGAGAAATCCCTCGTGGAGCGAGCGCAACAAACGGAGTGGGGCCTCTGACCAGCCTTAACGTGTGAGTGAATTGCAGTGCTTTTGCCTTATTGATACACATCGATTTGTGGCTGTGGAATTGAGGTGAACACAAGTGTGCTGTGCCTTTGCTGAGAAGTGGCCCTAGCCCCATTCACACGTTGTGGAAAGTACTATATCTGCTCCCCATTGAAAGTCCAGTGTGATACAGCTGCACTGAAGAGGTTATTTTGTACTGTGAAGGTCCTTAATCGTTATTTACTGTTTGAGCTTAAAAGCCTACAGCATCACTGGAGAAACGAACTTTTAACCCATTGTTTCCCCACTGTGAACAGAGATCCTGTGAATCATCACCCTTCTGAAATGAGTCTACTGACTGCTGTCACCCTGTGAACTGAGAGATCCTGTGAATCATCACCCGTCTGAAGTGAGTCTACTGACTGCTGTTCTACGAACGAAAGAGACCCTGTGGATCATCACCCTTCTGAAATGAGTCTACTGACTGCTGTCACTCTGTGAACTGAGAGATCCTGTGGATCATCACCCTTCTGAAATGAGCCTACTGACTGCTGTCACCCTGTGAACTGAGAGATCCTGTGAATCATCACCCGTCTGAAGTGAGTCTACTGACTGCTGTTCTACGAACGAAAGAGACCCTGTGGATCATCACCCTTCTGAAATGAGTCTACTGACCGCTGTCACCCTGTGAACTGAGAGATCCTGTGAATCGTCATCCTTCTGAAGTGAGACTGTGACGGCTGTGCGGTTCTAGGAACGAAAGAGACTTTTAATGTTGTTTTTATTATATTAATAAAGAACTTATATTTATTTTAAATGCTGTGTCTGCCTTTCATGAGTCTCATGGCACGCTCCTCGGGCGGTGGTCCGCTAAGAAGGGGGTGGGCGGCCCGCTGGCGCCCGCCCCTTCACCTGTGACAGACATTGCGAAAAAAGGTGAGGGAAAACGAATATGTAGAACAGAAACATCCAGGGTCATCATCGGTGTGGGCAACTTTTGTGATCATTGTTGATAAGGAAGGAAACTTCAGCGCGCTTACACTTGTGCGTGCGTCTGTTAAGTGCATTTTTGAGAAACGTAGGGCTGCAGGCTGTGCACAATGTAAAGGCCGTTTACGTTCAGGTCCAGTCGGGTTATAAAGGAAATGGCGTCAGGTCAGGTCGGACTCGGGTCTAATTTTTTTGGGTCTGTCTCGGGTCGGGTTTTTCTTAAAAAAAAAAAATGTATGCATGTCGGGTTCGGGTAAGTAGTGATTCGGGTCTATTCGGGTCAGGTACAGTTTTTAGGACCCGAGAAGACCTATAATCTGTACACATCCTCCATTGTTTCAACTACAGCCGGTAATGTCTCCTAAGAAACATAAGTGTTCTGTTGTGGGATGTAATAATGTACATAGTAGTTTTCACTTACTTCCGACATCAGAGCCACTGAAAACTCAGTGGATGGATTTTATTTACGAAGGAAAGGCGCCACTTAAACTTCCAAAATATGTTTATGTTTGCGCGAATCATTTTCTGACTGACTGTTTTGTGAACGAGGGTCAATTCAAAGCAGGACTTGCTTCAAAGTTAATCCTCATCCAAGTGTGGATCGTTGCCTACTGTTCGCGATCCAACGTCACCTCCAGAAGAAGTAAGTGTATTTTATGATTTTTGAGCAAACAGTCATTTCAGTCTATGTCAGCCAATTCAACAACAAATGCGTCTAAAGTTGTTTTCGTCGTCGTAGGATGTCTGTGTAATTTAAACCTTGTTTGTATAGTGTGTAACCCACGTTTATAAATATATTTTTAAAGATATTGTATTTTAAACTGTGTATGTTCTGTAGCCATCTTCTCACATTTGCCACAATAGCACCTGTACGACAAGTAATGTAAACATGATGCAACAGGTCCCTCGCATAAATGTAATTTTGTTTTACGTGGCAAACGTTATCACAGTATTTGTGTTTGTAGTTTCAAGAAATTGCGCCAACGTTTTCACAGTTTGTGTGTGTCTGTGTGTATGTGTTGCTCATCCATAATTGCAAAGGGGACGTGATTACAACTCTATAAGTACATAAATGTATCAAATAACCATTCCGAGACGTCCTCCATTCTCATTTGTGTTTCTTCTGCCGGAGTCTCTTAATCATCTGGGTCTGATTCAAACATGTACGGCTGAATGCCATACAAAACAGCGGGTCTCTCACTCACTCTCAGCTTCTGCTTTTACCGACTGTATATTTGCCATAGGTATCAAGTTACGCCCTCATCCAAAGGCAGGGTGGGGATATGCAGCTCATTTACATTTAAGGTGGTATATACCAAAACAGCTCTTTTTAAAACAGCACCCAAAAATGACATTTTCAAATGGTTATAATAAATTAACTGTGGGGTATTTTGTGCTGAAACTTCACAAATACATTCTGGGGACACCCGAGACCAATATTACATCTTGTAAAAAGGGGCATAATAGATGCCTTTTAATGCATAAGCGTAGATTTAATATTGTTATTTCGCAGTATATTATGAAGGTATTTATGGTGAAAAACAACTGAACGCCTGTGACAGTGAAATTTGTAGTTGTAGAGAATATCCACACATGTGTGTCAGTAAATTTGAAGTCACACAGAGAAATGTATTAAGAGTTGCATACTTGTAGACTTTTTATCTCTTCCATAAACACAACACAACAGTTACACCTTCTTAAATTCTTCATTGCAGGTGCACAAATCCTATTCTACAAATCACAAATTAAGAAACTGGTACGGTCACATTCTTTCTACAGTTTCTGCAGTTAATATGGTGCAAAATGCATTTACACACCTGCGTCAAAAAATGTGAAGTCGCAGATAAATTTTGCTTATCCGCAAATCATGTGAATTCATCTAATGAGAGCTGCACACTTGTAGAATATTTTCTCAAAAATGTCTTGTATATTTTTCTAGCACAAACACAAGTACATAACTACAGCTGCTTGAATCTGCTGCGACGAATCTCAAACACTGTTTTTCGCGTTTAAGTGACCAGTTTCGCGCTCTCTCCCTTTTGCACCATATATCTCTCGAAATGTGGTGCAAAAGTGAGTGGTGCGTCTGTAGAGGCAGTGGGCGGAGCCTACATTAATATTCATGAGTTTCCAGGGCATGCCCGTGGAACTGCTCATTTTAGTTCACGCGATCATTTCTCAGCAGGTTTATAGGATTATTTCAAAAAGGTAAAAATTGATTTGAATTGATAAATGAATGGGCACTGCTTAAGTTAGGCTCTCAGGTTGTTCCAGAGCCAGACACTACACACAGACACGCGTAATTTTTCCTCGTAGTTCTGAAAGCCGGTACTTTAAGTTGGCCATAACCTCTCAAATTGTAACGGCATGAATATGAATAGTTTTTGAATATTTACTGGTAGTGGGACCCAATTTGCTTTATACACTAATTGTGCAGTAAAAAAGCATGTTTTAAATTAAAATTTTAAGCATGTTACTTCATAAAAACAATATATTTATGTTCAAGGTATCCTGCTTTATTAGGATATTAGGATTTATTAGAATATTACAAGGGGATGTAGGGAACTTTTATAATTATTACCCCAGACCTCAATTCCATAAGTTAAGTAAAGCAAAATAAGACTGGAATACAATATATACAGTGCCTTGTAATTTAAAACATACTTAGCTTTATTTATAATTGCAATTTGTTTTGATATCTTCCTTTGTATGTGTCCAATGTGTTATTTCCAGCTCAGTTTGTTGTCTATCGTGATTCCCAAGAATTAGATTTCTGTTACTTTTTCTATTTTAATACCATTTATATTTATCAGTAGTTCAGGATTTTCCTTATAATTGCCAAACATGATCATTTTTGATTTGTTTAGATTGAGTGAATTTTTAAATCCAGCCATGTTTTAATTTGAACTAATTCCTGATTTACATCCTTTGTAAGTCTATTATGGTTATCATTAGAATAAAATATGTTGGTATCGTCAGCAAATAACACAAATTTTAATAGATCTGATACTTTAAATATGTCATTAATATATAAATTGAATAGCAAGGGAGCCAGAATAGACCCTTCAGGCAGCCCACAAATAATGCTCGTACATTGATTCAGTATCCCAATTTTAACAAATTGTTGTCTCTCATCTAAATAGCTTTTAAACCATATTTTTCTAATTTTTGTACAAGAATAGAACGATTGATAGTATCGAATGCTTTTTTTTTTTTTAGGTCTACAAAGATTCCAACAGCATATTTTTTACAGTCTATAGCACTGGTGATTTCTTCCACAGCATCAATAATAGCCATAGTGGTCAATCTTTTGGGTCTAAATCCGTATTGCCCTTCGTTAATTAACTTATACATCGCAATAAATGTATCCAGTCTGCTGTAGAACGTTTTCTCCAATATTTTTGAGAACTGTGGCAGCAGAGAGACAGGCCTATAATTTGTAAATATATGTTTACTTCCGGTTTTAAATAGTGGTAACACTGGCTAATTTCATTTTGTCTGGAAAAGATCCAGTTTGGAATGAATCATTACATATATGTGTTAAGGGTTTCACAATATTATTAATTGTTCTTTTTATTAAGTTCATATTAATGTCCAAATAGTCCATAGATGATTTATTTTTACATTTAAGCACAATAGTTTTGATTTCAGTCTCAGTCACATCAGAAAAGGAAGATGGTTTGAGTGTTCCTTTCTGTAGCTGAATCCATCATTATGTTATTAGTACTTGCTGGGATTTTGGCCTCAGGTCCAATATTGGATTCAGGTCCAATATTAAAGGTGGGGTATGTGATTCTCTTTTTTGTCAATTTTTTCAAAATAACTTGAAATCCTGTTCCTTACCCACTTACAGCCACTGAGTTAGAAGCACTGAAATGAAAATTAAGCAACTTAATCGTCTGTGGAACGGGCAGGACTCGAAAAACTCCAGCCAATCATTTCCAAGACCACCTACAATCATTGGACAGTAAGTTCGTCAATCAAACGGCTGTACCACACACCCCTCCCCCCAGCGCACGCGACCCCCTTTTGGTGTTTTTCCACTGTATGGTACGGTACGGTTCGGTACGGCACGCTTTGGCGCTTTTCCACTGCATGGTATGGTACGTTTCGGTTCGGTACGTCTCACTTGTGGCGCTTTTCCACTGCATGGTACGGTACAGTACGGCTCGCTTCGGCTCGCTTTAAAGGGTACCTATTATGGCATTTAAAATGTTCCTAATATTGTTCTGGGAGTCCCCAACAACAGTTTTACATGCATGCAATGACAAAAAACACTTTTGTTGTCTTATAATATGCATTTATTTTTACCTGATTTGCTCACCGACTCCCAAATGAGTCGTTTGACGACTCATTTTTCAAACCCCGCCTTTGCGTGACGCTAATCTGTGGTGATTGGTCAGACGACCCAGTCAGTTATTGTTTGCGTTAGCCCAAAGCTTAAACATATTGATAAAGCACTGCAGTACTACAATACGCTATATTCTTTATGACAACTCCAATCACAACGACAAACATTTCACATATTTCAAAACCCACACACACAGACCTAAGCGCTGAGCGTAACTGGCACACACACACACACAGCTTGGAGACCTAAGCTGCGTTGAGCGTAACTGACACACACACACACACACACACACACACACACACACACACACACACACACACACACACACACACACACTTATTGAGCATGCTACAAAACCCATAAAAGCAAAAATTATTAACAGTACTTACAGGTTGTGATTCGGAGGATGAAGCCGATCCAAATAAACTTGGTACTGAACGTTCCTTCAGTATCAGGTGACTCGCGAATCCATGAAAGCTTTTATGTTTGTAAAGGAATCCTCATTAAAATGACGCGAACACAGCACAAGGTGGCTATACTTGTGTGGTATAGTTGTAAATATAAACTCTAGCCAGATTCTTCACATGCTCGTCCCTGGGAAGTGAAAAAAAAGTTCGCTTTTGATTCGCACTTCAGAACAGCACGTCGACATGTTGTTTTCACTGTTTTCTGGCGCGCGCAATGAGTGGGCGTGTCTTATTCAAATAACTTGTATAAGTGACGTACGAAAGTTAGAGAAAATGCATCGTTCATCTATCGATTCATATCAGCGACTCAGAGTCGACTCTTACTTTTGAAAGACAATAACTTTGTATACGTTAAACTTTCATATTTAAAACTTTGCAGGATGTTTTTGTTCACTTAGATCTATGTTACACACTACATGAAGGGCAATTTTCAAAATTCCATGATAGGTACCCTTTAAATGGTACCTGGTCTGTTGAGGTTCCAAGCGTACCGTACCGGTACTAAAATGTGACGTGAAACACTGCAGATCTCTGATTGGTCAGACAGAATCGTCACTACCAGCATCATTGGATTTGCGACACGAGACACTAAACCCGCTAGATTTAAATAACCAGTAGACAACAGCCAACGCGGTAGCACCTGTTTTTTACATTCTTGAAAAAAAAAAGAGATCAAAACTTTAAAAAAGAAATGGCTGAATCATGGTCGAGGTGCAGACGTTCCTCTCGTTGGTTGCCGAGGAGCGGGGGCAAAACGGAATGAAAAGGTGTTCCAAGTAGCTCAGCTCTTAGCCGCACACGGCTATCACCGGACCTACAAACAGTGTAACGATCAGTCCCACTCACTTTGAAGGGGTACTAACTGCAGTGGAAAAGCAACCGCGCTAAGCGAACCGAACCGTGCCGTACCGAGTCGTACCACGCAGTGGAAAAGCGAAGCGAGCCGAACTGTTCCGCGCCGAGTCGAACCGTACCGAGCCGAACCATGCGTGGAAAAGCGCCATATGTGCCCATACTCAAAGCTTGTGACGCATGCGCATCTTGTCAGTAAAGCCAGTTCCATGATTAGTAGTAAATCGTCATTACAATCTCTCACATCTGAGTTTTCGCTCGTGCATGATTGCTCTTCCATGTTCTTCGAATGGGTGGAGTCAGGGCCAGCGTTGGAGGAAAGAAGGTAGGACCATTTGAATTGTGTATTTTCAAAATCTGCCGGTCATTTTCCAAATCACATACCCCACCTTTAAGAAATCATTGAACTTATTGACATTGTTTTTCATATTATAGTTTTCAGTATCATTATCTATAAAATAATCAGGATATGCATTGATTTTACGATTGTCTCTTAGCAATTTATTCAGTATACTCCAAATTCATTCATTACTTTTGTTCTCAATTAATTTATTTTCATAGTATAATTTCTTGCTATTGCGTACAATGGTTATCAGTTTATTTTTGTATACTTTATACCGTTCTCCAGATTCTTTTGTTTTTTGAATCATAAATTGTTTATATAAATAATTTTTCTTTTTACATGCATTAAGTAGTCCTTGAGTGAACCATGGACACTTTAGTATTTGTTTCTCCCTCCTATATTGACGCACAGGGCAGTGTGGTAACGCTTCCTTTTACAGTACAGTACTTACAGTGTACTTACCTAGAAAGTACTGGCTAATATAAGGTAAGTACATGGAACAGGGGTAGGTTTAGGGGTAGGTTCAGGGTTAGTACTAGTTATTACCCAGTAATTGTAGTTACTAAAATAAGTACATAGTATTTACATGGGTAACTGGACTGTAAAAGGAAGCGTTACCGGCAGTGTTTGTTATATAATGCACAAAATATTTCCAGGTAAGTATTGTAGGCCCTGTTCACATCATTCTCCACAAGCACTTTAGTCCAATCCTGGTTTGCTACCTCATAATTTAGAGCGTCAATAGACTTCTCAGTTAGTACCCTTTAATATGTATTTTTTTGAGATTAATAGTTTTTTCATAATTGCCATTATACACTACAAATATAGGAAGATGATCAGTTATGTCAGATATCATGAGTCCACTTAATTTGGTTTGATCCAAAGCATTTGTAAACAGACATCCCAAATCTCCGGAAGTTCCGGGAGTCTCCCGCATATTGATAGCGTCTCCCTGATGCCCGCAAATTAGTTCAAATCTCCCGAATCTATAACGCGCGTGCGAGACAGAACATACTGCGCGCATAACAAACATAGAGCGCGCGCGCGCACGCACGACAGAAAGGGAAACACACCTTGCGAGTGTCTCTCGCGCTCTCCTGTGCGCTCGCTATGTATGCGCGCAGTATAGTCTACCAATCCCCCCCCCCCCCCCCCGTCAACAATCCAGTCAACACCCCCCCCCCCCCCCCCCCCCCCCCCCCCGTCAACAATCGGGTCACCAAGATACCTCCCTGAAATTACTTCTTGCAGTTGGATGTCTGTGTAAAGATATTATCAATGAGTGTTGCACTATGAGGGGTAATTCTACTAGGTCTAGAGATAGATAGGAAGAGGCTCATACCATACAAAGCTTTCACAAATTCATCAATTGTCGTGATTCATCAGATCAATATTGTAATCACCACAAATAAATAATGTTTTGTCTCCATGTCTGCAGCCTCCCCATATAGCTTTCAGGTATTCTTTTTTTTCTTCGTCAGTATCGTTCGTTCATATGGTTTCTCTGAGAAGAAATTGTTGTTCTGCAGTTTTATACAGCAGTTCATTTACCATGCTAGGTGTGTTTAATTATTTGTAACCTGGCTTGTCCATACTTTATTTTATGTTGAATTACTTATATTAAGCATTGAGAGAGACTTCAGCTGGTTAAATAAATGTATGCAACTGAGGAAAAGAAAAGACTCTTTGTTTGTTTACTTGTTATTGGGATAATTTCACCAGACTCTTATCAAAGCTGTAATCTTAAATCCTCCATCTTTGTCTCCATAAATGAAAATTTTGAGCAGTTAGTAAGGCACAGGGTGTCATGTTGTTTATACACTGTTCACACTTTTACACAAATAGTTCGCTTTGTTGACAATTAACTACCTACCAGTATCTGCATAGATCTGGAATGCTTTGCAACGATGCAAAAATTGTGAAAAGTGCTATAGAAATAGATTTGAATCGAATTGAATTTATTAATAGGCTAATAATTCGTAAGCATATTCGTAAAATAGTAGAACCAACCTGATCTGCCGGCTATTTGTTTTCGCCCTGCAGCTCAGGGAAACCTGTACATTTATCTCTGCACGCTTCCTTTACAAATTTGCTGGAACCAATCACAAACTGGCTTATCCACCTGGCACGCTATTGTCGGGTTTAATCCAATCCAATTACAAAGCCACTCTGTTTAATTCCTTTTAACCTCTCGACGATGCGATGCTCAATGGTTTCTTTTTAGCAAATAAATCGCTCGAGTGGGTGTAAATACCACAAACTTTTTTGTTTTGTTTGTTTTTTTGCATAACCTGAAAAAATTGCTCGATTCCATTGCTGCTTCAGCGATTACATTAGGCTTGTTCGACTTGAACCGGCGCGGCACAGACAGAGAAAACAGTCGGTTTTGTCCATTTTTGCTTCATTATTTTTAACATTACAAATTAAAACTTTTTTAGTAGGCTATGTGTTTCAGACCATGAGAGCGAAAAGCACGTTTCTAAAGATTCCACATATCGCTGGCTCAGGGCCGTCGCCAGAACATGAGGGTATATGTAGCTACTCATTTCATTTTCATATGGGGGCAAGCATTTTTTATTATGATCTGAGAAACAGATACTCACCAAAACAATAAGATCCCGTTTTATTACTGAAGTAGATAGTAAACAAACTACACCACAACCCTTTTGCATTGCCTACTTCGTAAAAATGAGGGGAAAAAAACGTTTCAATTCCTCCAACAACACAATGATAAAAAACAATACCTGTAGCTTTAATAAGAATCAGTATAGGCCTTTATTTAATTGATACAGTGAAAACTAATGTGTGTTTTTTTTAATTTATTTTTTACATTAGATTATTCAGTTTCTGTTGTTAAATAACCCTAATGTAGGATAACCCAAACACTGTGGTTTACACTGATGTTAAAACAGCACTTCTTATAATGTTCACTTTATAGAAGTTGTAGTGATTGGTAGAAGTCACTACAAGTGGTAGAAGATGGTTATATAATTTTAAATATATTTTAAAGATAACATCGCATTTTCTCAATATCGTGCAGCCCCAATCTGTAGCATATTGATGTGTAACAAAAGCATTCACTGTAAAGTAGGCAGACTACTCACCATTGAAGGCGGCTATTCTCCAAGTGATAGTCATTTATAAATATAACAATGTTTCAAAGTTTCGTTTTGTGTAATAAAGCATATTCATTTTCTGACAGGCGGAGGGCTTCCAATTTAAAAACAAGTTTCAAGTTATTTTTCACCGTGACTCTCCGCTCAATATCCGCTCTTTGCCAGTTTCACATTTATGATTAAATAATAGGCTATTGTTATTTTATTTAATTTATGTTGATTATGAGACATAGTGGGTCAGACATGATTTTGACCACTTCATTATTGTTTTATAGAAAGACTTTCTTTAAAGTGAATTTCGTTTTGTATAATTTGTATCTTAATTTGAATGAATATTTCATCAACCAATGGCCTGGATTTAATAAATAAGAAGCAAACCAAGAACATCGGGTTTAGATTAAAGTGAGTAACAAACGAACCATGTTTCCGCGCGGGCCTTTGATGCCGAAACAATATGTCTTTCTGCTTTTAATGAATGTCTTGCATGTCTCAATTACAGTAAGCATCTGGGAAGTTATGATATTGTCTTGAACAGATTCCGCTGCTTCATATATATATATATATATATATATATATATATATATATATATATATATATATATATATATATAATATATATAGGGCTGTCAGTTAAACGCGTTATTAACGGCGTTAACGCAAACCCATTTTAATGGCGTCAATTTTTTTATCGCGCGATTAACGTGATCTTTTTGTCCTAGCAAACTTTGTAGTTTTCTTTCACATAGCTGCGCTATGAAACCCATTCATTTCAATGGCTTGCGCCGCGCAAATGGTTCGTCGACCAAAGCGCAAGCGGATCTAGACCGTAAACAAAACAACAGGCACGACGCACACACTCGTTTGGGCTTGCGAGCCGGCCAAATAGTTAACCTTTTGAGTGGATGACGAGCGCGAGACGCCGAAATGGATGCCAATAAGATTCTGAATGGAAGGTTTACTTTTAAAAAGTTGCCTAATGTGTCCATTGACAAGACCAAAGTGATCTGTGTGTTTTGTCGTTGTGAACTGAGCTATCATCATCGCAGCACGTCCAGTCTGAAATACCGCTTGATGATGGCCAAGCACACACACACACACACACACACACACACACACACACACACACACACACACACACACACACACACACACACACACACACACACACACACACACACACACACACACACAGCTGATTCGAATTCTCCGCCCCCTCGTCAATATCAGGACCTCGTCAGTATATATTTAACCTTTTTATTGATGGACAGTGTTACATTGTGTGAGAGATTATTTGCTCTAGAGATTATTTGCTCTAAGTGAGAATTTTTGTGTGAATTTGAGCACAGTATATGCCAATGTTGTTTTCAATAAAAACATTTGCACAAAGCAAGCCGATCCACTTTACCATGTTGATAAGAGCATTAAAATGAGAAAAAAATAATGGGACAAAAAGAAATCAAGAGACATTTAGAATAGATAAAAATGTGCGATTAAATGCGATTAATCGCGAGTTAACTATGACATTAATGCGATTAATCGCGATTAAATATTTTAATCGTTTGACAGCACTAATATATATATATATATATATATTATATATACTTTTATTAAGCCTACTCCAGGCAATTCCAAATGTGCTGAGTCCAAGTTTGACTGAAACAATTCAATTCAAGATTTTATTTTAGAAAAGTACAATATCATTATTTTTAAAAATACACATTTAAAAGAAAACCTAATAAAATATGTAGTATTAGCCATTATGTAAATACAGAACTCTCACAACTTACAATCTCACAACTCTTTATTATTTACAGTCCATAAAAATAGGGCATGTATTATACGATTATATATAATACAGTCTTCCCATGTATTTTTTCCTGAGGCATTGTATTGTGTTTTAGGGACCATTAAATTTTTCATCTTGAGCCCCCTTTTTCCACAATAGTCCCTTAAAAATAACGCCAGAAATTCTGCTTCTGATTCTATAGAAAATGAATAATTTACTGTTACAAAAAAAAAAGTCTTATAATTGTTATATTATATGAATATAGTATTAGAATGAACAAGGTAGTACAAAATATATTATTCACTGTTAGCAATATTAATGTCTATTGCAAGGCAATGGCAGCGTGATAATAAATAATTTATTTGTGAAATATATTACAGTCTTGTCTGATGGTCAAAAGCATGGGTAGTCCTCGCTTGGGCTGGCGTCATCTCTTGTTTTAATAGTTCAATAATTTAGGAAGGCTCTACCTCCTTTCGTGTATCCCGGGAACTGCTAAAAGAGTCTAATGATCTTAAAAAGCGAAATGGACTATATCGTGAAGCATCTACCTAGGCCCATTTAATTCATTATAATCAGCAATAAAGGGACCCACAGCAGCCACTGTAAGCGGGCTTAAAACAGTTGCTGCTGTCATTTCCGTAATAAGTAGCCTACCACCTGCTACTCAATCAGTTGTCAGCTATCGCTAGTCTTCCGAAATTTAAGGGTGTACTCACACTAGGCACGGTTGCCATGAACCGGGCCCGAGTACGATTGTCCCCACTCCCCACTCCCCACTCCCCCTCTGGCCTGCACTCACATAGGGTTTCAGCATTCGTGCCGGAGCACGCTTACGTCATTATGGTGCGACGGTTTCGGGATAAACAAGAAGAGCGGTGCTCTCTGAACCAACGCATTCTCATCCTTTGGCGTCATATATGTGACGCCATATGACATTTCGTCGAAATCTTACGCACATGGTACCCTTTAGCGTCAATATAACACGCACTGTTATGGGTAGGTTTAGGTCTGGGGTAGCGTTAGGTTATGACGCCTTGGGATCTGCGTCTCATATTGACGCTAAAGGATGCCTTGTGCGTCGGATTTAGACGCGCGTCACCTGTATGACGCCTTGGGATGAGAACGGGCTGCTCTGAACAGTGAACACAATGCTGTTCCATGCTCCAGCACGGTTAGCGCTCACACTGCATGCGAACCGCGCCCGAGTCCAACTGAACCGTGCTCTGGCCCACCTCTTCCAAGCGGGCCAGGGCCGGCTAATCGAGCCGCGCCCGGGCACGGTTCGGAGCACTCACACTAGTCAAACGAACCGCGCTTTGGTGGTCAAACGCACTCGGGCACGGTTCAAACTGGCTAGTGTGAGTACACCCTAAAAGACATACACCAACAGACCAATACAAAAGAAACGAAGCGGAGAAAAAATACGGTCGGACCTTGGAGTCGAACCCGTCACTAAGATCAAAACGACACTGCTTTCTGTGCACGCAGACCAATGCTACTGAAGGTAGTAGTACGTTTGCTGGGTAATCTAGACATGAATGTAAACAGAAGCTAAAATCATACTATATATCTACATATGATAAAGGAAAAAAGGGGGATACACGTGCCCAATGAAGAAATAAAAATATGACACGATAACAGTCCAAACACTAGTCCTAACAACGTTAGAAAAACAGAACCCTTAAGACGGATCGCCATTCAGATCGCCAATCTACTATATATGTCTTTCCATCTAATTCATTAGATGGGCTGAACTTTGAAGAAAAGGGTGGGACTGATTATATTATTATACAAAACGCCGCTTTTTATGCGCTGTTATATGGATGACCATTGGCATCAGAAACGCCGTCATTGGCTGGATAAAAAAAAAAGCAGATTATGATGGCGATTTTGCTTTGTACACGCCGTAATTTGCAGCGTTTGTACCACAGTACGCCGTACTTTGCGGCGTCTTTTCATCTTAAACGCCATAAACACGTTTGGCGTTTTGAGAATGAAACACGTTTGGTTGGTTAGTGGCGAAATTTAACCCTTTTGGCGTTCCATAGTGAGAGAGTGTGTGAGAGAGAGTATGGCAAGTCAAAGTATTCATATACGCCTGGTCAGGCGTCCGATTGCACACTGACCCGTCAAAAGCATGCGTTTTGATTTACCATAAAAGCGCTTGTTCTTAAAGGCACCTATTATGGCATTTAAAATGTTCCTAATAATGTTCTGGGAGTCCCCAACAACAGTTTTACATGCATGCAATGACAAAAACACTTTTGTTGTCTTATAATATGCATTTATTTTTACCTGATTTGCTCACCGACTCCCAAATGATTCGTTCAACGACTCGTTTTTCCAAACCCCTCCTTTGCGTGACGCTAATCTGCAGTGATTAGTCAGATGACCCAGTCAGTTATTGATTGCGTTAGCCCAACGCATAAACATATTGATAAAGCACTGCAGTACTACAATACGCTCTATTCTTTATGACAACTCCAATAACGACAAACATTTCACATATTTCAGATGTGAAATCTGAACCTAGAAGCTGCGCCTAGAGACCTAGACTAAGAAGCTACGCTGAGCGTAACTTACACAACACACACACACACTTATTGAGCATGCTACAAAACCCATAAAAGCAACAATTATTAATAATACTTACAGGTTGTGATTCGCAGGAAGAAGCTGATCCAAATAAACTTGTGTACTGAACGTTCCTTCAGTATTAACCAGCTCGCGAATCCACACTTGAAAGCATTTATGTTTGTAAAGGAATCGTCATTAAAATGACACGAACACAGCACAAGATTCGGGCTATACTTGTGTGGTATAGTTGTAAATATAAACTCTAGCCACTGATTCTTCACATGCTCGTCCCTGGGCAGTGAAAAAAAGATCGCTTTTGATTCACACTTCAGAACACAGCGTCTCGTCGCCATGATTCCCTGGCGTCTACGAGCGCAATAAGTGGGCGTATCTCATTCAAAGAACTTGACAAATTGATGTCAGCTAGATAGAGAAAAGGCATGTTCGTCTATCGATTCATATCAGCGACTCAGAGTCGACTCTTACTTTTGAGAGACAATAACTTTGTATACGGTGAACTTTCATATTTAAAACTTTGCAGGATGTTTTCGTTCACTTAGATCTATGTTACACACTACATGAAAGGTAATTTTCAAAATTCCATAATAGGTACCCTTTAACTTGCGCTTTGTGGTCACGGAAAACACGCATCAGAAACGCACGGTTTTGCATCAAAACGCACGCACGCACGTTATCGCTTTTGAGGTCACCGAAAACGTATGGAACGCGATCAGGGTCAAAGTCTCTAAACGAAACGCGTAAAATTTGACCGCGTCAACATGCACTGTTTGTTCGCGTTAACGCGGCAAAAAGCACAGTAGCCAATGAAATTGCTGTATTTGAGACTATATTTGTGACGCGCTTGTACGTATGTCTCTGAATAGTATATACGTGTACAAACATCAGATGTCATGTTTATTCATGAAGGATGTCGTAATGGTCGTAATTGTGCATGAGGGATAATGCATTGGTACGTAGTGTGTGATGTCAGCCTTATGTCATGATTTGTCATGCCCTTTTCAGTTGTCCTACGTTCTTTCTCAGGTACAAAAGTAAGCAGCTGAAACCATAACCATGGCTGCGTTGAAACAATATATATATATATATATATATATATATATATATATATATATATATATATATATATATATATATATATATATATATATATATATATAATATGATATTTTATTAACAAGGTTCGGGAGGAGCAGGTGCAGATAATTAACCCAATCAGCACAAGTGGAGATCAATCAGTAATCAACTCAGGACAAGATAAATAACAGCAGAACCCACATTTGTTCCTTGACAATTTATCAGCATCCCACCTCCACCCCATCTCCTGACTTTTAGTTCCATCTCTAGTTCCATCTACTCTTATCATCGTGGGGAGTACTCTGGGTTCGGGTAGAAATTCCGAGCTCGCAGCCCTCCACCCGGACAGCATCCCAAATACACATAACCTTTACCATAATAATTATATGTAGATGTGAACTCGTGACATATATACTAACGGTGTCACGATTTAGATTTTAAATTGAAAATGAATTAAATTAAATCACAATCTTAAACTTCGAATTTAAAAAGTGGAATCGTCGATACTGCCACGCCCCCATGTCACTCCCGTGATGGGAAGTTCGGATCATTTTTCTAGCCGCGTTTCCATTACCCTTCAAATTGCGCAAATTGAAATTGCGAATTGAAATTACGCTCAATGGAAACACGTCAATTTCGCAAAAACTCCCATTTATCGCAAAAAAGTTTTTACGCTCGCATGAGGAGGTTTTTCAGGCAATTCGAAAAAGGGATATTTCGCAAAACTGCAATGGAAACAGTTTTTGCGCAATAACAGTCACCTGACTTAGAAGATGCGGTGTGTTTGGGGTCCGTGATATACGCAAATAATAATAGGCCTAGGCTAATAAATATCATCATTATTATAACAGTTATTAGGCTACATATTTAGAAGACGCTTTTATCCAAAAAAGGAACAAAGCAATTCGTCAAATGTCATACATAATGGTTAGACAACAATAATACAGGGCTAAGATTATCACAAATAAACACAAGATTTTGATGCATATCCAAGTGTTTGCTGAGCTGGCATGCGATTAACGCGAATAGTGCTTTTTCTTATCAACAGTAGAAACAACTTAAAATAGGCATACTCTTCTGGTCATACAGAAAATAATAATACATTATTCGCAACTATGATTTTATTTGTGTAAACTCATAATAACAAGAAATCGTTGTGCTTTTGTAAAATAAAACAATCATAGGCTTTCATGATCTCCGTGAACTGGAGCGCGAGAACTGAAACAAAGTATAGCCTGGGCTAAAGCTTGAAATGTCCACTTTAAAACGAACAAATTCGAATCGAAAGCTAATACCTTCTGCTTATGTAATCAGTATGAAAGGTGTAGGCCTATTTCTCTCTGGTGCATTCGCGCGGCGCGCCTCAGCAGAGATGGTTTTTAGCCGACACTGATTTAGAAAAAAATAGTTTATTAATAAACAATTAAAATGCCTCGTTATTTTTTCAGAGACATTTATTATCATTAGCCTATAACTTACCTAAATCACCTTTCTGTATTCTGTGGTTCCAGAGACATAAATATGGCTCTTCTCATTCAGTATACTGCGGGAAAAATATAATTTCCAGGTTCTAATTTGGCCTTAGAAAACCATTACAATCGACTTTTTTTTTCGTATTAAGTTGGGAATATTATAAATGTTTAATAAAGGGGCAAAAAGTCATAAACAAACATCTGAAATTTAGTCGATATATTATTATTTTTGCGCAGCATTTGTGTAGCCTACAGTTAAAAAAAATGGTGTTCAACTTTGCATTTTAAAAAAAAACAACCACCGTTAATTTTTCGTTTTGAACACGGGTTAAATAAGGAAAAACGAATGGAAACAAATGTACACTGAGTTTGGACAGAGTTCTTTATTAAATTCATAAAAGAAACAATAATTAGGCTAAGGCAATACATGGATTCTAAACCTCAAAGAAATGCCACAATCAAGACCTCGGAGCAGAAATGAGAGAGAAACACCCAGAAACTCCTTATGCCGTTCGCAGTATACGGGTCTTTCCCTGCCATTAATGCTTGGATAAATGCTATGCACGTCTCCTTCCATTAATAATACTAATAATGTCTAGTGTGGATGTGTAATGTCCCGTTGTCATGATGTTTAAATGACTTATCGCGAGAGGAAAAAAAGGACGTTGTATCGCATAACATCAGTTAATGGAAACGCCGTCATTTCGCAATAGTTTTTTATCGACATTTAGAAAAAATCGCAAAAGTTTTGCGCAAATCTGTAATGGAAACGCGCCTACTGACTCTCATTTGATCTTGTTCATCAAAATGAACTATTTTTCTAATCATTTCGTTAATTTCAGAGGCTTTAAATTTTGTACTTTTAACAGGCAAATTCCCCGAACACATCCACCTACGCAATCTTGATCTTATTCTGAATTAAGAAATCATTATAATGCAGTCAAAAATAATTAACAGGGGACATAAATAATTACTTTACCTTCCAAGTCTTTTGTTCATTTTTCGCATGACAGAGGCAATGAATGACTCATCACGGCACGGGAAAAAAACCCACACGTGTTGAAAGGCTGTGAGTCCTCTAACTTAGCTACAGCCAGCCTCAAGATATAGCATGGCAACTGCAGATGCTGGAGACCCATCGACAGAACTTGAACCCCCTCCTCTTTCACTGAAGTCGCCGGTGTATTTTGGATTTCCAGTGAGTTATGTTGACAATATTCGCGTTGTCGACAAAAAAAAACACAGTTTGCAAGCTCTTCAATGTGCGTGTATCATATTCGTCCACTGGCAGCACGACTAACATGGCAGGGCATCTCCGCAGACACCACAAAAACATAGATTTATCGGTTAACCCAACAACTGGAACACAAACTACTCTTCCGTCTTCATTTGGAATTAAACTTCCAAGTAACTCAACTCGTGCAAATGCAATTACAAGCGCCTTAGCAGTATTCATAGCTGCAAATATGCGACCTTATTCGGTGGTGGAAAACTCATTTAAAGTCTAGTCTAAAAATTGCATTGCAACCTGTGCTTAAAAAAAAGATTCGACCTTAGAATCGAAAATTTAATCGAATGGAGGATTTGGAGAATCGTGACACCTTTAATATACTCACACACTTACAGTACATATATATTTACACTAAAAACAGAAATTCAAGGGGGTAAAAATAATTTCTTTCTTAAAATTGAGATTTGATTTCTAAGTGATTGTTACGCACCCTTAGACACAAAGTCTTTAAAGGGGAAACATTGAGGTCAGAAGGTGGTGTAATTAAAATGGCAAGAGACGACACATAACAAGGTATTGTGAAAAAAGAAAGTACGGTTTATTGTACTTGTAAAATATGGATTCAAAAGATGAATAATAGTAATAATAATAATGATAACAATACTTGTTGTGGACACAAAGAAAAATAAACAAAATATACAGACTGAGAGTTCAAAGTAAATAACCCAAGAGAATAAGGACATAAATAGTGAAGCCAAATGAAAGAAAAGAACAAAACAAACTCCGGTTATCTAATCCCCAACCTCTTAACTAACTAATAACAAAAAGTAATAACTAATAACTCTCTAACTGTTCTAACTAATAACAAAACATATAAGGGTGGCGTTCACTTCCTTACCTGGTGTTTGTATACATCGAGTTTGCTAAGTGTTGCTTTGTGTACGTCACGTGACATGTTACCTGAACACGGCAGAACACGTTACACTTGGTAATCTCAAAACACGCCGTCATGGCAGAAAGAAAAAACAACAGGACAATGTCTGTAACAGAAAATAAACACAAAAGCGACAAGCAGAGCGACAGAAAAGAAAACAAGCTGGCATGCGTTCTTCTCAGCTTCCTTTTTAACTCGCGTGGTAAACTTGATAGGCTGCGGGAGGAAAGATGACATCACGACGTAGATGATGATTAACATCTCTCTCAGCCAACAGCGGACGAATGGTGACGCAAGCCTAAGAATGTGATAGTATAGAGAAAGAGAAACAAAAGAAAACACATATGTGCGAGACCACAGGGACGTAACAGTGATCAATTTATGTACAAGTGTTTTCCCACAGATTATTGGTTGTAGGTTGTAGCGCGGCCACATAAGGAGAAGTTTTTATATAAGGTTAGTGCCATATAGCTAAGTATGTTGTGGCACTTTATGTATTACCTTGTTGGTTTTCCTCTGTACGCTGTTATCTTACGAGAGGTTCTCTCGTATTGCGTAAGCTAGCTTACGCTACGGGAAAGATTCCATCTTTCTGAGAAATTGAAGCCAAAAAATTATCCTATAATTTTGTATCCATTGTCAACGCAGTTCAGCTGCAGCAGACCATGAGAGGGCTAGCTAGCCGCTCATTGGTTTGCTCACGGAGAACTGCTTAAGCCTATGAGGGAGCGCGAGTGAACCCGCGACCAATGAGAGTCTGACTCGCTCTCATTACGTCACTGCCCGCCGAAACGGGTGTGGACGAGACTATAAATATCCCGAAATAGGCTGAATAATCTGATTTTTTTCATCCTTCAGCGACGCACCTGCATCTGCTGATCCTGAGAGAGAAGCCGCCGTCGTCGAAAAGGCACCTTCTAGCGAGCGTTTAGGAGACTGAGGAAGCCGGCCGTCTTCGCCACCTTCAGCCGTCCTGTGAGCTAGCGCCATCCGACGGAGTGTATCCTTTACTCAGAGTTATTCCTTTATTGTATCTAAAAGAGCGAGCGTCTTTTTAAAGATGTCTCGGAATTCCTGCGGCTCCTGCCGCGCTCCCCTCGAGGCTGGAGACCGCCACGTCATCTGCGCCCTCTGCCTCGGACCGGAGCACGCCGAAGTCGCCCTCGCCGATGGCGGCTGCGACTTCTGCGATTCAATGCCCATGTTGACCCTGCGGGCTCGACTGTTGGCCGCTAAAAATGCTCCCAAGCCACCTCTGTCTGCGCCGCGGAAGAAGAAACGCCGCGCTCAGAGGCCGCCGGAGCCCCAGCAAGAAGCGTTCATTCCGCCGGAGCCTGTAGCCTCCCGCTCTCCTTCTCCGCCGCTTCCGGACGAACAGTTGCCGCCGAGTGGCCGCTCTGTTGCCTCCGATGACGCCGCGGACATCAAGGACACATGTTCGCGTCTCGCTTCCGAAGGTGAGGATTGGTCCGGTTCTCAGGTCTCCTCGAACCGTGAATCTTCCAGGACTCGCGCTGGCATTGAAGAAGAGCTAATGCGCCTCCTCACACAGGCCGTCGAGCGCCTCGGTCTCGAGTGGTCTCCTCCCCCCGAGCAGACCATCAACCGCATGGACGGCAGCTATTTCCGCCAGCGCTCGACTCCCGCTGCCAAACGGTCTGCGCCCTTCCTGCCCGAGCTGCACGCTGAGCTCTCAAAGTCCTGGAATGCCCCGCTCTCTGCCAGATCTAGCTCTGATTCTTCCACCCCGCTCTGCGTTGTGGACGGAGCCGCAGAAAAGGGCTACCTCACCATCCCTCCTGTTGAACACTTGGTCGCCGCACACTTATGCCCGCCCTCTGCTAGATGGCGCTCATCACCTGTGCTTCCCTCGAAAGCCTGCAGAGCGACTTCAAGTTTTCACGGCCGCGCATATTCAGCCGCCGGCCAGGCAGCGTCTGCACTCCACTCGATGTCCGTGCTGCAAATTCTGCAAGGCGATTTGCTGCGTGAGTGGGATGAGAGCGGAAAGAACCCCCCTTCTGTCGCGGATTTGAGGAGCGCCACGGACCTTGCCCTTCGCGCCACAAAGTCTGCTGCTCTAGCCCTGGGGAAATGCATGGCCGCCATCTGTGTGTCTGAGAGACACCTATGGCTCACTCTCGCCGACATGGGAGATTACGAGCGCGCCGCTTTTCTCAACGCCCCGCTCTCTCCAGCTGGCCTCTTCGGATCTGCCGTCACGGGTATCGTCGACCGCTTCTCCGAAGTACAGAAAGCCTCGCAGGCCATGAACCTCTTTCTGCCTCGTCGCGCTAGCTCCTCTGCAGGCCGCCCACGTGATCAGCCTCCTGCACGAGCCCCACCCCAGCGCACAGCTCAGCACAACCAGAGTGTTCAGCGACGCCAGGGCGGCCGCCCGCGTTCCCGCTCTGACAGCCGTCACAGGCCGCCGCCTCCTCGGGGGCCTCGGCCTAGAATCGCGCTGAAACCTGAGCATCCAAAATCTGCCTAGCACAGCTGAGAAGAAAAAGACGGCACTCTCCCGCTGCGGCCGGACCGCCGTCAAAGATTTGCCCTCTGTTAGTCCCCGCCCAGGCGGCTACTACAGCAGTGTTTTCTGCCATAACCAAGCCGGTCTCCCTTCCCGCTTGCATGAGCACAAACGCTGTTTTCACGGCGACCCAGAGAAATCTCAAAAAGAGCATAAAAGCCTCTTGTGTACGAAATGTGCCCACAACACTGTGTTCACTCATACACAAAAGCACTTCAGTTCCCCTGTCTCACACAGAGTCCACTCTCATAAAGCGGGCCAAGCCCGCTCGAGTCTCAGAGTACATAAGCGCGCCCACAAGCCCGTGTGCGCGTCCCACCTCTGTTCACTCTGTTACAGGGCCCTTACACTCCTCTCCAGGTGTAAGTCCCGCTGCTATAAGCACTATCAGCGCGCTCACGCAGCCCGCGAAGTGCGGCAATGGGGACCATGTAGCCATTCACCCCCTAGCGTCACGCTTCAAAACGTGGGAAGCTATTCCGGGAATCTCCCAGTGGGTGTTAAACACAATAAAGCTAGGCTATCGCTTACAGTTTCGTCGCCGCCCTCCTCGCTTCCGAGCGCGGCTAGAAACTACTGTGAACCCAGAAGCAGTGCCACTGCTCCGTTCAGAGATAGCAAGTCTGTTGTGCAAGAGGGCTATAGAGAGGGTGCCTCTGGCTATGAGCGAGTCGGGGTTTTACGGCCGTTATTTTCTTGTCCCCAAGAAAGACGGCGGTCTCAGACCAATATTAGACCTCAGATCTCTGAACAAAGCTCTCATAAAGAGACCGTTCAAAATGCTCACTATCAGAAAACTCCTCGCGCATGTGCGCCAGGGGGACTGGTTCATATCACTAGATCTGAAAGATGCATACTTCCAGATCCAGATAAATCCCCTTCACAGGCCATTCTTACGTTTCGCCTTCGAAGGCCAGGTTTATCAATACACCGTCCTACCGTTCGGCCTATCCCTGGCACCCCGTACGTTCACGAAGTGCATGGATACGGCGCTCGCCCCCCTGCGGAGTCAGGGGCTGCGAATACTGAACTACTTGGACGACTGGCTGATTTTGGCACAATCTCAGAGAGAGTTACTGTCTCATCGTACAGTTCTCCTCGACCATCTGAAAGCTTTGGGCCTCTCTGTCAACTGGACAAAGAGCGTACTACAACCCAGTCAGACTATCTCCTTCTTGGGTATAGAGCTGGACTCGGTCACGATGACGGCGCGTCTGTCGACGCAGCGCGCGCACCGTGTGCAGCGTCTCGCCGCATCTTTTCAGATGAACAGACTCACGCCTTTGAAAACTTTTCAGAGAGCGTTGGGTTGTATGGCCTCAGCCTCCGCGGTACTCCAGCTGGGGTTACTGCACATGCGCCCGCTTCAGCTCTGGTTGAAGAGCCGTGTGTCTCACCGAGCGTGGACCACGGGCCACCAGCTGATAAAGGTGACGCAGACCTGTATCACAGCTCTGCAGCCATGGTCAGTGGCAGAATGGTTTCAGCGCGGCGTTTCCATGGGGACAGTTTCATGCCGAAAAGTCATCTCGACAGACGCCTCCAACACGGGTTGGGGAGCGGTCTGCGAGGGCTCACCGGCCTTCGGCCCCTGGTCAGCTCAAGAGAGCCTCCTACACATAAACTGTTTGGAAATGTTGGCGGTCGAGAACGCGCTCAGGCGTTTTCTCCCGTGCATTCAGGGCCACCACGTGCTGATCCGTTCGGACAATATGGCCGTGGTCTCCTATCTAAACCGTCAGGGCGGAGTCAGATCCAGGAATCTTTTCCAGCTGACAGAACGCATCCTAGTTTGGTCTCAGTGTCACCTGCTCTCGCTCAGAGCGACGCACGTGCCGGGACAGCTGAACGACGGTCCAGACAGCCTGTCCAGGAACCCCATTCCCCCCGGGGAATGGTCCCTGCATCCTCTTACAGTCCAGAAACTGTGGCGTCTATTCGGCAGAGCAGAGGTGGACCTCTTCGCCTCGGCGGAGAACACCCACTGCCCAATATTTTTCTCAAGGAGCGAGGACGCGCTAGCCCAAACCTGGCCCAGCCGCCCGCTTTATGCTTTCCCTCCGGTCTCTCTGCTACCACAGGTGCTTCAGAGAATCAGAGAAGCGCAGCACTCGGTGCTCCTCATAGCCCCGCACTGGGAGGGTCAGACTTGGTTTCCGGAGCTCACGCAGCTGTCACAGACAGCGCCGTGGCCCATTCCAGTCAGAGCAGATCTCCTCTCCCAAGCTTGCGGCTCGATCTGGCATCCCCACCCAGAGTGCTGGGCGCTACACGCGTGGGTGATCAACAACTACCCGTTGCTTTGCCAGAGGGAGTGTTAAACACGATCATACAGGCTAGAGCGGCTTCTACCAGAAGGCTCTATGCGTCAAAATGGTCTGTGTTCTCAAAGTGGTGCACCGAAAAGGGTCTGGACCCACGGCTATGCGAGGTTCCCTCCTTGCTAAATTTTCTCCAAGAGATGCTGGACAAGGGCAGATCCCCGTCCACTCTTAAGGTATAGGTGGCAGCCGTCGTGGCGTTTGCTGAACCCCGGCGCGGCCAGTCACTGGGCAAAGACGGGCTGGTAGTCCGCTTCCTCAGGGGAGCTAGAAGGATGAACCCCCCTCGCCCCCCTTCGATGCCGATTTGGGACCTTTCCATAGTTCTTGATGCTATGAAAGCTCCCCCATTCGAACCGTTAAGCACCGTGGACCTAAAGTACCTGTCGCTTAAGACCGTTTTTCTACTCGCGCTCGCGTCAGTAAAACGGGTGGGAGACCTGCACGCGCTGTCCACCAGCGCGTCCTGTCTTGAGTTTGGGCCTAATGACTCCTTAGTCGTTCTCAAACCTAGGCATGGCTATGTCCCCAAAGCGATTGGCACCCCGTTCAGGGCACAAGTTATATCCCTATCGGCTCTGCCTGCATCCGATAGCGAATCTGATTCTAATCTCCTATGTCCGGTCAGGGCCCTGAGATTATATGTTACTCGCACTGCTCCGGTCAGACGATCCGAGCAGCTTTTTGTTTCGTTCGGCGGGCGCACCAAAGGGTTGGCCGCCTCGAAACAGTCCCTATCCAGATGGATTGTTGATGCCATTGCAGCAGCATACGCATCAAAAGACCTGCCATGCCCTCTGGGCATCAGGGCTCATTCCACTAGAGGCATGGCCTCATCGTGGGCATGGTCCAGCGGAATTTCCATTCACGACATTTGCGTGGCAGCGGGATGGGCTTCCCCCTCCACCTTTGTCAGATTTTACAATCTGGAAGTACCCGCCTTGCAGGCTAAACTACTAGCAGTCTAGTATGTTTCAGCTCTTCTGGTTGAGCTGCACTATAGGGGTTAATTACACAGACCGAGTTCGCTCTGTCCCTCTCTATAATGTGCTTATGTACTACACAATCACCGGCCCGCTCCGCTGGCCTTTTGTCACAGGTACATGTATTCATTCCCACTTACAGAGTTCCCCGGGGTGCCCCGCGGGACTAATAGTGGATGCTTAGCACGCACGGCGTTGACCAGGGGTTCCCGTAGCGTAAGCTAGCTTACGCAATACGAGAGAACCTCTCGTAAGAGAACGAATCGGTTACCTAACGTAACCTCGGTTCTCTCTAGATGAGGGAACGAGTATTGCGTTCCTGCCCGTGCTTGTGCTACTGGCGATTTTCGCTTCAGTATTTGAAAAAAACAGATTATTCAGCCTATTTCGGGATATTTATAGTCTCGTCCACACCCGTTTCGGCGGGCGGTGACGTAATGAGAGCGAGTCAGACTCTCATTGGTCGCGGGTTCACTCGCGCTCCCTCATAGGCTTAAGCAGTTCTCCGTGAGCGAACCAATGAGCGGCTAGCTAGCCCTCTCATGGTCTGCTGCAGCTGAACTGCGTTGACAATGGATACAAAATTATAGGATAATTTTTTGGCTTCAATTTCTCAGAAAGATGGAATCTTTCCCGTAGCGTAAGCTAGCTTACGCAATACTCGTTCCCTCATCTAGAGAGAACCGAGGTTACGTTAGGTAACCGATTCGTTTTGGGTATTGGGAACCTCATTATACTGTACGCGAGATTTGCGTGTGTCTTCTCTACACGTGGCTTTTACCCAGTAAACAGGAAATGGTTGCCATAAAAGGAAGGAGGAAGGTGGTCTTCGGGAGAAGCTTTTTCGCATTCACAAACCTGACGGAGGGTGTGTGTTGGGTCGGAGGGTGTGTGTTTGGTTTTGTTGGTTGGGGAAAATTGACACAGACACAAACACTTAAAGGAGTCATGGTGTTCATTAGTTTCTTTTAATGGCAGCAGTTGAATATATTAACTAGTCATCCTAATTTATATAGCGCTTGTAACAATGTAGATTGTTTCAAAGCAGCTTTACAGAGACAAACATATAATTTAAGGTAACAGAGAATGGTTTGGTTTTATAGCGGTTCTTGAATAATGTTGTTTCCAGCTAAAGTTAGTTTTGATTGATTCACTTCCGTCGAAATTATCATTTGTTATTAAATTAGGGGCCGCTAAGACGACGCCGTTCTCTCTAAACGGACGTTAAACGCGAACCTGTGGTTAAACACTGATGGCCAGAGGTGTAGTGGTAAAAAAAGAGGTGGGTAAACTATCAATTCTGGTGGACCACGACGTGGTCACCCGGTAAGGTGGCCACTGCCTACCAGTGTATGTGTATCCTGATGACATTGCTATAGGGAGGGCTTGACATTAAGCCTTTTCATACGCTTGTATGTCCTTCGGACAAGTAAATCTGTCATTCACTTGTCCGAGTAAAAAAGTTGCTCGTCCGGACTTTTTTTTGTGTGTGTGTGTGTGTTTGTTAATTTATTCTGAAACAATATTCTCATCAGTGTTCAATCAGCTTTGATATTTAAAGCGGCATATTGTAATATCTGCACCTTTAACCCTTTCACACGTAAGTTTAAAATATTCAAACTGACCCCCCAGCGTGAGTTTTTCAAGGCGACCGTTATTTAGAACTGGCCACTTTAATGTTTCCATGGTGACGCGTCATTGCTTGTCACGTGACACAGCGCAACCACAACACAGCGCTGAATGAATGATGATCTGCTTTTATGTCATTATTCCTTTTTTATTAAAAATATTCACAAATGTATTAGCTATAGCATGAAACACTGATATTCCGATTGTCAAATATGTGCAAGTGGATGTGTTTTGTTGTCTAAACACCTTTATAACGATCGCGTTAGTTGAGCTGTATGCGCGATGGGCGGCACCATTTTAGTTTGTTTCACAGTTCAGAGAATCGGATGTTGGATTTACAACACGTCAATTCCTCCACTTCTCACGAAATACATGAAAGTAAGTGGCCGGTGAACTGGGAGAAGAATAGGGTCAAATGTAAACCTGCTTACACAATGTATCTGATATGAATAAAACGTGTCGTCTTATTATAATGGAGAAGATTATTATTGCCGCTTCCATAGACATCAGTGTGTATTTTACAAACTCAAAATCATTGTTTTGCTAGTACTTATGTGTATTTAAATGTCTGAAACCTAAAATAAACATTATGTGGTTGAAAACACTCAATAGTTGTGACAGCACTGAGTGCATCTGTCTCTGGCTCAGCGCCAGCCAACGTGCGAAATCACGTTTGAATTTAGCAGTTGATCACGTGATATACTGACCGATCTAATCACACCAGTGTGATCGTACGCTCCAGGGACCAGCCAAGACTGATCACACCGGTGTGATCGTACGTGTAAAAAGTTAAAGGGCATCCCCTCCCCCAATATTATTACATGTATGCTTCATCTTTTATTTTCAATTCCAAAATTTGATCAATAAATTCAATTATTTCGAATAATAAGACACTATAGGGCTGTTACCCTAAGTAGGGCTGATCAAATTAAATCATTTACACTGAAAAATTACAATTGCATAAAATAATGTTATGAAATTTATTTAAATGTAGGCCTACATATAAGAAACATTGGAAAGAATGATACCACTTTTAAACATAACACTAAACCGCCAGTAGGTGGCGGCAGGTGACCGTCTTAATGAGCGAGTCATTGATTCATTCATTCAAACGATTCGTTCCAACGGCTGATTCATTCAAGAATGAGACAGATTTTTATGAATGGGTCATTGAATCTTTGACTCAATCGATTCATTCAAAATGCTGAATCATTCAGTAATGAAAACAGGTTGAGTGTTCCTGTGAGATGTGATTTTTGTTTGGAACTATTTTCGCTGCTGAAACAGAACAAAAACAGCTATTATTGCATCTCAAATGTAAGTGACTTAATTTTAACTGTTTATTGAACTGTTGTAGGAAATCAATGTCACATTTTCAATCGTGATGGTGTTCAGGAGAAAAGGTTGCTTAACATTTTTATAGGCAGTATGTTGTTAATTGAGTGTGTGTGCGGCGCTCATTTGTGTAGATTTCTCCTTGAGAAATCTTTTCTCCTCCTCTTCTCCACGTCAATAATAGTCAACAACACTGACAGTAATGCAGCGCAATATGAAAGAGTTTTATGAAAGAGTACAACCTATGAAACTAATAATGAAAATGAAACTATACGACATAAGCTTAATTTAAAATGTCTTAGGAACTACAGGCTATTTAGAGGTGGATAAACGCAATTTAGAAGTGGATAAACGCAATTTAGAGGTGGGTAAACGCTATTTCCGAATATTGGGAGGTGCGTAAACGGCGTTTATGTGCGTTTAGCCTTCACTACATCTCTGCTGATGGCATTCACATGCGCATTAAGAATTGATTCTATAGTTACATGTGCGTTTGAATATATGTGCGCAGGTTTGTAATTCGCTACAAACCATGCCTAAACAAACTATTTGTCTTGCCTATAAATTTTGATGCAGAATTTTATTTTATTTGATCATTTCGGGTAGGTATGCGAACCGAAATTTCCACAAAGCTTTATCTGTAGAGCGGTATCGGGACCCTCCATAGGGAAAGGCTAGTTGGCACTTCAGCACTGTGTTGTCATCAGGATTTAAGGGAAGTGTTCCCAGTTCCTGAACAATTATTAGAACTGTACATTAAACTAAACATTGAAACATTTATTTTTATGTAATTTATCCACAAAGTGTGCAACTTTTGTCACTGCAGTGTATCTTTCTGGGCTTCTGTAAGAACATTTCCAGAGCCTCTTGATATGGGAAGTCAGAAACTAGAGATGCACTGATTACAATTTTCTAGGTCGATTCCGGTTTCCCATTTTTCATTGAGTTTGTGAAAGTTTGTGTCCGTGGATCTTTCATTCAATTATTCCCCTTTTCAGGGCTTTTACACATGCTGCAAGATGGTCTCCTTGCAGCCTATTGCGGATGTTTGTCTTGACGAGTGTTGCCATCTTCAGTTCCCTGTGAGCGTTTAAAAAACGCAAATATTTTTGTATTCAATATTCAAATTCATCTGGTTGACGCTACATATTTCCCGCCGCGCGCACTCCGTCAGCTAGTGCTCATCTGTATGTGACGCAAGTGTTTGTTTGTGTGTGAGTGTCATTGGGATAATTGTAAATGCGCAAACAGACAGAAGAGACATGCCATCATGGAAATAAGATAAATAACATATTACTTATGGGCTATTTAGTTTGTTTAATAAAATAACAAATTGTAATATGGCGCTATAAAGCAAATCAAATCAAATTTACTAGACCTTCAAGAGGGGCGGGCCGAGCTGTGTAGGGGAATGGTAGGGGAACGACTGGCTGATTTTGGCACAATCTCAGAGAGAGTTACTGTCTCATCGTACAGTTCTCCTCGACCATCTGAAAGCTTTGGGCCTCTCTGTCAACTGGACAAAGAGCGTACTACAACCCAGTCAGACTATCTCCTTCTTGGGTATAGAGCTGGACTCGGTCACGATGACGGCGCGTCTGTCGACGCAGCGCGCGCCCGTGTGCAGCGTCTCGCCGCATCTTTTCAGATGAACAGACTCACGCCTTTGAAAACTTTTCAGAGAGCGTTGGGTTGTATGGCCTCAGCCTCCGCGGTACTCCAGCTGGGGTTACTGCACATGCGCCCGCTTCAGCTCTGGTTGAAGAGCCGTGTGTCTCACCGAGCGTGGACCACGGGCCACCAGCTGATAAAGGTGACGCAGACCTGTATCACAGCTCTGCAGCCATGGTCAGTGGCAGAATGGTTTCAGCGCGGCGTTTCCATGGGGACAGTTTCATGCCGAAAAGTCATCTCGACAGACGCCTCCAACACGGGTTGGGGAGCGGTCTGCGAGGGCTCACCGGCCTTCGGCCCCTGGTCAGCTCAAGAGAGCCTCCTACACATAAACTGTTTGGAAATGTTGGCGGTCGAGAACGCGCTCAGGCGTTTTCTCCCGTGCATTCAGGGCCACCACGTGCTGATCCGTTCGGACAATATGGCCGTGGTCTCCTATCTAAACCGTCAGGGCGGAGTCAGATCCAGGAATCTTTTCCAGCTGACAGAACGCATCCTAGTTTGGTCTCAGTGTCACCTGCTCTCGCTCAGAGCGACGCACGTGCCGGGACAGCTGAACGACGGTCCAGACAGCCTGTCCAGGAACCCCATTCCCCCCGGGGAATGGTCCCTGCATCCTCTTACAGTCCAGAAACTGTGGCGTCTATTCGGCAGAGCAGAGGTGGACCTCTTCGCCTCGGCGGAGAACACCCACTGCCCAATATTTTTCTCAAGGAGCGAGGACGCGCTAGCCCAAACCTGGCCCAGCCGCCCGCTTTATGCTTTCCCTCCGGTCTCTCTGCTACCACAGGTGCTTCAGAGAATCAGAGAAGCGCAGCACTCGGTGCTCCTCATAGCCCCGCACTGGGAGGGTCAGACTTGGTTTCCGGAGCTCACGCAGCTGTCACAGACAGCGCCGTGGCCCATTCCAGTCAGAGCAGATCTCCTCTCCCAAGCTTGCGGCTCGATCTGGCATCCCCACCCAGAGTGCTGGGCGCTACACGCGTGGGTGATCAACAACTACCCGTTGCTTTGCCAGAGGGAGTGTTAAACACGATCATACAGGCTAGAGCGGCTTCTACCAGAAGGCTCTATGCGTCAAAATGGTCTGTGTTCTCAAAGTGGTGCACCGAAAAGGGTCTGGACCCACGGCTATGCGAGGTTCCCTCCTTGCTAAATTTTCTCCAAGAGATGCTGGACAAGGGCAGATCCCCGTCCACTCTTAAGGTATAGGTGGCAGCCGTCGTGGCGTTTGCTGAACCCCGGCGCGGCCAGTCACTGGGCAAAGACGGGCTGGTAGTCCGCTTCCTCAGGGGAGCTAGAAGGATGAACCCCCCTCGCCCCCCTTCGATGCCGATTTGGGACCTTTCCATAGTTCTTGATGCTATGAAAGCTCCCCCATTCGAACCGTTAAGCACCGTGGACCTAAAGTACCTGTCGCTTAAGACCGTTTTTCTACTCGCGCTCGCGTCAGTAAAACGGGTGGGAGACCTGCACGCGCTGTCCACCAGCGCGTCCTGTCTTGAGTTTGGGCCTAATGACTCCTTAGTCGTTCTCAAACCTAGGCATGGCTATGTCCCCAAAGCGATTGGCACCCCGTTCAGGGCACAAGTTATATCCCTATCGGCTCTGCCTGCATCCGATAGCGAATCTGATTCTAATCTCCTATGTCCGGTCAGGGCCCTGAGATTATATGTTACTCGCACTGCTCCGGTCAGACGATCCGAGCAGCTTTTTGTTTCGTTCGGCGGGCGCACCAAAGGGTTGGCCGCCTCGAAACAGTCCCTATCCAGATGGATTGTTGATGCCATTGCAGCAGCATACGCATCAAAAGACCTGCCATGCCCTCTGGGCATCAGGGCTCATTCCACTAGAGGCATGGCCTCATCGTGGGCATGGTCCAGCGGAATTTCCATTCACGACATTTGCGTGGCAGCGGGATGGGCTTCCCCCTCCACCTTTGTCAGATTTTACAATCTGGAAGTACCCGCCTTGCAGGCTAAACTACTAGCAGTCTAGTATGTTTCAGCTCTTCTGGTTGAGCTGCACTATAGGGGTTAATTACACAGACCGAGTTCGCTCTGTCCCTCTCTATAATGTGCTTATGTACTACACAATCACCGGCCCGCTCCGCTGGCCTTTTGTCACAGGTACATGTATTCATTCCCACTTACAGAGTTCCCCGGGGTGCCCCGCGGGACTAATAGTGGATGCTTAGCACGCACGGCGTTGACCAGGGGTTCCCGTAGCGTAAGCTAGCTTACGCAATACGAGAGAACCTCTCGTAAGAGAACGAATCGGTTACCTAACGTAACCTCGGTTCTCTCTAGATGAGGGAACGAGTATTGCGTTCCTGCCCGTGCTTGTGCTACTGGCGATTTTCGCTTCAGTATTTGAAAAAAACAGATTATTCAGCCTATTTCGGGATATTTATAGTCTCGTCCACACCCGTTTCGGCGGGCGGTGACGTAATGAGAGCGAGTCAGACTCTCATTGGTCGCGGGTTCACTCGCGCTCCCTCATAGGCTTAAGCAGTTCTCCGTGAGCGAACCAATGAGCGGCTAGCTAGCCCTCTCATGGTCTGCTGCAGCTGAACTGCGTTGA
Organism: Chrosomus eos; assembly: GCA_036326025.1. Lineage (NCBI taxonomy): Eukaryota > Metazoa > Chordata > Actinopteri > Cypriniformes > Leuciscidae > Chrosomus > Chrosomus eos. The sequence continues at coordinate 27,697,929 of CM070822.1, forward strand.
CAATGGATACAAAATTATAGGATAATTTTTTGGCTTCAATTTCTCAGAAAGATGGAATCTTTCCCGTAGCGTAAGCTAGCTTACGCAATACTCGTTCCCTCATCTAGAGAGAACCGAGGTTACGTTAGGTAACCGATTCGTTTTGGGTATTGGGAACCTCATTATACTGTACGCGAGATTTGCGTGTGTCTTCTCTACACGTGGCTTTTACCCAGTAAACAGGAAATGGTTGCCATAAAAGGAAGGAGGAAGGTGGTCTTCGGGAGAAGCTTTTTCGCATTCACAAACCTGACGGAGGGTGTGTGTTGGGTCGGAGGGTGTGTGTTTGGTTTTGTTGGTTGGGGAAAATTGACACAGACACAAACACTTAAAGGAGTCATGGTGTTCATTAGTTTCTTTTAATGGCAGCAGTTGAATATATTAACTAGTCATCCTAATTTATATAGCGCTTGTAACAATGTAGATTGTTTCAAAGCAGCTTTACAGAGACAAACATATAATTTAAGGTAACAGAGAATGGTTTGGTTTTATAGCGGTTCTTGAATAATGTTGTTTCCAGCTAAAGTTAGTTTTGATTGATTCACTTCCGTCGAAATTATCATTTGTTATTAAATTAGGGGCCGCTAAGACGACGCCGTTCTCTCTAAACGGACGTTAAACGCGAACCTGTGGTTAAACACTGATGGCCAGAGGTGTAGTGGTAAAAAAAGAGGTGGGTAAACTATCAATTCTGGTGGACCACGACGTGGTCACCCGGTAAGGTGGCCACTGCCTACCAGTGTATGTGTATCCTGATGACATTGCTATAGGGAGGGCTTGACATTAAGCCTTTTCATACGCTTGTATGTCCTTCGGACAAGTAAATCTGTCATTCACTTGTCCGAGTAAAAAAGTTGCTCGTCCGGACTTTTTTTTGTGTGTGTGTGTGTGTTTGTTAATTTATTCTGAAACAATATTCTCATCAGTGTTCAATCAGCTTTGATATTTAAAGCGGCATATTGTAATATCTGCACCTTTAACCCTTTCACACGTAAGTTTAAAATATTCAAACTGACCCCCCAGCGTGAGTTTTTCAAGGCGACCGTTATTTAGAACTGGCCACTTTAATGTTTCCATGGTGACGCGTCATTGCTTGTCACGTGACACAGCGCAACCACAACACAGCGCTGAATGAATGATGATCTGCTTTTATGTCATTATTCCTTTTTTATTAAAAATATTCACAAATGTATTAGCTATAGCATGAAACACTGATATTCCGATTGTCAAATATGTGCAAGTGGATGTGTTTTGTTGTCTAAACACCTTTATAACGATCGCGTTAGTTGAGCTGTATGCGCGATGGGCGGCACCATTTTAGTTTGTTTCACAGTTCAGAGAATCGGATGTTGGATTTACAACACGTCAATTCCTCCACTTCTCACGAAATACATGAAAGTAAGTGGCCGGTGAACTGGGAGAAGAATAGGGTCAAATGTAAACCTGCTTACACAATGTATCTGATATGAATAAAACGTGTCGTCTTATTATAATGGAGAAGATTATTATTGCCGCTTCCATAGACATCAGTGTGTATTTTACAAACTCAAAATCATTGTTTTGCTAGTACTTATGTGTATTTAAATGTCTGAAACCTAAAATAAACATTATGTGGTTGAAAACACTCAATAGTTGTGACAGCACTGAGTGCATCTGTCTCTGGCTCAGCGCCAGCCAACGTGCGAAATCACGTTTGAATTTAGCAGTTGATCACGTGATATACTGACCGATCTAATCACACCAGTGTGATCGTACGCTCCAGGGACCAGCCAAGACTGATCACACCGGTGTGATCGTACGTGTAAAAAGTTAAAGGGCATCCCCTCCCCCAATATTATTACATGTATGCTTCATCTTTTATTTTCAATTCCAAAATTTGATCAATAAATTCAATTATTTCGAATAATAAGACACTATAGGGCTGTTACCCTAAGTAGGGCTGATCAAATTAAATCATTTACACTGAAAAATTACAATTGCATAAAATAATGTTATGAAATTTATTTAAATGTAGGCCTACATATAAGAAACATTGGAAAGAATGATACCACTTTTAAACATAACACTAAACCGCCAGTAGGTGGCGGCAGGTGACCGTCTTAATGAGCGAGTCATTGATTCATTCATTCAAACGATTCGTTCCAACGGCTGATTCATTCAAGAATGAGACAGATTTTTATGAATGGGTCATTGAATCTTTGACTCAATCGATTCATTCAAAATGCTGAATCATTCAGTAATGAAAACAGGTTGAGTGTTCCTGTGAGATGTGATTTTTGTTTGGAACTATTTTCGCTGCTGAAACAGAACAAAAACAGCTATTATTGCATCTCAAATGTAAGTGACTTAATTTTAACTGTTTATTGAACTGTTGTAGGAAATCAATGTCACATTTTCAATCGTGATGGTGTTCAGGAGAAAAGGTTGCTTAACATTTTTATAGGCAGTATGTTGTTAATTGAGTGTGTGTGCGGCGCTCATTTGTGTAGATTTCTCCTTGAGAAATCTTTTCTCCTCCTCTTCTCCACGTCAATAATAGTCAACAACACTGACAGTAATGCAGCGCAATATGAAAGAGTTTTATGAAAGAGTACAACCTATGAAACTAATAATGAAAATGAAACTATACGACATAAGCTTAATTTAAAATGTCTTAGGAACTACAGGCTATTTAGAGGTGGATAAACGCAATTTAGAAGTGGATAAACGCAATTTAGAGGTGGGTAAACGCTATTTCCGAATATTGGGAGGTGCGTAAACGGCGTTTATGTGCGTTTAGCCTTCACTACATCTCTGCTGATGGCATTCACATGCGCATTAAGAATTGATTCTATAGTTACATGTGCGTTTGAATATATGTGCGCAGGTTTGTAATTCGCTACAAACCATGCCTAAACAAACTATTTGTCTTGCCTATAAATTTTGATGCAGAATTTTATTTTATTTGATCATTTCGGGTAGGTATGCGAACCGAAATTTCCACAAAGCTTTATCTGTAGAGCGGTATCGGGACCCTCCATAGGGAAAGGCTAGTTGGCACTTCAGCACTGTGTTGTCATCAGGATTTAAGGGAAGTGTTCCCAGTTCCTGAACAATTATTAGAACTGTACATTAAACTAAACATTGAAACATTTATTTTTATGTAATTTATCCACAAAGTGTGCAACTTTTGTCACTGCAGTGTATCTTTCTGGGCTTCTGTAAGAACATTTCCAGAGCCTCTTGATATGGGAAGTCAGAAACTAGAGATGCACTGATTACAATTTTCTAGGTCGATTCCGGTTTCCCATTTTTCATTGAGTTTGTGAAAGTTTGTGTCCGTGGATCTTTCATTCAATTATTCCCCTTTTCAGGGCTTTTACACATGCTGCAAGATGGTCTCCTTGCAGCCTATTGCGGATGTTTGTCTTGACGAGTGTTGCCATCTTCAGTTCCCTGTGAGCGTTTAAAAAACGCAAATATTTTTGTATTCAATATTCAAATTCATCTGGTTGACGCTACATATTTCCCGCCGCGCGCACTCCGTCAGCTAGTGCTCATCTGTATGTGACGCAAGTGTTTGTTTGTGTGTGAGTGTCATTGGGATAATTGTAAATGCGCAAACAGACAGAAGAGACATGCCATCATGGAAATAAGATAAATAACATATTACTTATGGGCTATTTAGTTTGTTTAATAAAATAACAAATTGTAATATGGCGCTATAAAGCAAATCAAATCAAATTTACTAGACCTTCAAGAGGGGCGGGCCGAGCTGTGTAGGGGAATGGTAGGGGAAACTCTGGGATTATTCAGTGGTTGACTGTCCTGGAAGCGCCGGGTCACCGCTCCTCCCGGGAGTATTTCAGTTGGCTCGCTGCCAGGATTTGGAGGACATAGGACAGTTTTTTACTTCATTGACCATGCTCCCAGACTTGATACTGTTACTGGTGAGGCTGATCCTAACTTTGTATTTACCCGCTGGAATATAAGACAGTTCGAGAACACACCCACACACTCACGTATTCAGAACTGTCTGTATTATCTATGGTGGTATTTGGGTTTGTGACTTATGTTTTGTGAATATGTAAATACACTGTGGTTGTTTGCGAAATTAATCTCTTTGTGAGATTGAGTTGTTCTCTTGAGAATCTGTGATTTGTTTGTGGACTAAACAATGTGAACAGGCGTTCCTAAATAGTGAACATGCAGTTGTTTACAGTTTTTTTCAATTGCTTTGGCACATTTTTCGAAACAGTCTTAACATTCTCTAAACTGTGAGTGCAAATGTCACAACTTGCAGGAACTTCAAAACTTTATAGCATGTCTGCAAAATGTAGTTACTCACCCAAAACATTTAATTCATGCTTCAAAACCTAGTTATTGTGTCAATAATTTGGCCAAGGCCACCAAAATCTAAAGTATTTTTGTCATTGTGTGAGCCACACTGGTCAAAATGTTTAGTTGTTTTTTCACCACAACAGTCAACCATGAAAATTAAGGGTTTACTGTAAACAAATCTCATATTTGTTGAGAAAAGTCAATAGTATGTAGAAAAAAAAAGTCTATGAACATTTGTATTTTTACAGTGTTTATTTTTGTACTTCATGTGTATATACACAATACAAGTGTATTTACTGTACATGTAAAGTAACTGACAAGAGTTAACAAGATTTCACTTTACATTTCATATTTGTATATTACCACAAATACACAAACAACAAATAACATTTATGGGGAAAAAAAACAAAACAAACAAATTATTCTTGGTGGACATCTTGTCGCTCACGTTGGTCAGGCCAAAGATTTTCATCAACATCACATCTGATGTTTTCCATTGCCACACATCGTGGAAAAAATCTCCTTGAATGCCGCACCCATCCCCTGCAATGGTCAGCTGTGATGTCCTCACATGCAGCATTCATGGCATCCAACAAAGAAATCTGATTTTGTGGTCTATGATCATACACTTTTCACCTCCATGCTGAAAAAAACTCTTCTATTGGATTTAGGAATGGAGAGTATGGTGGAAGGAATTCCACTGTTATCCTTTCATGTGCAGCAAACCAGTCCCTAACACTGTTGGTTCGGTGGAAGCTGACATTATCCCAGACAACAACATAATTAGGCAAATGTGGTCTAACTAAACCTCTTTCTTGTTCTGGAATCAGGTCTCTGTAAAGTGCATTTAGGAAGGCCAAGAGAAGTTGGGTATTATAGGGCCCAATGTGTGGAATATGTGTGCTCACACCGTTCTCTGAAATGGCAGCACACTTTGTAATATTGGCCCCACGTTGGCCTGGTGTGTCAATTGTGGCTCGGTGTCCAATGAGATTGCCACCACGTCTCCGGCCTTTGGACAGATTAAACCCAGCCTCGTCCACAAAAACAAGAATGTGGGTCGTTTCATGTACTTCTATCTCCATGATTCTCTATGAAGAAACACAGAAAAAAATGTAACAGTAAATGTTTTTTCTTATGGGTTTCTGAAACTTACAGTAAAGTAATACAGGCATCTTAGAAAAACAGGAAAAAAGTGCACACCAATGGTTTACCTGGACATACTGGTACCGCAACGCCTTGACTCTTTCACTGTTCCTCTCAAATGGCTCCTTATAGAGCTGTTTCATAGTCATCTGATGTCTTTTTGAAACTCTGTCTATGGTGGAAATGCTGACAGAATGTATATTTGCAAAGACATTATTGTCATTTATGATTGCACTTTGGATCTCTCTTAGCCTGATGGAATTGTTGGCTATGACCATGTTGCAAATTTCTTGTTCTTGCAGTTGGTTAAATACTGCTGCTCTGCCACCAGCGCGAGGTTGTCGTGCAGTTCTATAGAATAAACAAATAGACTTGCATTTACCTTTACAATATTGTTGTTTATACTGTAAAAAATACTTTACATACTGTAAAACATAACAAAAAAAACATATATACCTGTTTTCCCTACGAAAGGTTTGCACAATTGATGACACTGTGGACCTGTTCACATTAGGCTGTACTCTTCGACCAGCCTCTTCTATTGATAAACCATGATTTATGACATGATCCACAAGTGTGGCTCTGATTTCATCAGAGACTCTAACTCTTCTATTTCCACCTCTCCCTCGATTATTTCTTCCTCTACCACCACCACGTATTCTTACACGCCTTCCAATTGCTCTTCCATGAGCATGTTGCTGCAGTTCAGGGTTGTGAATGTCCTCCATTCTCAAAAACTTCTACAGCAGTGATTTTGCTGTGGGCAATCTATATAGACATATATATATATACTCCCAAAGTTGATTGGTTAAATGGTTAAATGTTTGATTCATATTAGAGGTAATTTGCAATTAGATTGCGAATGCAATTAGAGGTCATGTGCCAATTTAGCAAACATTACAAACAATCTCAATGTCAGATATATTTTAGAATATACATTCATGTATACTAATTATGATAATTGAATAGATCGTTTTGAATGTGATGGCTTACACAATAAAAAATGTCTGAGAAGTTCTGAAGTGTTTGACAGTGTAAGTGAGAATCGAGTCATCAGTTTTGATCAACAAGCCATATGCAGTTATTTGTTGTCCAAACTGCAGACAGTTTTATGTACTCTTTGCACACATGTGCCAAAGCATTTGCAATTTGCTCAAATCAATAAGAAATTCCAATCTGATGTGAAAAAGAAGCGAATAGTTTAGAGATCTGAACTTAATGTTTTGGGAAATAAAAAAAACATTTGAGAACTGAGCCAAAGCAATTGAGAAAAACTGTAAATAGCAGCGGAGTGTTACAAGGTCTTCAGTAAATTAATGTGGCATTTAAATGGCAGTGTTTCCCAAATGAAACACAAGAGCTGTTAGTTTTGAACGTGTGTAATGTAGAGAAATGTGTTTAGAGTTTTGCAAAAAGTTTGTTTTACAAATGCAAACTGAGTGCAAAGCATATAATGTCCTTGTATTTTTGCAGACTTGGTCTGAAGATTCAGTACATGAGGGAATGGTTTCACCGAGTGAGCCTCAAATTCCACATTTTAGTGTCTGAAAAAACTGTAAAACAAACTTTGACAGAGGTCGCCTATGGAATGAACCAAGAAAATCTTAAAATTGCATAAAACTGAGAAGCATGAATGGAAGCAACAAAAAAAACTGCAATAAAAAACAACAACAAGATAATTAATTTAATGCAAGCAAAAAAAAATTGCACACAGCTTTGGAATAAAAGAAAAGAAATCTGGAAATCTGTTTGTTAGTAATCTGTACTTAATCTGTGTTTTGAAAACATGATTTTGTAATCTTTAGTCAATAATTAGTGCTTTTTTAAAAATATTACACTTCAATACGTACAGAATGTGCGCGTTAAGAAACACGTTCATATTGGTCGTCTTAACATGGTAAAACTGTGCATCTTTACACGCACTAAAGTAACGCGACGACAACTGGCGCTTTAACACGACCAGAATGAGCGTGTCGACACATTCAAAAGAAACACGTAAAAAATTGCCAAGTTAAAGTGGACAAACAGTGCGTGTTGACGCGGTCAAATTTCACGTGTTTCGTTTAAAAACTATTGACCCCGATCGCGCATTTTTGACGCGCATTTATCGTAACAAAAATTGGCGTCGAATAATGGCGTTTCACAGCCATCCCTGAGTTCCTTAATGCCTGCTGTTTTAAAAAGTATTATTACAATGACAAATCGATATATACAGTTTCCTTACACTATTTGGGAACAGGCCAATATCAAAAGGCAATTTGCAGCAATGTCCAGATTCCCAAATGTAATCAGCGCAATTGACTGCACTCATATTGCTATAAGGGCTAAACATGAGAACGAGTTAATTTTTGTGAATCGAAAACATGTCCATTCCATAAATGTGCAAGTTATATGTGAGGCCAACATGATTCTTACAAACGTTGTGGCGCGATGGCCAGGTTCAACACATGACTCTTTTTTATTGTAGTGCACAGCAGTGTAGGGAATAGACTTGAGGCAGGTGCCGTGCGCGATGGGTGGCTTCTTGGTAAGTGAAAATTACATATAATGGTCTATTTTGTAACAGTTCAAGCCTACTGTAAAATTAATCTGTTATACTGGCAGGTGACAGTGGTTACCTCCTGAGACGTTGGCTCCTCACCCCTTTTCCAAACCCTCAGAGTGCAGAGCAAATGCGTTACAATGATGTCCACGCTGGTGCACGCTCTGTAGTTGAGAGAGCCATTGGCCTCCTCAAGGGTAGATGGCGTTGCATTGTTTCGGGTGGTAGACTTTTATATAAACCAATAAAAGTCTGACAGATCATCATGGCATGCGCCATTCTACACAACATGGCACAGAGGAATGGTGTCCCTCTCCCCCCGACCTCCCTCGCCTCCAGCATGAGGAGCCTGACCCACACCCCCCTCCCCAACATGAACGGCATCATCAGGGAGCAAGGCTCCACGAGGAAGTAATGTGGCATTTGTGAAGGGACAACAACACAAAGTTTCATTTTTTAACAAGATATTTTAATGTAGATTGCTTCTACAGTTAAAGATCTTGTTAAAAAATGAACCTTTGTGTTGTCGCCCAACACAACCTTTATTTGTTTAAGCTCATCTGCTATAACTGTAATTTCCTCAGTTGTGTCCCTCGGTGTCTGAAGGTCAGCCTCAGTCAACACCCGGCCACTTCCAACCGTGCCATGGGGTCTGGATGCGCTTCTGCTGGGGACCTCCAGACACTCCACAGCTGCTGCAGACTCAGCACTGGGAGTCTCCGCACCCTCTGGAAAAACAAGGCCACAATAACCTATTGTGCTATTTCTATTTTATTTAATTGTGCGGCATTCTGTCCCTGTCAGACAGAATGCCGCACACACTGGTTTCTCCTATGATAGAAGCCAGCCGCGTCTCCAGGGGGGAGAGATCGGACGTCCCAGGACCCCCACCAGTCCCAGACACACTCTGTCGGTGACTGGCGAGCCTTTTTTTGCCCGCACCTTTGTCAGACCACTTCTTTTTTATTTCAGGAACCGTCCTGTTAGTCGAACCAACTGCATTCACTGCTGCAGTCACATGTAGCCATTCCACACTTTTTTTTGTTAGTGATGACAATGCTATGGCTACCAAACAAAATATTTTTTCTTTCCTCCACCTCCGTCACAAGAACCTCTATTTCAGTATCTGAGAAATTTCGTTTTTTCCCCTTGTTCTCCATTGCTGCCATTTTTTTTAGCATAAAGTACTTTTGCTGGCTCATACAGTAGGTAGCTAACTAGAATGCCTATTACCGCCGCGACTCGTGCCGCGGCAAATCCACCGCGGCAAAAATAAACCGCGCATTTAGTCGCATTTCAAAATCGTTCGCGAAAATCCAGGTGGCGCAAAGGGACATTTAGCAAAACAGCCGCAATTGCCGCATTTTGAAACGTAAGTGCGGGGCTAATAATGTCAATTAACAGTAAGGATGAAATGGGCTCCTTGCACGTAACTACTTCCTTACCGGAAATGCGGCCTCGTCTTTTCCGGCGCTATTCTACACTATGAGATGAGGTGTTTACAAGAGTTGCCGAAACTTACAATAACGGACGTATATCGCCTTTGTAAGTCCTCCTCCAAATCACCTACCAGCAAATTAGAGAGAATGGCTTTAAAGGGTACCTATCATGGAATTTTGAAAATTACCTTTCATGTAGTGTGTAACATAGATCTAAGTGAACAAAAACATCCTGCAAAGTTTTAAATATGAAAGTTCACCGTATACAAAGTTATTGTCTCTCAAAAGTAAGAGTCGACTCTGAGTCGCTGATATGAATCGATAGACGAACGATGCATTTTCTCTAACTTTCGTATGTCACTTGTACAAGTTATTTGAATTCGACACGCCCACTCATTGCGCGCGCCGAGCAGACAGAGAAACCTGACAACAACATGTCGACGAGACTCTGTTCTGAAGTGCGAATCAAAAGCAAACTTTTTTTTTTCACTGCCCAGGGACAAGCATGTGAAGACTCAGTGGCTAGAGTTTATATTTACAACTATACCACACAAGTATAGCCACCTTGAGCTGTGTTCGCGTTATTTTAATGACGATCGCTTCACAAACACAAATGCTTTCACGTGTGGATTCGCGAGTCGCCTGATACTGAAGGAACGTTCAATACCAAGTTTATTTGGATCAGCTTCCTCCTCCGAATCACAACCTGTAAGTACTATTAATAATTGTTGCTTTTATGTGTGTGTGTGTGTGTGTGTGTGTGTGTGTGTGTGTGTCTGTCTGTGTGCGTGTGTGTGTGAGAGAGTGAGAGTTACGCTCAGCAGCGTCTAGGTCTCCAATGTCATTTTTTTTTGTTTTTTGAAATATGTGAAATTATGTGAAGCGTATTGTAGTACTGCAGTGCTTTATCAATATGTTTAAGCTTTGGGCTAACGCAAAATATAACTGACTGCGTCATCTGACCAATCACCGCCGATTAGCGTCACGCAAAGGAGGGGTTTGGACAAATGAGTCGTCAAACGAATCATTAGGGAGTCGGTGAGCAAATCAGGTAAAAATAAATGCATATTATAAGACAACAAACGTGTTTTTTGTCATTGCATGCATGTAAAACTGTTGTTGGGGACTCCCAGAACATTATTAGGAACATTTTAAATGCCATAATAGGTACCCTTTAAAATGTATGCCTCTTCATATATCCACGGATATGAAGGTAAGTCTATATATCTCAAACTTTATGGCTTCCGTTAGTTTGCTAGCTTACGTTAGGCTAAAAAACAACCCCGGGCTGACAGAATATGCGTGTTATAATGCTGTACTGTTTTCTAGTATTAGGCGGAAAATGTCTACGTTGTGTATGTATGCCTTCAGACAGGAAGAGAGCGAGCCGTATTTACCCGTTGCGGATATGACGTCAGGTTGCTATGTGCAAGGAGCCTATACTACAACTATGGTAATTTCCAAATAAGCAACAAACATGAAAAAATAAAACAAGAGCTATTTGCATTTTCTGTAGGCTACAATAATGAAACAAACAAAGATTTGGTGAAGTTGAAACTGCATGTTAAAGAAATAATTTTATTATTAATTAAAGACAGACAATTTTGTTAATGTTATTTAAACAAACGATCATACAATTTATAGTAGGCTATACATAGTAGCCTGTGGCGATATGGAGAACTGAGGGAACAGGGACTTGAAACAAGGAGTTTCCCTAGAGCAGGTGTGCCCAACCCTGCTCCTGGCGATCGACTGTCCTGCACAGTTTATCTCTAACCCTGATCAAACACACCTGCCTTTAATTTTCAAGTACTCCTGAATACCTTAATTCAGGGGTTCTCAACTCCAGTCCTCGCGACCCACTGCTCTGCATATTGTGTATGTCTCCCTTATTACACACACCTGATTCAGATCCTCAGCTCGTTAGGGTAGACTCTCATCCATATCCTAACGAGCTGAGGATCTGAATCAGGTGTGTTAAAAAAGGGAGACATACACAATATGCAGAGCAGTGGGTCGCGAGGACTGGAGTTGAGAACCCCTGCCTTAATTGGTTAAGACGTTAATTGAAGACCTTCAGGTGTGTTTGATTAGGGTTGGAGATGAACTGTGCAGGACAGTCGATCGCCAGGAGCAGGGTTGGGCACACCTGCCCTAGAGGAATACTTAAAGGTTGGTTATTGTCACTTTTGTTTGTGAATATTTTTTTTCATATACTAACTTGAACTGTTTTTTTTTTGTTTGTTTTTTTAAAGGTTTTGTAAGGAAAATACTTTTCTAAACTGTGGGAAATCATTCTGTGTTTTGAAACCTAATTGATTTGGTGGATAAGGAACACTAGTGTGAATTGGTGTGACAGACAACGTATTCTTTATTCACACTAAGCTGTAATTGTATTCTGTTGTGGGGTTTTTCAAACATTTGTACATTGTTTTTTTTATTTAACTTGCATTTTTTTTTTCACTGACTACATACACTGACACACTGACAAACAAAGATGGCAGCCACTCCCCCTCTCTCCCCATCCACTTTTGTGGAGATGGAACCATCAGCACCAGACGTTGCTACCCCTGTCTGGCCTCCAGCATTCCGTCCTCCACTTTCTTCACATGGACTTGTTCGTGCTCCTCTCCACTTCACTCCCACGCAAGCCAGCACCACTGACCTCCCAGGAACCCATGTGCAGTTTGCAAGCTCACTACTTGATGGCAGTGCTCCTGTTCAACCCTTCACATGGGAACAGGAACCGAATGGTGACTTCATGCAGATATGTACGTCACCTGCGCCTTCAACTCTCTCTTCAGTGGCACAGCAGGACTTGCCTGGCATCTTATCAACTCCTGGAAGAGGAATGCATCAACTCACTCAAGTGAAAGGAAATTGGGACACGTTGACACAGTATATACAAACCCATGAGCGATCCATAGGTGAACTCGCTAAAGAACTGAAAACCATGTCTGCACATCATGACAGCCTGATTTCTAACCTTGCTGATAAACTCAAGCACAACCAGCAAGAAGTGCTCACCCACATTTCTGAAAGTAAGAAGAATGTGAAGGAGGAGACTGATAAACTCACTAAATCACTTGAAGTTATGATTTCTGATTAACTTAACCAAGCTAAGACTATCTATGTGTCTGAAGTGCGGTTCATGATTGACCAACTTCAAGTGGAGCTTCAGCAAGACATCAAATCCTATCTGGTAACTCATCAAATAAATCATGACCAGTTGTCTACAGAGCTCACCCAGTGCACCCAAACCACTAACACATTGTGTGCAGCTTTAAACAGCTTACAAACTGAACTTGAGAAAAGGTTTGAAAGGCAAGAGAAACAAATAACTGATTTGCAGACAAGAGATTACTCACCCTTACTTCTGACCAGTCCAGTTCCACCTACATCACCAGTTGCAGCCCCAATACTTCTGACCACTCCAGATTCACCTGCATCACCAGTGACCGTTCCAATGCATCCCGCTCCAGTGCATCCTGCTCCTGCTGTAAAAAGTGATTATCTTAAAATTACTTTTCCTACTTTTGGGAGACAGTCAGATGACTTAGACCCCTTGCTCTATATAACCCGATGTCAGGATTTCTTGGCGTTACATCCTCTTGCTGATGCCGACGTCCTGGCCACTTTCCGCTCTGTCCTTTACGGTACTGCCCGGGACTGGTGGGAAGTTGCACGATCCTCAGTAACCACGTGGGAGGAGTTTAGATCCATTTTTCTCTCTGCTTTCCTATCAGAGGATTATGAAGACGAGCTGGCTGAAAGAGTAAGGACAAGAACACAAGGAGAAAGAGAGAGCATTAGAGACTTTGTATTCACCTACAGAGCCCTCTGCAAGAGGTGGAAACTGGATATTAAAAAATATGAATCCCTACCTTGCAAGCCAGATACGGAGTCGGGTTAACACAGTCGAGGAACTCGTGAAATTAGGCCAACAGCTTGAAAAAGACTACGAACAACAACTGCAATATGAAAAACGTGTGAGTTCTAAACAACCCCTATCTATGTATCAAAGACTTCTTTCCAACCGACCAGCAGAGAAACCTGTAGTGCAATGTTGGCGATGTAAAGGACATCACTCACCCGGCAGTTGTCCTCACTTTGTCACCTCTCAGTCCCAGTCACCTCAGTCCACCAACCAACACTCTTCTTCCAGTAGCAAGCGGACAACATTTCCAGCCTCCAAAGGTACTTGTCCACCTGGAAATCGCTCTGTGTCTGCTACTACTTCTCGCAAGACACCAACAACTGGTAAGAAACCACCACCTATTGCTGTTCCACAACAATTAGTTATACCACTTGGTATTGGCACCTGGAAAGGAAAGGCTATTGTTGATACTGGAGCTAGCTACACCCTTCTACATGAGAATCTCTGGAAAGAGGAGGTCACTTTACAAAGACTCCATCCATGGACCCAGGGTCCGCTCTACCTAGCCAATGGAGAAGCAGAAATTCCTTTAGGTTGGATAGACATGCAAATCACCCTACATCAAAAAGTATTCACCATACCTGCTGTTGTTCTATCAGCCAAAGCCCTGGCCTATGCAGTCGTATTAGGACTGGACTTTATCTTCTCCAGTGGGCTGCAGATCAATGTGGCAGATCAAAAGTATTCATTTCAGTCCAATCCTAATGAGGATTATCCTTTCCAGCCAACAAATGCCAGTGTACCAGTTATCAGCTCCCAACATCTAAGGGGAAAGATGGAAAAGACGGTAAATCCTAACAGCCTCTCACTACTAACTTCTGTTCCTCCTCCTCAATTTAACACAGCTCAGTCACCAGCCTACCTAGATGATGCTGAGCTTCCGATGTCTCCAGCCACAATCTGGGAGGAACAGCACAAAGACCCTGTCATCACCAACACACTTCAAGCACTTGCAGAACATGATTCTCCTCTACAGGATCAATATGAGATAGTGGAGGATAAACTCTATCACAAAACTCACCTGCCGAACAATCAAGTTCATTACAGAGTGTACATACCTCATAGCCTTGTGTCGTCTATTCTACACCACTACCACTCTAATCCCTGGAGCGGTCATGTAGGTATTTATAAGACCTACAAGCGTATCCATGATGTTGCATTCTGGCCTGGGATGTGGACTGACATAAAACATCATGTTAAGAAGTGTGTTAAATGTCAGACTCTTAAGGGAGAAAATCAGAAACCTGTTGGAAAACTTCAACAAATCACCACCACCCGTCCCAACGAGATGCTTGGAGTGGACATTATGGGGCCAATGCCACGTAGCACTCAGCAAAATGAGTACCTCTTGGTCTTTGTAGACTATTACTCCCGCTGGGTGGAATGTTTCCCCATGCGCAACGCTAACGCTCAGACTGTTGCCTTACTCCTTCGGAAGGAAATTCTAACCCGTTGGGGGGTGCCGGACTTCATTCTGTCGGACAGAGGTACACAATTTGTGTCATCACTGTTCAGAGAACTCTGTCAAAAGTGGAGTATCAAACCTAAGCTGACAACATCATACCATCCACAAACAAATATGACGGAGAGGGTTAATCGTACGCTCAAATGCATGATTTCTGCCTATGTGGATAACAATCACAGAAAATGGGACCAATACTTACCGGAACTCCGTTTCGCTATTAATTCAGCTGTCCAGGAAACGATCGGGATGACCCCTGCAGAACTTCATTTGGGGCAGAAACTGCAAAGTTTCATGGACAAGTTGTTACATGGCAAGAATCTAACTCCAGACTGCACATCCTACGACACAGTCCACCACCTGGCTGAGCTTCAGTCCAAAGCCATGGAATGCTGTAAAAAAGCACAAAAAAGATAGCTTCGGAATTACAATAAAAAAAGGCGAGATGTCACACACAAGGAAAAGGATCGTGTGTGGATGAGAACATTTCCACAGTCTAGTGCCCAACATCACTTTACGGCGAAACTGGCTCAGAAGTGGAAAGGGCCTTACCGTATCATCAAACAGGTCGGTCCTTTGAACTTCCGGGTAGCACTAGAGTCCACTGGCGAAGATGTTCGCATCGTGAATGTGTGCAACCTAAAGCCATGTTTTCCCACAGCTGAAGAGCTAGACTACCAAGAGACGAGTCAAATTTTCAATGAATCTTCTGATGAAGAGGAGTTCGTTGGATTTTAAATGATACACATTGCCACAACCATGGGTTGTTTTTTCCAGGGAGGGTGGCGATATGGAGAAAAACGATCCATATCAGCTTTTTCACATTTCCTTATGGGTGGAAACCAATGGGGAAATGGAGGATAAAAGAGAGCTAGAAACGGAAGTGAGAGAAAAAAAAAGAACGGAAGTAAGAGAACGAAAAAGAGGAAACACACGTGTAGGAGTTTGAAGTGGGACCCAAGTTACCTGAAGAAAGTTGCTGCTATTGTCTGCTGGAGGTTCTGTATGTGCGCTGCTGGGTGCGATTGCCGGAGGGACGGAGAAATACAGCTCTTCCTGGTTCGTTGCGTTGCCTGGAGCCACATCCACTATCCAGTTTGGTTCACCTGCCTCGGGTTATTGAAGTGGGACGCTCACGCTACCTGAAGGACGTTGCTGCTGTTATCCGCTGGTAATCCTGTGTATGCGCTGCTGGGTGTGACGGCCAAAGTGACGGAGAAAACCGCTCTTCCTGGTTCATTGCGTTGCCTGGAACAACACTATCCAGTTTGATTCGCCTGCTTCAGGTACTGATCTTGTTGTCCATCACTTTTAAACCTCACGTCAAAGCCTGTGAACTCTCCTCCGAACTTTTTAACCTCACATAAAAACTCAAAGCTCATTTTCCCGGCCAGGGATTCCCGGCCATTGCACAGACTGCTGCTTCACGTGGTCATTACCACACACACACACACATACACGCTCCGTACACGCACGCGCATACACCAAATACACATATGTATTTGTTTGTTTATTTTCTTTGTTTTTGTTTGTGACTGAGTTCAAACAAATATCAAACTATTTGACACTTGCGATCCAAGGACTCTTGTGATTTCTCTTTGTGTGAAATGTGAACTTGAAATTGTTTCCTTGTTTTTTTTTTTTGTAAACAAAAGAATAATACAACTTTGTGAAAATTGAATTGTGGGTATCAGTTTATTATTATTATTTTTTGTGTGTAACAGTGGTTGGAGCTATCCAGCATATATATTTAGTTTTTTCTGGCAAGTTGAACTTGTCTGGCGCCCGAACAACTTAAGTTTAATTTACATAAATAAAAACCTAAATTTGATTTAGGGCAGCCACCGTTACAAGCCTATACATATAGACGCTTATTTGTACGAACTATTAGCCTATATATCTCTGTTTGTATCTGTTTATTAAAAAACACAGCACAAGGTCTTGTAGAAAAACAAAACAAGAATGAGACTGAATGAATATGTAAAAAATAAAATAAAAATAAACAAACGAACAAACTTTTAGAACAAAAAATAATAATAAATAATTTGGCCTACAACAGATTCGGTTAAATTTAACGAAAGCAAAACTTAATTAAAGGTGCAGTGTGTAACATTTTTGACTATTTATTAACAGAAATGCAATATGACATCCATAACTATGTGTTCAGTTGTGTATAAAGAACTTACTTAATAAACCGTAATGTTTTTATTACCTTAGAATTAGGCATTTATATCTACATAGGCGCGGGAATCCCCTTCTATGAAGGCCGCCATATTATGACATCATATTTCTACCGTAGCCGACAGCGAACAAACAGTTACAGAGCGCGTTTCGTCACTACCTTGAAAGAAAAGCCGCAGAAAGCTAGAATAAGCTAGTCATAAACACCGTGAGTGTTTTCCCTTGTCAGTGATGTAAATGTGTAGTTGGATTGTTTCATGTAACTTAATTCTTCACCCTCGCTGTGTTATGGCTTTGCTATGTGGGGATAAATGTGCTGGTTACGTTCGTGAGACAGCTGATTAGTGGGCTAATTACTCTTGTCATTGACCGGAAAACAGTTACAGGAATCACCAACCCGTCGATCTTGGAAGCATTTTAAGTCGATCGAGTTTCCAAAATCAGAGAAAAAAGGCTATTGTGTGTAATAAGTGGTGTCTATGGGATGCGGAGGCACGCGTGCTGTTACAATCACGTCATTTTTGCCGCACGCACCTTTGGGCTCATGCGGACGCGTCGAGTATAAACAAGGCTTTAACCAGCTCAGCCACAGTAGCAGCTCATATTAGCCAGCTAAACTTTTACTACCCTGTTAGAAAAAATCTATAGTTGCATAGTTTCATGTGGTTCTTCTCCCTCGCTGTATTATGGGTTTGCTATGTGGGGAGAATGTGCTGGTTACGTTCGTGAGACAATCAGCTGATTACTATTATTTACAACAACTGTGACGAGATCTGTCGTGTCGACAGCTCAGACCAATATTATTATATTATGTATTAAGACCCTTGATCCTCACCTGACTATGACTTTGTAAACTTTATCCATGATGTGGTTTATAGTGGACTGTGGTACTCCATGTTAGCTGTGGCTTGTTTTTCTCTGGCTCACTACGATGATGTTTGTCCCGTTTTAGCCACCGTAGCTTCTTCGAAAGGGAGGGGTGAGCAGTGGGCTGAGCCCTTAGTGCAAACTCGCAAACGAACCGCTAGATGTCGCCAAAAAGCTACACACTGCACCTTTAAGTAAAAGTAGGCCTACATTTAAACAGAATATAACAAACTTTTAGAGCAGAACATTTTATGAATCAAAAGTTAAAATAGGCCTCTCTCGCAGTGGAAATAAATTAGGTGCAATAATGCTAAACTATTGAGGAATGAGAGGATTGAAGAGCGCTTATCTCGTGTGCGCGCACACTGACTGATGAACAACCGAAGTTCTGGGCAATTCTCAGTGAGAAAAGACGTGGTCGAGTGGTAGAACTTAAGTGGTTTCTATAATTTAGATGACATGGGTTCAAATCCCGAACTAACTTGGGGCTTTTGTAAATGTTATATTAGCCTATTAATGCATTTTATCTTCTATTATTAATGCAGAGAGATTTGTCTAGTTCTAAAACTCTGTTACACCATTTAGTTTTTGCTTATATTTATAAAATAAAATTGCAAATAGTATCCAACAGAATGACTTTACATCTGTATAATAATACCAATCGTAATTTCAAAAGCAGTTCTGTAAAAAAAAAAATATATATATATATATAGGCTATAGCCTATATATATTTTTGGATTCCCTATAGGCTATAGGCTACTTCACCAATAGATATAGCCTACAATATATATAAAATAGAAATATGCAACAGGCATGTTTAAACTACAAACAATAAAATCAAAACCAGCGTTTCAGTTGTTCATCAGTTCTACCAGAAAGACTCGGGAGAATAATACTGAGACAATAACATTTATTTACGAGCTCAGCAAGCAATCAAATTCTTTGGCGTAGGCCCCGTCCGTAATTCGCATTCCGAGGGTACGGAATCTGCGCATCCCGCCTGAGATGAAGGCGGGGGCGCAGCCCACCCCCGCGGAGTAAGGAAGGGTGCCATCTGGTGGTGGTGGGGTGGGAAGGAGGAGAGGACATCCTGGCATCTTCAGGGTAGAAGGAAGAGCCCGTCTGGAGGTGATGGGAAGGATGGAGGGGAGGACCCAGCGTAGAATGGTAGGGAGATGAAGGAAGGTCCTGTCTGGTGGGGAGGACCCGGCGTAGAATGGTAGGGAGATGAAGGAAGGTCCTGTCTGGTGGGGAGGACCCGGCGTAGAATGGTAGGGAGATGAAGGAAGGTCCCGTCTGGTGGTGGATGGGGAGGATGGAGGTGGTTGAAGCGACAGCATCTGAGAACTCAGACATGAGTAAGTACCACCCTTTTATACTGGCTATTAGGATGTGATTGGATAGTGAGAAGGTAATACATGACGTGAACGATTGAGTCTTCCTGGCAGAACTAGCGCTTAGCTTCATTTCCAGTGGCCTTAATGCATGCACGGCTTTTCAAAATGTCACAAAGCATTTTGAATGAAATATTGAAGTTTATAATTAAGTGTTTTGGCACACCACGCCGAGTGGCGCTATACTACATTGTTCTAAAGTCGGGTTTTATTCTAGCATGTTGAATTAGAGTTCGACAAACGTGGCGGCGCGTTCATTTGGATTTATTTTCTCATAACAGCTAAAATAACTTAATAGTCTACTCCGTTTTTTCCTACATCGTTCAAACTGTAAACTTTTATTCATATTAGGCTAACAACAACATTTTAGCTGTCGTCTCGTCTCTGTCTCTGGGAACTGCGCGTCACTAAAATGAACCGAAAGCCACTTGCCTCAGCTCAGTCACGTTAAGAAATCGGCTATGTCTAAAGCCTTTAAATGTCTAAATATTTAATAAATGTAATCTGATTATGTAATCCATCTGAAACTGAGAGGTACAGAGGATCTACTTAAACATGTTTAGCTATGATGTGAGCGCTTCCCAATGAGGAAAGGACAAGACGGGGAAAATCTCGCTCTAATTAAATGTAGGCTAAATCGCCCTGAAATAAAATGTAAAAGCAGATCAAATTATTTATTTGTCAAAATGTTGCAAATGTTGGTTTTGGAGGGACAGTGGCTTTATCGTGCGTGCACAATAGGTGTTAATGTTCGTCTTTCATATGGAGATGTCGGATAGCCAGCCTGATGAGCAGGCAAAGGCTAAATTCTTTTAAGGATAAATATCTCAGTGTGTCCAAATGTAGACCCTATATCTTATTAAATTATAAATAATGTATATTTGTATTTTAAAAAAATTCACACAAAATTTCAATTAAAGTGTTCAATCCAGTTGTTTCAACTGTTTTTTTTTAGAGTTTTAGAATGTTTGAGCAGTGTGTATGATTGTCAACAATCTGGCATTATCTAAACATGAACTGTCGACGAAACGCGTTCATGCCACAGCAGATACAGAGCTCTTCAATTCGCGATAGTGTTGTCACGATACTAAAATTGTTTCGATACCGATACCAAGTCAAGTATTGCGATTTCGATACTTTTTCGATACTTTTCCTGAAAAGGGAGAAACACTCTCAAATATCATTGCTGTGCTTTATTTTAAAACCGGGACAACATTCTAATCATACAACACACTAATAAATGAACATATGAACAGCAGATATGTTAAACATTTGAACAAAATACTTGGGGGCTCAAGCTTACTCTTGAGTAAAGCAAACTGTATTTTTATGTAATTTATGTAATACAAGAAACCTTATTGTAAAGTGTTAACGATAAGTTATACACCGATTCAGACGTCTCGTGAGTTCAGTGTTGGACAGGACAGTTGTTTAAACCATTCATTAAAACGAATCGGTTCAAATCAGTATTTTCTGATTTGTTCAATATGGATATGTTTTGAAAAATTTCTCCCGTTGCTATGGTATCACTGTCAGTCAACTCAATTTCGTGAGTGATTCACAAAACAATAATTTAGCAGACTAAAGACAAGCATCATTATTTTATATATCAGCGATCGGAAAATGACGCGATCAGCTTTCTTTTTTTATTTATTTTCATTTCCCTTGCCAGTTTTGTCGTGCAGCGGCTCTACATGGAATGTAGCAAATTTACGTTAATGTGGCATTGATAATTAAACAAACGCTTGACATTAAATAAACAGTTAATGAACTCGCTAATAAACAGTTAGCCTACATTGAATGCCTACCTACAGAACGTTGGCTACATTGAATTTCGATCTCGGATCGCTTGAAGCGCAGTGAGACTCATGTTGTTGCGTTAACCACTGAGCTACCGTCTGAACGTTATTAAATCTCGTCTTATGCTCTTCCAGAGCCTCATTGATAGCCTAATATATTTCTGTTTCAATGTTTTATGTTGTAATGTTTTCACTATTTATTCAATTTAATTTCAGTATTGTGATTATGAATTCGTTTAACTACAATGTTTCACTTGAATTAATCTGTTACCAGCTTTCAATCGCTCTGAATGAGCCACGGCACGGCGTTAGATTACGCAATAGAGAGAATAAACGGACACCTTTCAAAGTCTGTGATTGTAGCGCCTCTTAGCGGTAAAAGGCAGCAAATACACATCCGAATAATAAAAGTATTATTCTGGTTGAGTACCATCTGTATTAATATGCACGGCCATTCATGAGGTGATTTGCATGGGCTATATATGCTTGAATGTGGGCGGGTAAAGGGCGGGATGCCGATTTTTTTCACATGTGCAAATTATCAGGTAGACTGTGATTTATAAATGGAAAATTGCGTGCAGGTGTGCGTACGCACGGTTTTATAAGTCTCAATTTTTGTTTGAGTATGCCATTTTTGGCTTTCGGGCGCACATACACTTTTAGTAAGGATTCTACGCACAGTTTTATAAATGAGGCCCCAGAGCTTGATCAAAAGTGTATGCTATCCCCAATCATACAAATTTACATCAAAAGCTACTACCTGGGGATGTTCTCATGAGAAATTTGAACGTGAAATGTTCATAGATGAACATAAGAAATTACATGAAAATGTGAAAGTGCACTAGACAGGTTTTTCATTAATCCATGTGTGCCATTCTTAGGTGCTTCCCCGGATGGCCTTGTTTTTTGTGATTGTTGTGGTGTCAGTGTCATTGAAATTAAATGTCTAAAATCTGAGAAGCTAGACAATGTTATAGGATTTTACTTGGAGAAGGATGGTGAAGGGAAACTGAAACAGAAACCACCAGTATTTCTGTCCCAATCTTTCAGCTTGGAGTGTGCAAACTGGAGTCTGCCTATTTTGTTGTAACAGAGAAAGAATTGTTATTGTTGAACATATTTTGTTTAATGAAGAGTTCTGGGACATGATATGTAGGAAAAGCAAGCACATTTTTGACACAACCATTTTGCCCGAACTAGTTGGCAAGTTCTATACTAGGTTTTCATCGACCATGGCTAATGTGTCAGCACAACCTGGTGTATCCCTATTTTGGATGGTTCTGACAATGGTGCAAGTAGCAGTGGGCAAGAAAAAACCTGGGGCCTCATGTATAAAACTTTGCGTAGATTTCATCCTTAAACTGTGCATACGCACATAAGGCAGAATTTGCGTACGCACAAAAGTTTTCAGATTTATAAAACCATACGTACGTCAGAACCTGCACAAGGTTCACTTTATAAATCACAATTATCTGAACATTGTGCGCAGGTGCACGTGCTTATAGCTTACCCCAATCTCCTCCCGAAATAACCATTTTTGGAGGTTAAAACCGCCTATTTTGAATATGAATGATCTCCCTGCATATTAATACTACCAATAATTGTCATTGATCTGTTTGGCTAAAAATGGAAGAACAGAAACGAAAAGCAAAAAAATTAAAACTTCACCGACTGCGAGATTGAGGTACTGCTGTCTGAGGTGGAGGGCCGAAAAAAAGTTTTATATGGTTGGCTCTCTGCGGGCATTTCAAATAAAAGAAAGATATTAGAATGTGAGCAAGTAACAGAAGCAGTCAATGCTGTTACCTCGGTGCCTCGCACAGTCCAAGAGACAAAAAAAAAAAAGGTCTGACCTAAAAGTAGTAGTAAAAAAAAGAATATGTGCACACAGGCGCAGTGTCGTAACAACTGGTGGTGGTCAAGGAATCACTGACCTCTCAGCCTTTGATGCAAGGGTGGGTGCGATTATAGGGGAAACAGGATTAAATGGA
The DNA here is from genome assembly GCA_036326025.1 of Chrosomus eos. Classification (NCBI taxonomy): domain Eukaryota; kingdom Metazoa; phylum Chordata; class Actinopteri; order Cypriniformes; family Leuciscidae; genus Chrosomus; species Chrosomus eos. Next base: position 27,721,046 of record CM070822.1, read on the forward strand.
GTTCTTTCAGAATTCCAAGGTGATACGGATGTGATTTGCGGTGAAGATGCTAAGTAATTGATTTATCTACACATTATATAAGTTTTTGTCTTGTTTAAAATTCTGCTTTTTTATTGTGGATAATTTAAATCAACCAATTCAAATTCCGTGGAAGTGGAAAGTCCTAAAATATCCAAGTGACAAATCTAGCAATAGATGCAGTTGCCCTTAATATATACGTTTATTAAAATAGTCCATTTTCCTGTTTATTCATATGCTAAAAATCTAACTTAAAAAGACAAAAGCAAGTCATCAAATGCACATTTTATTTCATCACATTTACAGATATGCAATACAACCTTTATTTAAAAGTTTTTTAATGATTAAAGGAACAGTTAATCCTGGAATGCCTTCAAGCCCAGTGAGTGGTCCAAGTGGGGTAGACAAGGGATGCAGGCTTAGATCCTATGTGCCACTGCCGCCGCCATCCTGTGTGCCTCCACCACCATCCTGTGCGCCACCACCGGCATCTTGTGTGTCTCCACCAACGTCCAGTGTGCCGCCATCATCAAATGCCCAAGCAACCCCATCCTGTGCGCAATCCAGTGCATCATCATCATCATCATCCTTTGTGCCACCACCGAGCACTGGTAACTCAAGGCGTGTACTGACGGAAGAAGTCATGCAGACCCAAATGTCACATGGTTCATGCTGTTAATGCGGTGTGTTCCGAACTAAAAGAAATAAAAACTATTTTGTCAGAAATAAGTGGTTCACTTAAAAAAACTTGGGAAAAAATAAAAAATTTGAATTCACTTGCCTTTTTACATTCCATTTATTACATTTATACGCCGCTGTATTGCCATAGCATTATGCACTGCATTAGGAGGGCCAGGGTCAGGTTCATTATCTTCAGTATGGGCGTTCGATGGAACAGGTATACCATTCTTTTGAGCAATGTTGTGCAACACTGCGCAAGCCACCACAATGTGGCAAACCTTTGTAGGGCTGTACAATACTGTGCCGCCAGACCTATCCAAGCACCTCCAGCGTCCTTTTAGCAGACCAATAGTGCGTTCGACCACTGAACGCGTCCGGCAATGCTTCTCGTTGTAACGCCGTTCTTGTTCGGTTAGCAGCCATGTTCTAAGGGGATAACCACTGTCTCCTGAGAGGTAAAACAAATTCAAATTTAAAAGAAAATTAAATTAAAATTTAAATCAAATTAAAATTTAAAAGAAAATATAACAAAACAATGAATGTAAATACAATGGGACAATAAATATAACATTTCAAGTGCGAGGCAGAGGTAACAATTATAAACAATATTATAAGAATACTTTAAAGAAAATACATGCTTGTAAAATAGCCTACAGATAGCTTTTTGTTTTTTCCAGGGCAAAATTGATTCAATATAACATTTCACTTAATTTTTAAATGCTATAAAACATGTTTTGTTTCCTGAAAATTTGCGTTGATTAATGTGAAATTTTGCTTTAAAAATATTCAAATAAGTGTGGGTTTGTTTATCATTGGAGATTATAATTATACCTAAAAGAAAAAACATTTTAAAAGGTATGCTTTAAACACATTTGCATCATTACTCAATTACAATTACATGCGCATTCCTACCGACTTACCAAGAAGCCATCCATCACGCACAGCTCCTGTTTGCAGTCTGTTCCCTGCACTGCTGTTGGACACAATGTAGGAATCATGAGTTGACCCAGGCCATCTCGCAACTACCTTTGTCAGAGACATATGCGCATCACATATGATATGCACGTTCAAAGAATGAAAATGTTTTCGGTTAACAAAGCAAATTCATTCTCAGATGGTGCCTTTATTGCAACATGAGTGCAGTCAATAGCACCGATTACATTGGGAAAACCGGCGATTGCTGCAAATTGCATTTTGATCTTGGCCTGTTCAGCTTGCGTGTAAGGAAAACGGATGTATCGGGGTGCCATCCCCACTATGGCATCTCATACATATGGCATGACACGGCTCAGGGATGACTGCGACATACCCGATCGGTCTGCCAACTCTCGCTGGAAAGTACAAGTGGCCGAATGTGGTCAATAGTTGTACAGGAGCACACAGCGCGTGGTTTCTCCACGAGGGTCTTTCAAATACTGGTCGTAATTCAGAACACAATTCAAAGAGGATGACTCTTGGGAATCGAAATCGGCTCATGAGCCAATCATCATCATGAGCAAGGAAATCTTGACGGTCTCTGAAAACACGCTCCCTCCGTAGAGCGTAATTAGCAAGGTCTTCTAACAGCGCTAGAGCATCCATTATGATGATATGTTATATACGCACATACCTTTTTATAGCCCATTCATTACAAAAAAAATAGTATTTGCACCTGGTTAAGAATGCTGATAATGATAATTCAGGTTGATGCAATTTGATTTATTGGGTGATGTAATAAGGTAAATTTAGAAGTTTTTTCTTTAGTTTATTTTTTTTAAATCCCGATATGTGCGTGGAAAAAATGCGTTAGTCAGGGTGTGAATTATACAGCGCCCTTCGGAGGTCAGAGAGTGGAGGGGGAAAAAACAAACTTTTTGTCTATTGTTAACGTTAGTTTTTAATGAATATGTTATTATAAAAAATATTTCCAAAGCCTATAAATTAACATTTGTAGAAATGTAAGCCAAGATTTTAAAAAGGTATTTAAAAGTATTGTTAGTTCATCATGCTAACTATTTTGTAGGATAGTGTTAATGGATACACAACCTTAAAGTGTTCCTGGTACATTAAACATCCGTCCATTGTGAGATTAAACATCCTTCCATTGTGAGACTATGAACTATGAACTTTCCTAACTAAACCTTAACTGACACTTTCCATGTAATAAATGCACACCCTTGAATAAGTGGGGTTTTACTTTAACTGCTCAGGACGGGTATGACCCATTTCCATAAACCTTCAGTATCTTATCTTAAAGAAAATAACGGTGACGTTTCCACGCAACGAACGCGTTGTTTCACAGTGCCAGCGCAATGATATGGCAGCTTTATCAATGGCTTGCTTTCTCGATAGAGAGCTGTCATCTGCTCATGTGAACACCAGTGGCTGTCCTGAGGAGAGCTCAAACATGGACTGCTCAAAAATCTGTAGATGAGAGCTATATGGGACAGAGCGCGAGCGAAATCCAGTGAAAGATGGTAAAGAGTGTAGCGAGTATGTGAAGGAGAGCTGTGAGTACGCGAAATGACGTCGCACAACGCCTCATTAATTCGCGCATGTAGTCATTTAATGTTATATGTTTTAAAGCACTGAATCGCTAAAGAATCACAAATTATTCGATTCTTAGCATTTAAATCGAATATTGACAAATAAACGATTCACGATTCAAAATACATGTTTCAAGATCGATGCATATGCATCGTCAGGATTTGTAATGCGATGCATCGAAAAAAACGAATGAATCGTTACACCCCTATTTAACATGCATCAGCTGGATGCGCTCTGATATCCAGGTCTGAACGAGGGCATTGAGTTTAAATGTTCTTATATGGTTTTTGTCCTATACTTATTTTTTTTGTCTATATTCAATACATGATATTTGTCTTATTGTCTTATTTTCCTCTCCAGATAACCTACGTTGAGGGAGATGGTTTTGGAGATACTATTTTATTGTTTCTTTGTGAGTTTCACCTGTTGTAGTACTCATTATGTTGATTTTCCCCTATCCTGTTAGACCCGATTGCCTTATTAGGTTAATTGTATTCCTTCTGATTATATGTGGGACTTAACTTATTATTTCTTGCCATTCTCATATCTTGTGTTACTTTGCCCTGAAGAAGACCAGTGTTGTTGGTTGAAACATGTTGGCTTGTGTACTTTTATAATGACTTAAGCCATATTAAATAAAGCCTTTTTAACTTTGTCCTTCTCCTCATTGAAAACTTGACTGAGTGCCTGGGACCTGTTCTTTTGTTTCTTTATAACTAAATGTTTACCATGGGTATCCAGGGCCAGTAACTTTGAATTATCTGGCCCTTCGAAAAGGCTCCTGCTCTATATATCCTTCATTAGGAGACGACAAAATTCCCTTGTTTGCCCACCTTCATCCACTGCCCCATCTGGTTTATTGCCAAGATCCATAAACACGACTCTGTGGCTTATATGGCCCAAACAGGCATCTAGCGAATGCACGTCGTGCAGAGCCATAAATGTTATCTCTGCATACATTAATCATATTTGACGAGTATCGATCCTCGAAAAAATGTTGTTGGTGAGCTGTGAGTATCTCTGTAGCATGGTGCCTTCAGACAGTGAATTATTTCAGTAATCTTCAAATAACATCTTGCATCAAGTGGAGGTAAGCTGCGACTTCAAAATCGTAAAGGTCCATTATTATCTTTTAAGGTAAGACTGTTTTGTAGAGCAACAGTAATACATAACTGACTGTATTAGCAATGCACACAACCATAATAGGATTGTTTTTTCAACTTCAGGAAACAACACAATGAATGACTTACTTCCACCTCCTCTTCCAACCACTGAACAACTAACGTGCAAGGTGTAGTCAAATTATGTTCTTCAAGGGTTCCAGTCGTCCTTGTGCCTGCACTTGGCATGCTCAACCAGAATATTTCACTGGCTGAATTGTCATTGCCAGCGTAATCCATAAGGTTTTGTTTAAAAAAACAATAGCACAGGTAACAGGAAAAACAAACAAATTAAGCCAATATATAGAGGTTCACGTACAGTGTCAGTCAAAAGCTTGGACACACTTTCCCATTCTCTTGGAATTTTGAGAACATCTTGAGAAATAACATGCTTGTTAATCTTTAGATCTGAGGGTACAGTAGTAAACACCTGCAATGACTGTGTAGGTAGGAACCTCCTTGACTTCATGGAACACATCACAATATTTGAGTTGGATTCTGAAGTCATCTAAAGGTTAGTGCTAAACACAAACATACTTTAAGTGAAGTTTTATTGTATTTAAAGAAAACATACTTATGTTGCTCTTAAAGTACATTTTATGAGTACTTTGTGTAAGAACATAGCAAAATGATTAAGCTTTTAGTGTGTTTAAAATATATGTACTTTATAAACACTTAGGCTTACTGCAATATATTTGCCTATAGGATTCCTATCAGTCGGTCACGACGTACGTTGAGAGTGACCGACCGATAAGGGAACATTTTGGTTACATATGCTAACCCTCGTTCCCTGAGGGAGGGAACGGAGACGCCACGTCCCGTTGCCACATCTACTGCCTCCTGCCGGGAGGCAACTGAAGTGCAATCACCAGCTGCTCATTATATACATGCGCTGCGCGGCTGCACAGCTGATGCAAATGATTTCACGCCAATGTGTATTGACTTGTTTAGTTTCACTCGAAGTACAGTAGGTTACCAACCAGAATAATACTTTCAACGCCGCCGCTTTGCCGCGGCGGTGAAATTCGGGGTGTATTTGCTGCCTTTAACCGCTAAGAGGCGCTACAATCACAGACTTTGAAAAGTGTCCGTTTATTCTCTCTATTGCGTAATCTGCCGCTGCGTCGCGGCTCATTCAGAGCGATTGAAAGCTGGTAGCAGATGCATTTAAGTGAAATGTAGTTAAAATAATTCATCACAATACTTAAATTAAATTGAATAAATAATGAAAACATTTCAATATAAAACATTGCAATTAGGGATGGGCGATATGGCCTAAAATCCATATTGCGATATACATTGCAGCCTCTTGCGATAACGATATATATCGCGATATATAAATTATAATAGAACAATTTCAGAACAGGTTAGATAGACCATAAGGAAAGTCAAACTGCTATGTAGGCTATTTGTTTTAAAAGAAACGTATGTAGTTTTGAGAACATTTATTATGCAAAACTGTAATTATACAACATAATGTTGCAGATGAATAAAATCCAAGTACACTAGCTGCAGCAGAGACTTTAACAAAAAAAAAAGCTTAAAAAGCAACTACATTTACTACATTTATGTTAAAATTGCAAACATTTTAAATTAAAGCATACACAATTGACAAAAACAGCTTACCATACCTTTTCTTTTGCATTTAAATCTTTTTACAAGAAATATTGCGGTCACAAAGAACTTGTTTTTCCACCACAAGAGACAAACATCCATTATTGTCGCGTTGTTGAGGTAACTTAACTGTGTAATTTTCCTTGCTTTAATTACCCCGAGCTTAAAGTTAAAAAGAAAATGATTGAAAAATAGTAGTATAAATGCATTTAAGGAGAGATTACTATATTTTCATATCAATTCGTGTTCATTTTGACCACGAGCCATACGCTGTCACTTTAATTCAGCACGTGCAGCATCTCAACGATCTCAACGCATTGCCGCACCGCATCCGCGTGCAGGCCTGTTAACATGGGTACGGAAAAAATACACACCTAGGGTGACCAGATGAGATTGGCTGAAATTCGGGACGGAGGGGGGGGGGGGGGGGGGGGTGTAGTGTTTATGGGGGGAGTGAGATTTGTTGATGGGGGGGGGGGGGGCTTGTGTAGGCTGCTGTATCATGTACCGTTTGAACTGACGCGCTACAGCGACCTGTCACATTTCAAAGAGCCAAAACGTTATTAATTGTGTGAATCTCGTAAAAATGTTGACAGAATCGGACAGCTGTGGATTTGTTCCATATCAAAAGTAACCTGTCTGTCTTGTCTGTCGGTGTAAGTGTCTTCTTTGTCCGCGATTTTTCACTGCGTGAGAAAATGGATGTGTGGCGTGAGAGTGTGTGAAAAGGGTCAATTGCGTGAGTCTCACGGTCAATGCGTGAGAGTTGGCAGCCCTGCTACAAAGCCTATAATAAAAGATATACCCAGCTAGAAATGTTACGTTCCCAGGACGTTCTCAGAACGTCCCCACTGGTGTCAAGGACGTCGCCTAGTAACGTCCCGGGAACGTTCCGAGACGGTCATGGTGTGGAGTTCTTTAAAGGGTCTGGGGACGTTATTTGGCGGACCTTCACATAACATTCAGGACGTTATCGGAACGTTTAGGGGACCATGTTTTATTTAAAATGTAATGTTCTCAGAACGTTCTCAGAACGTCCCCACTGGTGTCAAGGACGTCGCCTAGTAACGTTCCGGGAACGTTCCGAGACGGTCATGGTGTGGAGTTCTTTAAAGGGTCTAGGGACGTTATTTGGCGGACCTTCACAGAACATTCAGGACGTTATCAGAACGTTTAGGGGACCGTGTTTTATTTGGAAATGTGATGTTCTCAGAACGTTCTCAGAACGTCCCAACTGGTGTCAAGGACCTTTAGGGAACCAAACTAGAATGTTAGCCTACTGCAGAAACTCTTTCACACTTGTTCTTGCAGAACCTTAATCAGGAATAAGCACGTGTAACACATTCAAAGATAAAATACTACAAAGCAGGGATCTGTCATTTATTTATAGTGTGAACTAAAACACAGATTATAAATTAAAATAAATGGGGTCATGCTTAAGCGTATTAAATCAAACAATTATAATTATATATGTATGAATCAAACAGTTTGACAAAAACAACAACGATTTATAATAATTTTATGTACAGTAAATGCTAAACAACAAGAAACAATAACGTATATAATTAAATACTTTAACAACAAGAAACAAGAACAATTACTTATGTATGTGGTGTGTGTGTGTGTGTGTGTGTGTGTGTGTGTGTGTGTGTGTGTGTGTGTGTGTGTGTGTGTGTGTGTGTCAGTCACTGTCTCCATCCTCAGGAGGTGCCCGTAGTTCTTCTTCCGGTGCCTGAAAAAAATAAAACATTATATTTACCAATCACTTCAACAACTTTTTAATTACTTTTAATTTCACTTTGGTGTATGGTGAAGGGAAATATGATATATATATAGATAGTGTGTGTGTGTGTGTGTGTGTGTGTGTGTGTGTGTGTGTGTGTGTGTGTGTGTGTGTGTGTGTGTGTGTGTGTGTGTGTGTGAGAGAGAGAGAGAGAGAGAGAGAGAGAGAGAGAGGTGTGTGTGTGTGTGTGTGTGTGTGTGTGTGTGTGTGTGTGTGTGAGAGAGAGAGAGAGAGAGAGAGAGAGAGAGAGAGAGAGAGAGAGAGAGAGAGAGAGATCTAATTGAATAAAACAACGTACAGGTATACAGGCGGCCACCTTGGCACGGTGAGGTGCATGTTTGAGGGTTTCCCCTATACATGCATCAATTTCCTTTTCGGTGTGTTTTGGAAATTGTTTGGCACAAGCACCTAGAAGAGAAAAAAGGTAATTTTGATTAACATCAATGACACTAATACCAGCCGCTGCTGACAGAGAAGCGATCACCAAGATGGCGCCGCGGATGGCTGCCTCGGTGCGGAGCTCTCCAGTTATTGTGTTGTTTTTGTTTGTTTGTCCTGTGTTTAGTCATTATTTTCCTATCAGCTTCACCAAAGACGAACTACTGGACATTAGGAAACACACACCAGATAACTTTTCTACAGTTTTTGATAATTCAGACGTTTTGCTGGACATTCTCGTCGGAGGGGCAGCGCTGTTGTTCAAACGCGCGCTCAAACGCAAACGAGGAAAGCGAGCGGGCGCGCTGGTGAAACTCCGCGAGCGCGGCCTGCGCACTGCACTCCCTAGTATTCATCTTGCGAATCTCCGATCCCTTCCTAACAAAATGGACGAACTTCTCCTCCTCACCCGGATTAACAAGGATTTTTTAAACTCTGCTGCTCTGTGCTTCACGGAAACCTGGCTGAGTGAAGCCATACCGGACAACGCAATACATCTGCCGGGCTTCCAGCTGTTCCGAGCGGATCGCATCGCGGAGCTAACGGGGAAGACGAGAGGTGGTGGATTGTGTTTCTACATTAACGAAAGTTGGTGTTCAGATGTAACAACACTGAAGAAGATGTGCTCTCCTAATTTAGAGGCGATCTTCATAAACTGTAAACCTTTCTACTCGCCACGGGAGTTTTCCTCTTTCATTCTCGTGAATGTTTACATCCCTCCAGACGCGTGCGTGAGCGCGGCACTACAACAGCTGGCTGAACAAATAGCTGAAACGGAACAAAGGTACCCAGACTCTCTTTTAATAATTCTAGGGGATTTTAACAAAGCAAATCTTTCCCGTGAACTTCCAAAATACAGACAGCACGTTACATGTCCCACAAGAGACAGTAATATACTGGACCACTGTTACACCACAATAAAGAATGCGTATCACTCCGTTCCACGAGCAGCTTTGGGGCTATCTGATCACTGTTTGGTTCATCTTATACCGACCTACAGGCAGAAACTGAAATCAGCTAAACCTGTAATAAGGACTGTAAAAAGATGGACTAATGAAGCAGAGCAGGATCTACAGGCCTGCTTCGATTGCACTGATTGGACTGTTTTTGAAGCTGCTACCAACGATCTGGATGAGCTCACAGATACTGTTACATCATATATCAGTTTCTGTGAGGATACATGCATTCCTACCAGGACATTCTTATCATTCACCAATGATAAACCATGGTTTACTGGGAAACTCAAACAGCTTCGTCATGCCAAAGAGGATGCTCACAAAAGTGGGGATAAAATCTTGTATAACCATGCCAAGAACAGACTGACAAAGGAGATCAGAGTTGCTAAAAGAGCCTACTCTGAAAAGCTGAAAAACCAGTTTTCATCCAACGACCCATCATCAGTCTGGAATGGCCTGAAGAACATCACCAATTACAAGTCACCATCCTCCCGATCTGTGGACAATCCACACCTGGCTGATGATTTAAATTCATTTTACTGCAGGTTTGAAAAGCCCTCATTCACACCTCTCACCGGCTCTGACCTGCAGTTCACACATCCACCATCACCTCCTACACCCCCTCCTCTCCCCCCTCCTGCCATCCAACCTGAGCTTAAGGTCTGTGTGGAGGACGTGAGCCGAGTCTTCAAAAAACAGAAGACTAGGAAAGCCTCAGGCCCAGACGGCATCTCGTCTGCTTGTCTAAAAGCCTGCGCTGACCAACTGGCCCCGGTCTTCACGCAGATCTTCAACAGATCATTGGAGCAATGTGAAGTTCCCTGCTGCTTCAAACGCTCCACTATCATTCCGGTCCCCAAAAAAACCAAAATCACTGGACTTAATGACTACAGACCTGTCGCTCTCACGTCCGTGGTCATGAAGTCGTTTGAAAGACTGGTGTTGGCCCACCTGAAGGACATCACTGGACCCCTGCTGGATCCTTTTCAGTTTGCTTACAGAGCAAACAGGTCTGTGGATGATGCAGTCAACATGGGACTGCATTATATCCTGCAACATCTCGACAGACCTGGGACTTATGCAAGGATCCTCTTTGTGGACTTCAGTTCGGCCTTCAATACCATCATGCCTGATCTACTCACAGACAAACTGACCCAGCTCTCCATTCCATCCTCGATTTGTCAGTGGATCTCCATCTTCCTGACGGACCGGCAGCAGCTCGTGAGACTGGGGAAACACACATCCAGGACTCTCACCACCAGCACTGGCGCCCCCCAAGGGTGCGTTCTCTCCCCACTGCTCTTTTCCCTGTACACTAACGACTGCACTTCTAAAGACCCCACTGTCAAGCTCCTGAAATTTGCAGACGACACCACTGTCATCGGTCTCATCCGAAACGGTGACGAGTCTGCTTACAGACTGGAGGTTGAACAGCTGGCTGTCTGGTGCAGTTATAACAACCTTGAGCTGAACACGCTCAAAACAGTGGAGATGACCGTGGACTTCAGGAGGAACAGCCCAGCACTCCCCCCACTCACCATCATGAACAGCACTGTGGAAGCAGTGGAGTCATTCAGGTTCCTGGGCACTATCATCTCTCAGGACCTGAAGTGGGACAATCACATTGACTCCATTGTGAAAAAGGCCCAGCAGAGACTGTATTTCCTTCGCCAGCTGAGGAAGTTCAACCTGCCACAGGAGCTGCTGATTCAGTTCTACTCAGCCGTCATTGAGTCTGTCCTATGCACTTCCATCACTGTCTGGTTTGGTTCAGCTACCAAATCAGACATCATGAGACTACAGCGGACAGTCCGGACTGCAGAGAGGATCATTGGTGCCCCCCTGCCAACCCTCCAGGACCTGTACTCTTCCAGAGTGAGGAAGAGAGCAGGTAAAATCATCACAGACTCCACTCACCCTGGACACCACCTGTTTGAACTGTTACCGTCAAGACGGAGACTCAGATCACTGGCCACAAGAACATCTCGGCACAGGAACAGTTTCTTCCCACAGGCCATTTCCCTCCTGAACAGTTAACATATCTCCCAAGGCATATGCCTTTAAGTGCAATACCCCCACTGTTTAGTGCAATATCTCCTAAACTCAGGTTATTTATATTTATATTTATTCATACTATTCAAAATACTGTATATATGTTCATAATCCGAAAATGTTTATTCTGACTAAACCCAACCGTGGCCTTATATTTTATATTTTATAGTATTTTCATATATATATATATATATATATATTTTTTATAATTTTATTTTTAGATTTTGTATTACTGTTTCTTGTTGTATTTGTATCTGTATATGTGCACTGGAAGCTTCAGTACCAAAGAAAATTCCTTGTGTGTGCAAGCACACTTGGCAATAAAGCTCTTTCTGATTCTGATTCTGATTCTGATCTGACACGCGTCCCATTTTCTGCAGGCTGTACACGGTGAGAATACACATTAGGACAATATAACATTTCAGTCAAATTAATAATAATATAATAATAATGATAATAATACACACACGATTATGTATTACAATGTTATGTGTCTGAAACAATAAGTAGGCCTATACATTGCGCTCAGGTAGTTTGGCGTGACTGCCCTGGAACGCTACAAAGTCGTGAGTTGTGGTTTGAAGTCGTGATTTACGTGCTCAAAAGCACACCTCTTAACTCGTTGTTTGGGTTGATTAACAGAGTGCTCCACTCATGTCTAATTAGGTTTGATACCTGAATGTGCTCCACATGTGATTAATTAGGTTTAATTAGGCTATGCTTGCAACTATAATTAGGCCTATTATAGTTTTATTTTATATCTTATTTTATATATTTTTTATAATATCCCATGAATCTTAATAGATGCAATTTCAACTATTTCTGAAGTGCTTCCTTTACAAAGAACACCGCTTGCAGTGAAGCAGCCCTTTGTTGATATCGATGGCTCGAGAATCAATTCATCAGATTCAGCACCATCGCCACGGACAGCACCTGTAACGGCGCGATGTGGAAATAAAATCGCTACATAATGAGACACAATTGCCCTGCTCCCTCCAAAAGGGATACAAATGCATATTCTACAAGCGGGGTAAAAAAATCTAAATATATCTATGACGATTATAACTATTGACACGAAATGTGAAAATAAATTAAAAGTGTTACAGTAAAAGCTATACATGGCGTGCAAATGGCGTTACTTTTTATTTCAGCGTTGAGCATTATAACCAATCAGACGCGAATCTGTTGAGCTCATAATGCAATAACCAATCATTTGAGTTTAGATAATAGCTAGTTACTATGAGTTACCGAAAAAAAACCTGCTGGTTCGCGGGAGTTTTTGCCGTGTTCACGACAGTAACGCTCACCTTAGACAGAGACAGACAGACATAATCTGGATTTCACTGAATTCACTCGAGGAAAAGTGTAGATGTAAGTAAGATATTGAAATATAATCCTATTGTTTTTTTCATGCTACTAAATAACGACTTGATTTTCTAATCGGAAAAACGAATTCATAAATGTGATTCTTGTGATAGCCTACAACAATTATTACCCCATCACACACACACAAAAGCGTTTAATATTCTTTTAATCAACATTATTCATTATTACAATAAAAAGAGCAATAATCGCAGTAATGATGTTTTCAGTTATTTGTTAAAAATTGATAACAGATTCAACCTTTCTGGGAATGCTGTGCTAGATCAATTTGGGTCCGTGTAACGCTTCACAATTCAATTTTCAGACCATACAATGCAAATGCAAAAATAGACATTCATTTCTCTTGTTTTTCCAGTTACATTATCAATGGATAGTTGCCCTTTTCTCCTTTTTTCAATTTTACTTGTGCTAAATTGTGACTTCAGAAACAAACATTTGAATAAATGAAATCTAACTGATTGTCTAATTTTCGTCTAGTTGGACGCTTGAACATTTTGAATGCAGATTCGTGCGTAAAAGCAAAAGTTTGAAGCGCAGTTGACGCGCGTCTGGGGCGAAATACGCTTGTGGGAGGGCAAGTGCAATGTTGATCGAGCATTCAGTGAGAGAGTTACCGCTCTTTATTTGCTCTAGATCAAAATAAAAGATAAAATCACATTAAAATCACTTTTCTGTGAGCGCGCTTTGGATGTGCATCACAGAACAGCGCGTGATTCTTGCGCTTGAATGTTTTAAAGTAAAATCACTTTTCCATGATGTGATAAATGAGCAGTTTCTTATTTTTTTCCGTAAAAAAAGTCAAAAACGAGAAAAAAACAAATTATCCGGAGGTACATGCGGACAGTAGCAGACATTTTTCGTTTATCATTTGCTCTTTAAAACAGTTACATGATTAATAACTAAGAAGAAGAGAAAAGTTTTGAAAAGCATACTTAAAACAATATGGTGGAGTGCTGTCCCTATGAAGGTCAGCTTTCCTTTTCGGCCTTTCAGGCTGTAGTTTGACCAGGCCTCATTGGTAGCTAGTTTCCGGAGGATTCTTCTCACAGCGTCCCCAATGTTGCTGCCTCCCATCAAGCTCAAAAACTGTATCTATGCAACATATAAAGATAAATATTAAAAAGGAATTGTTAGTGTTGCAATGGCAGGCGGAGCAGGGTTAATCGCTAGCACAAGCAAATGCGAGAGGTGTATTTCATTCAGGTAATTTAGCCTACATGCACACAGATCTACATTTTGATGTAATAATTCCTCATAGGAAAAGATTATTTTATTTAGTTAGTAGTTATAAATACTATTAAATTATCTATTTAAATCTAAAAAGAATTTCAAGAGAAATATATACATTTCTGTACTATGTCTAAGCCATTATGAATATTTAAAATGTTTGTGTGTGTGTGTGTGTGTGTGTGTGTGTGTGTGTGTGTGTGTGTGTGTGTGTGTGTGTGTGTGTGTGTGTGTGTGTGTGTGTGTGTGTGTGTGTGTGTTTTGTGGCACAGTGATTAACTCGTAAACAACTCGTAAACTTAAAAATGGCACTTTATGCCAAAAGTGTTGCTGACCCCTGTGCTATATCAACATACCATCCTTTTTTTTCCTTCTGGGCCCTCAAGATTTAATATTAAAGCTTGCAGCTCCTGCACTGTTTTGCAGGGCCTCTCAATGGTCTCCTGTGGTGGTGCTGTAATGGTTGCCGGACCAGGACGATGCTGTTGAATAGCCTGGACCAGACGCTCAATAGAATTTGTAATGTCTGTCGACATTCTCTCTATTGCGAGCAGCATCCGCTGCTCAGATTGCTCAATGAGATGCTGGAAATCTGACAAATTGAAATGGGGCGGCATTTAATTATTTGCTTAGTATTCAGGCATACTACTTGGTACTTCAAGAAATAAAATATAGACATTGGCATGACGGTGTTGCCAGATGCAATAGCTATGGCCTAATTTGGATAGTAGACAGTAATGAAAAAAGTGCAACCATAAACTTTATTCACTGAAGATAAAAAAAAAAAAAAAAAACATTTATCTTAACAGATGGATAGAAGCCCAACATTAAACATACATACCATGGAAAGGATTATGAGCTGAAAGGCTTGGCAGGGCTGGCACATCTTCCTCAGGTGAGTGAGCAGTGATTGTGATGTCAGTAGGTGGTTTGTCTAAGAACAGACATTGAAAGCATGGGATAAACGCATAGTTCAGGGGAGTTGAGTACTTTGACAAGGAATTGTAACTTACACAAAATGCCATGACAAAAAATACCAACCTACAACTCACACAATATAAGACACTCCACCGAATTGAAAACATTTTTAAAATAGGATTTTCATCAGAAATCTGTTTGTATCTGTTTGTATTGCACACAAAATAGCCTGTTCCCGTCAGCTGGCAATGCACTTCTTTTGCTTGTTCACTAATTGACACCGGACACACCACCATCAAATCAACACAACACAAGACATTACACCGAAAGTGAAATCTGTTACTTACAACTCGGCGGCTTTGGGAGGCTTGGTGGTCGCTTTTTAGAGGATGTGGACATTTTTCTCCTTTTTTCACTAGGCATCTCACATTCTTCTATTAATTCAGGATGATACAGTTTGTATATTGTTTAGTTTTATACAGTAGTTTTTATACAGTAGTTATCTCTGTAATCATGCATGGTATATGGCATGATTTTTATACATCATCAGCGGAGTAATGCATTAAAAAGCAATCACATGTGTTTACCTTCGCTCTCTGTCCAGTACTTTGATGGTACTTTTTTTTTCCGCACTTTTATCACCTCTTCTTCAGTGTCCACGTTTGAATTTTCAACAGCTTTTTTGGCGCGCTCTCTGGCTGTCTTATAGTTGTCTAAGGACAGAGTAAATGTCTTGTCTTTATAGTTTTTATAATCATTTTACTTTGTAAAGGCAGTGTACCTCCATATGGCTATATATTTATTCAGTTTTCTCACCAGTCTCGGAGAGTATTC
This sequence comes from Chrosomus eos, assembly GCA_036326025.1. NCBI lineage: Eukaryota > Metazoa > Chordata > Actinopteri > Cypriniformes > Leuciscidae > Chrosomus > Chrosomus eos. The sequence goes on from CM070822.1 coordinate 27,736,636, forward strand.
GTATTTTATGTTGCTTCCAGAGCTCCTTATCTGGCCTTTGGTAGGCCTTTGCCATGGCATCGGCATTTCTACGGGGCCAGTAGCAAATCAGAACCTAAAACATTTCAGGGAAAAGTTAATCACATTTTATTTTTTTCCGGGTATTAATTATGTGTGTGTGTGTGTGTGTGTGTGTGTGTGTGTGTGTGTGTGTGTGTGTGTGTGTGTGTGTGTGTGTGTGTGTGTGCGCGTTCATGTACCCTTACCCCATTCACCTCCTCTACCCATAATGCAGGCGCCACAGCAATTGCATTTTCTTGTTCAAAAATAACTATGTAAAATCCAACCTACATTACAAACAGAAAAACATACATTCCTTAGAAAAGAGGGCCAATACATATGAAAACTAAGTTAAGACATTAAAGCAATGTCAGAAAAAAATAATACTAACTATGTACATATTTTCATATTTCCTTAATCAAGGTCATGAAGGAGAGACAAGACAACTCTGCGTCCATGCCCGTCCTCAAGGATCATTGCCCTTCCTTGCAAGTTTGTCTTGTCCAGAATCTCCATCTTTGATGGACCACATACAAAGGCTCCATAGATCATTGAATCACATGGCTCGTGAAGATATGACGTTAAGTGCGAGAAGACTCTACATAAGAGCTTTCCGGAGTTGGTCCTCTCCAAAACTTCACAGCAGGATGTTGGGCTAACAATGTAAACATTGTTAGGATGCTTCAATTGGATTGGTCTCTCTTCATTTGTTTGTATGGGAATCTGTGAACGTTCTTGAAGCCGTTTTGCTGCTTGGACTAGAACATGGTTTCCTGATCTAACCATCTTCTTCAGCTGGTGCAGGTAGCTCTCAAACCCAAAGGCACTGCATTTGTCTAATGATCCATATGTGGTGGCATCAGCAGTGAGGTGAAGCAGTGAGTGCACATTGTACACTAGGAATTCTTTCCCATATATGTGCCGGCCTTGTTCAACAAAATATGTGAGGAGCTCATGGGCATACACATTGAAGGTTTGTGTTAACTGTGGAGACACTAGTATGCACAAAGCCACACTAAAGGCCATGAAATGACTGTACAGGATTTCTGGCAGGATTCCCCGGAGAACAACTTTGCCAGTGTAGAGCATAAACTGTCTGAATTCAGTGGCCTTCCACCTCTCCAATTCCTCCAGACTGCGTGGCTTTCTGGCAAACATATGGGGTATGTCACTTCTCAAATTCCTTAGCCTCTGATTGACCTCCCTCAGCTGAGCTGGCGATAGCCGATGCCCCGACTTACCCCGTGACCATAGTAGGAGCATTTTTCTCATCACTCCCAGGCAGCACTGGTGCATGTAGTCAGCAGGGAAAGACTTGATCATGTCAATTTGGAGATTGCTGAAAGGGGACTCAGCATTTTCATGATGATGTTCTGGCTGGTGCTGCTCTCTAAATGAGACATCATTTCTCAAAGTGAGGTCATCCACTTGTTGGTACGTCATGCGTCCCTCCCAGTTGCCTTTTTGGGTGCATTTGTCACAGCCATAGTAACCTGAGTATTGTTTCATGCACTTCAGCATGGCTTTTGCTGGTGCATCACATGTAATGCATCTCAATCTTACATTGATTGTTGTTTCTCCCCATGCAAAGCCATTCATTAAAATCATTTTCAGTTCATCTGCAATGACTTTAATGAAGTCCAGTGATTTGGGCTTGGCCTCAGTAAGGGCAATGGTCAAAGGAAATGTGCTTGCTGGTGTTAGATGTACTGTGCAGAGTACAGGCCAGAAGGATTTACCAGTGCTCTTAAAGAGTGGCAGTCCATCTACATTGAGGGAAATCTCAAGCTCAGTGATGTCTCTTGCATAATTGTTGGGATACCGATTCAAGCACATGATTAATTGTTCAGTCACTCCTAATTTAATGCATTCCACACCAGACACCATTTGGCTTTCAACATGATCCGTTTTTAATAATGTTTTAGTAGTAGATGGCAGGTGTTTATGCCCTTGATCCCTGAGAATTTTTAGCAGTTTGTCTGCAGCATTGTGCTTGATATTATATTCATTGATCCACTTCTTTAACTCATCTGCTAAATTTTCAGTGGGCATATCAATGTTGGCAGTATTCTCAAACTCTTCATCCATGTCGCTACCGGAATATTCAAGAACCATATTCTCTGTGTCTTCTGCCATTGTATGCTGTAGCGATGTGTTACTATTGACTGCATTGATGTCAGTATTGACAAACAACATTTCATCGCTGTCACTATCAGATTCTCCAGTCATTGCATTTTTTAGGCCTGGGTTCCAGATTGGCATAGTGTCCCTGGGATTGTGTGCTTCACTGTCTAGCACAGTACTAGGACCAGCTGCGTTAATGTGCACATTTTTCATTTTCCTTTGCACCCTTTGCCATAGTCGTTTGTATTCTCTTTTCCTAGCTTCTGCAGGCATCCAGCTGTGTGACACAGCTATGTGTTTTTTTCTCTGCAAATGGGTTCACACATGTAATTTAAGTAGAAAACTTTAAAGATCATTAATTTTGAGGCAAATAGAGCGATCTTTCACGCCACATTATAAGGTGAAAAACATCTTGTGATAACAATAAACTTATCACATTGCTGTGAAATCGATCCCCTTTTCTGGCATGTCAGCAATATGCTGTAAATTTGAAAAACTTTTTTGCAAGACAAGCCTACCTTCTGAGATGACATCATGCTAGTCTGTCTGTAGGGCAGGGTCTGGAAAGCACAAAAAAGAGGCACAAAGTGAATGGAAATCACATAGATGTTGATGTAGGAGGTACTTCAAAGGATAGATGATACTAGATCCATGCCTGGTTGTGCATTAAAAAGTGTAATTTCTATAATAATAATTATTATTTATTTATTTTGTGTGTGTGTGTGTGTGTGTGTGTGTGTGTGTGTGTGTGTGTGTGTGTGTGTGTTTGTATACAGTGTATAGTGTATTTATATATTTATTGTTTGTTCTGGTTTTGTTATGTAGGCTATAAAGAAAACCAATAAAAATGTATTTCATGAACATTATTAGACATTTATTTATTTATTTTCACCAAAAAGGCTTATTTCTGCCATTATAGGCTCATTTTGTAAATGTAAGCAATTCATTAAGACAAGTGCAAACTGTGTTGGCTTTAATGTTCGGCCAGAATCGGCCGATTCCAGATCGTGCGTCTCTGGAAGCAGAGTTGTGCGCAAAGTTACAAAAACTAAAAACTGCCGTGAACACATCAACGCGAAATGGGGTCTCGCGCCCACACCGCGATGACGGCACCGACTCGCTCGTGCGGACGCTGCCAGACGGGCGCGCGCGCTGCAGCCAAGCCTTTGAGGCGCGTTAATTTTCAAATAAAGTATACAATATTGATAATAATTGCATTCATAATTTATTTTAAAGTAATGTTAACATGACAGACCCATAACCCTAAAACATTATCTGAATAGGATTGATAGGCTACTCCTTTAGCCCAAATGACGTCACATAGATATAACGGTATTTAACGGAAATTAACGGCGTTAGCAGTGCAGACGATATAGCGGAAAAAGAAAAAGACGGAAAAGCAGTTGTATGAGTAAATGTAGTACATTTACTACTACTGGAAAAGACAGTCCGTCAATATTATGACAATTTATTAAATTTCTTGTGAAAACGGCCGTTTTACCATGAGAAAACTTCGCTCAAAGGCTATAATAGGCCTATTGTCCTTATAATTCCATATTGTTATTATTATTAGCCTATTATTATTATCATGTACATATTTTATATGTTATTTTGTATTGTGTTTTTAATTTAAATAAAATCGTTAATTAAAAAGACATTTAGGCCTAGCCTACCTCAGAGAAACTGACAGTTGGGATGTCCACTATAGTTGAGTCAGGTGTCAAAGAGTCGGGCAGCGGGCTGTGTGTGAGCGCGATGTTCACAGACCCCAGTTTTTATATGCCCTCTGCCAGGCTTAAAAATTGTGACATAGGTGTTATAAACGTTTATTATTATTTATTTTTTTAATGTATATTTATATAATTATATATTGCGTTATAATACTAATAATTAAGTTATATTATAATTTAATATAAAAAAAAAACTGGGTTCCGTACCCAATAATTAACTACGGTAATTAATTAATGCACCTTGGAGTATATCTTCGCGCGCGCGCGCGTGTGTGTGTGTGTGTGTGGGCATAGCTAGCCTATATTATTATTATAATATTATAATTATTTTAATTAAAACATAGGCCTACCATTTTATCACCATATTGAAAGTAAATTTTTCAAATAAATATTTTTTGTGAGCATAATTTAGTATTATTTTTAAAATGTATTTAAAAATGTTGAAGTGCAAATATACGCAATATATTTCCCAGTTTTAAAACTGTCGTGCTTTATTCGTCTTATATTATACCTAACATTGCTCATGAAAAATCGTTCATTTATGTAATGTATGAGATATAAATGTCTTACCTGTTTCTTCTTCTAGTGCCATCCATCCAATTGATTTTTTCTTCGATGGTAAAAAAAATGTCTTCCCCCAGAATAAAGGCATTGTTCAGTTTTGTCCATTGTGTGGCCATCACAAATTGAGTTTATGGACAATTTGAAATCGCCATTAACTCCACTTTATCAAGCAGCTGCTTTTCCTGAAATTATGAATCGCTCAAGCGGTTTTTAAGATCTCACGCTTTCAATTAGGCAGGCTACTCAAATGGGAATGCTTATCCTGGAGTCCTCAATGGTGCATGGTTATCCAGACGCGAACCTACACTGGTCTCCCCAGGTGAACTTAAGCAATGAGGTCCCTCTAATATTATATATATATATATATATATATTTTTTTTTTTTGTATTTATTTATTTTTATTTAACTTTATACGTAGATAAATTATACAACACACAAAAAGTAGTCAAAACACATCTAACAGAACAAAAGTTGTACATTTATTTATACAACATTAAAGTGCTTATTTTTTAATTAACGTGATCATATTCATCTTTATAGAAGATACAGTAGGCTATAATACAGCAATCTTCATATTCATAACGGATTGTCACCACTGTAGCCTACTTTGTGTGGTTTATTTTGCAAAATTAAAAATTACTGACTAATATATCTGTAGGCTATATTAGCCTACATAGGCCTATAGATTGTTATAGCTTGATGCTCTTTAAATATTTGGTTGCATTGTTAAAAAGTTTCGGTCCATATGGAGTCAGGACGGATATCCGCGATCGCTCTCCTTGGTTCTGACCTGGTTCTGACCAGAGAAGAGCGCTTTTGGAATCTCCATTAGCCTACGCATCATACCTGGGCTGCGTTTACAGATAAAAGAAAAAGCGGTGTTTTTATAAAAGAAGCACTTCAGAAATAATTGAAATTGCATTTATTAGGAATCATGGGATAGTCAGAGGCGCTGGCGCCCTCCTAGCACTATAGCATGGGGTGGCAGAGACGAAGATGTGCTAGGTAGGTGATGTGGATCTCAGCTTTCCTTTATCTCCTGCTTGCAGCGATGACTCAGAGACTGTACGTGCGCCAAAATATTCATCCACTAGAACACATTTTGACTTAAGACATTATAGAAACAATGACAAATGGTAAATGTGTTCAGCATTCTGCAGTAATGTTGTATTTTTAGACTATTTTAAGTCGTTTAGTGCGCTTGACCCACGACTTCAGTAGGCGCGCGTGTCAGAGCTCCACAAAACTCCTAAATTTTCCAATATAAATCTGTGGTGAAAAATTAAACTGCATCACTTATGCATCGCTTATTAATACTTATTGTATTATTATTTATTTAATACATATTTGCTTTTATTTGTCATATTTGTAACGTTGATGTGACCATAGAATAACCAGTATGGAACGCCCCCTAAAGTCACATTGGGAACGTTATTATATGACCAACAGAGGACCATGCGATAACGTTCTTTTAACGTCCTGAATGTCCTCTTTGTAACGTTATTGTGTGAACATATAACCTATCGAACGTCCCCCTAAAGTCATATCGGGAACGTTACTATGTGACCAACAGAGAACCGTATGGGAACGTTCTGCTAACGTCCTAAATGTCCTCTTTGTAACGTTATTGTGTGACCATAGAATAACCTATATCGAACGTCCCTCTAAAGTCATATTGAGAACGTTACTATATGACCAACAGAGAACCGTATGGGAACGTTCTGTTAACGTCCTAAATGTCCTCTTTGTAACGTTATTGTGTGACCATAGAATAACCTATATCGAACGTCCCCCTAAAGTCATATCGGGAACGTTACTATATGACCAACAGAGAACCGTATGGGAACGTTCTGTTAACGTCCTAAATGTCCTCTTTGTAACGTTAGCTATGTGACCATAAAATACCCCAAATAGAACGTCCCCCTAAAGTCATATAAGGAACCTTGAACTGCAGCACTTTCATAACCAAAAAGAGACGTTCTATGAACGTCTCTAATGTTCTGTGAAGGTTCGGAACTTTCGTGACCTTTAGAGAACTTTTAGGGAACGTTGCACAAGGTCGCGAGAACGTCCCCTCCTACCTGGGTAATGAATTTCAAACCTTTTTTTTTTTTCAAAGTTCAACAGTCTGTCATTAGTCTTTAGTCTGCTACTAAAAAACAGCGTGTTGTTGTTCCGGTACACGGTACACCAGTCATGTCAACGTAACGAATGAATGACATTTTGCTTATCAATGTATCTAAATTCGCGCCTACATCTTTCTAGAACTTCAAAAAAGAAACAGAAAATGAGCCGCCGGCAGGCGCCGACTCAACCTCCACGGACAGTTTTTAATATTTTATCAGACAATAACTAGGCTACTCAAGATTTTGCTTTTGTATAATTTTCGGGACAATTAGGGTCGGATTCGGGATTCGGGACAACAGCTCAGATTTCGGGACTGTCCCGAATTTTTCGGGACGTCTGGTCACCCTATACACACCGCATATGCCATATGAACTGCAAACGGAGTATGTGTGAAACAGGTGTTAGCCAGAACTGTTGCCCCTAGAGTATAGTTTGCTGCTGTTCGTCGGACGGCTTAAATCCGAACCTAATCCAAATAATGGATGTTGCACCGGTCTTTTTCACCAGCTCCTCCGTTTCGCTTTCAGACGCATGTTTACTCAAGATGACGAATATGATGATGCGTTGCTGCCGGTTGCAGCTCGTGGCTCTAAATTTTTGCGGGAAAATTGCGTCAACATGCAATATCGCGATAGCGCAATAGAATTAAAATCTCTATCGTAGACCAATTTTATATCGTTTATATCGCATATCGTTTATATCGCCCATTACTAATTGCAATAGAAACATATTAGGCTACATCAAGGCTTTGGAAGAGTATAAGACGTTGACGTAAACGTTCAGGCGGTGGCTCTGTGGTTAACGCAACGACACGGAGATCTAAGAGGCTCGAGATCGAATCTCAATATAACAACATGTTGGCCGACAGCATTAATCTTTAACCGTTCTTGATGCTTAAATAGTTGACTGTTTATTTGCGAGTTTATTAACTGTTTATTTATTTAAAGTCAAGCGTTTTTTTAATAATCAATGGCATATTACAACATTGCTACAGTAGAGCTGGGGGGTTGTAAGGGGGGGGCTTCTTACATTCGCTTCATAAACACACGCACACTAGCACACACATGCAATCTTTTTTCTGCACCCGATGGATAGACTCATAATTTTCAAGCCCCACTGCCCCCATCGCCCCAACACAATGCTAATGAAATACACAACAAGCTTAAAATGTTCCAATTTATTGAAGTAACAAGTAGGCTAGTATCTAAATACAAACTAAACAAACAAAAAACAAAAATAGAGAAAATAAAAGTGCTGCTGTGTCAAAATGTTAAAAAAAGAAAAGAGAAATCCATTTGGCAAGACAAAAAAATGAAAATATTAAAATCGACATAACATAGGCTAATGTGTTTGATATGGGATTAAAATTATGGGCAGTGCATGAGATAGCCTATAAACTAATGATTAATTATGTCAAAATTCCTTTGTTCCGATCAGAGCATGTGAGCATTTCTGGATATTCCTCGGCTCGCTCATTCCGCTCAGGGTCGCGCGCTCATGCTGTCTCCGACTAGTTTTTTTCTAGTCAACTAGTAGCCTAGTTGTTTAAAAGTTGGTTACCAAGTGGCCCTTTGGAGTCTCCAAGTGGCCTTTTTGGGTAGGTGCCTAGACATGCGCTGAAATAAATGCTTGTAAAAAAATCATTTTTGCTTGTAAGAACTTCAAATTTGAAACCTACATTGTTAAGAACTATGGCTTTAGATTGCTTGTGTTTCCAGGCCCGTACATATTTGCCTTAAGCAATTTTCTTTTTCATAAAAATTTATTATACAAAAATATATTTTTTTCCATTGTTTTTGAGCTTCTTTATCTTTCTATTAGTAATTGCTAGAGCAATTCTTAGTATTTCATAGTAAACTGTCAAGTGTCAGCTTTTAAATGATACCTTGGTTTTGTGTGTAGCCAGAAGGACTCATTAGCAACAACCATTTTATTATGGGTATGTCATTTTGCACTCGATTGTCAAAAAGGGGGGCGACAGGTAAGGGGTTAAGCCATCAGTGGACAAATCACCCCTTTATATTGATTTAATAACTTAAATAGGCTATACAGGGTAATGAGTGAGTGTTATAAAGCTGCACTCAAGCGCACGAGCCGGAGACAAAAATAGCAAGGAGACATTTAATTGTTTATTAATAAACTGGTGTTTTCTGCGTCGCTGCAAAGATGAAGATGCGATGTAGACTCGCCATGAACGAATAAAGATATAAAGGCATAAAAAGGAAAAGTTCCTCCCGTTGGCGCGCCCAACCTGTCACTTCTCTATTTCCCACCCATAGAAGGGCGCGCCCCACACTTTGAGCGGCAACTACCATCTGTAGTTAGGGGGGGATCTAGCCGGTGTTCTGTCTCTCCCTCTCTCTGCCGTGCAAGCGGCCGCGCGCTACACAGTTTGAACCTACAGTCTATGGTTTGAACTTACATATTCACGTAGCCTTTCGAAAACAGGGACATTCATTGTCCCGGGAGAGTGCTTAAATTTCCCGGGACAGGTTATTAAAAAGAAGGACAATCCCGGTAAAACCAGGACCGGTGGCAACCTAACTTGCATTTAGACTTTATTTCCATGCAAAAAAGAAACACACAATCTTATTCTTGCTACATTTTAAATTTGTTTTGCCAAAGAAATTGCAGCTAAATTAAACGAAACGGTACAAATCGAAAATAGTCCAAAGCAACATAAATTAAAGACATGAGTTTTGCCTCTCTCGCGCTGGATCTCAGCAAGTTTATTTAGTCTCCCTTGCTCAAACATTCTTAAACTCTACAGAACCAGTTGAAACAACTGGATTGAACACTTCAATTTAAATTTGTGTGTGTGAAAACACTTTAAATAGGCTACAATAAATAAACAACAATATTTATAATTTAATCAAATATGGGGACACATCGAGAGATGTAGCCTATCCTTAAAATAATTTTGCCTTTGCCATCGGGCTGGCTATCCGACACTCTCCATATGAATGAGGAACATTAACACCTATTGTCTGTCCCTCCAAACCCCCCACAGGCTCTCTGAGTCTGAGTCTGACTTAAAATAAAGGGAAGTCGCAATTCACACTTAAATCGCTCTTCTAGCATTAGGCTATTAAAGTGTTGATAATGAAAGAATTAAATGATTTAAGCTACATGTGGTATTTCTGTCATAAAAGTTTATTACTAAATATTTCATTATTTAAATAATTTAAGAAATAAAACTGGTTTGGGCCAGCTTTTTCCAAGCAAAACTAAATATAGCCTAATCTTCAAACGCATGTTCATTTTGTTGTCATGAACAAAATGCTCAACTCAATATTAAATTCTACAGGGATCTTTGGGTCCAGGCATGCAAAATGTGAATTAGTTATTTTTTAAATTATTATTATTCAAATAAATATCGGTGCTTCGTGGTAGCCTACTGCTGATAAACTAAATAACATTTAGATAATAATTATGAACTTTAAATGAAACAATATAGCAACACTTCGACGAATAAATGATTTGATCTGTTTTTACATTTTAATTCAGGGCGATTTAGTCTCTACATTTAATTAAACGAGATTTTCACCTTGTCATTTTCTCATTGCGAGGCGCTCATCACATCATAAACATATATTTGAGCAGATTCTCTGTACCTCTCGTTTTCATATGGATTACATAATCAGATAAAATTTATTAACCTAAATATTTAGACATTTAAAGGCTTTAGACATAGCCGATTTCCTATCTTGACTGAGCTGAGGCAAGTGGCTTTCGGTTAATTTTATTGACGCGCAGTTCCCGGAGACCGAGAGAGACGACATATAAACTTTTGTCATTAGCCTAAAAAAAGTTTACAGTTTTGAACGATGTAGGCTACTGTACTCTTATCTGTATGACCAAAAAAAATCACGTAGGCCTATAGCCTATTAAGTTATTTTAGCTGTTATGAGAAAAATAAATCAAATGAACGCGCTGCCTCGTTTGTCGAAAACTTTACTTAAAACCATGTTTTTAAAAACTCTATGTAGGTTATAGGGAATAAAACAAATATAGATATATATAGGCCTATGTATCTTTTTTTTAATACAAAACTGCTTTTGAACAATTGGTATTATTAGCTACAGCCTACAGATCTAAAGTCGTTCTGTTGGATAGCCTATTTGTTCCTTAGTGTAAAATGGAAATGCATGGTAATATTATTTTATAAATATAAGCAAAAAAATATGTGGTGTAACAGAGTTTTAGAACTAAACAAATCTGCATTAATAGCCTAAAAATATATATATATTTTACAGAAGTCCATGTTTGTTCGGGATTTGAACGCAGGTCTTCCGATTGATGAACCGTCAGCTCTACCACTCGGCCATGTCGAAGCTCACTGAGAAAAGCCCAAACATTTATTTCACCAGTGTGTGTTCGCTCAAATGAGTGAGAACGTTTTGTTGTTATTCTATTGTGAGTGTAGCCTACTTTACATGAATAAAATAGACCTTTTACAGTTTTAAAATATGATATCCTATCTGTATGACCAAAAATAACGAAGTAGGCTATAGCCTATTAAGTTATTTTAGCAGAAAAATAAATTCAAGTGAACGCGCTGCTGCGTTTGTCGAACTTAATTCAGTGGCAGAAGAAAACCCCATTTTAGAATACGCACTAGGCGTGGTGTGTCAAAATACTTAATTATAAACTTCAATATTTCGTTCAAAACCACATCAAAACGCTTTGTGACATTTTAAAAAGCCGTGAATGTATTAATGCCACTGGAACCAGGATCGTAACTGAAATGCGCTGCATGTTATCTCTCAATACAGGAGCAGAAGCGCTGGTTCAGATTTTATTGTTTGTTGTTTAAACGTGCGTGTTTTAGGCTATATTTAAAAATATATATACTATATTTGATAAGGTCTATTTAGGGTAGGCCTATTCGCTATAGCCTACTGTGGAGGGGGGAAATCACCCACCGGCAAATCGCACCTTGCTTAACCATGTTTTTTAAAATTATTTCTGAAAGAATTCCAGTCCTGTTGTCTGCTGTCCTGTCCGTGAAGTTTTTTGTTTGTTTGTTTGTTTATTTTTTAACAGAACTGTTTTTGAAGACGTAAATTTAGTCAATCTGTTGGATGAGATTTGTTCCTTAGTGTAAAATGGAAATGCATGGTAATTATATAAAAAACATATTTATTCGGGTTTCGAACCCGTGTCTTTGTACTGCTTAAACCTTCAGCTCTACCACTCGACCACAAGTTCGGCTGTTTAAGCGTCAGTGTGCCCACAAACGACTGATGCACTCTTCAATCTTCTCATTCCTCAATAGTTTAGCATCATTGATTGCACCTAATTTATTTTCACTGACTGCGAGATAGGCCTCTTTTAAATTTTGATTCATAAAATGTTCTGCTCTAAAAGTTTGCTATATTCTATTTAAAATGTAGGCTACTTTTACATACGTTTTGCTTTCGCTAAATGTCCCTTTGCGCCACCTGGCGGTCATTTCGCGAATGACTTAGAAATGCGACTGGTTTTTTTTTGCCGCGGTGAATTCACCGCGGTAGACGCCGCGGCGGCAATAGGCATTCTGGTTGGCTACCTACTGTAGATTGGCCTCTACGTTCCCTCCCTCAGGGAACAAGAGTTACCATATATAACCGAGATGTTTCTTTGGTTCAGCCATTTGTTAGCCTAAGTTTGTAAATAATGCATTATTCACTTTTGCATATGCTTTTCTGTATCTTTTATTTACATTTTTTCAGAAAATTGCATTGTGATGCTTATTTATTTTGTGATGTAATAGAACTGAAATGTTCTACAAAAAAATTATAAATATTGCTTTGCCATAGAATTTTACTTATCTTTATGTATTTTGTTTAAGAGATAATATATGATGCTGTACTTCTGTAATTTATTCGTATGTATTTATTTTGTAATGTACACAAAAAGATACTATATTAAAGTTTTCTTGATTTGAAAGTCTGTGTATGTCTTAACATTTATATTTAATTATTTTTGCACTTTTAACCCTCTGGGGTCTAAGGTGTTTTTGGGGTCCTTGAGATGCTTTGACATGCCCTGACATTTGTGTTTTTTTTCAGTTGCTTATAAACATATTAAGGGCACAGGTGTAATTACACTCAATTTAGCACAAACAGAGCTACAATAATATGTGAGCAACATGTATGTACATGTTTGTATTTTTGAGAGAATAATGTTTATGCATGGTTATTGAAAAAAACTTGACTAATGGATGTTGTCGCCTAGAGTTTTTGCTTCAAAATGATCTGAAAGTCATCCTGACTAATCATTCACATAAAACAATAGATTGTGAAAAACATTTTTTTGTTTGGAAAGATATATGCGGATGGGCGTCAACGGCCCAACCCCATCGAGAATAATTAGTTGGATAACACCTGAGAAGACAATGACCTGCATAATAATGAGACTTTCATTCAGGTGTCAAGTCAAGCATATTTATATAGCGCTTTTCACAATCAAATATTTGTATCGCTTTTGTATCAAAGCAGCTTCACAGTATCAATCAAATTAACATAACAATGTTTGTTTCTTAGTGGAAAAAACATCCACGTTAGGTAGGGCTGATCGATGGTTTTAATAATTGGTTAATCAATTTGAATATCCCCAACTGAGCAAGCCAAAGGCAACAGTGGCAAGGAACCGAAAAACTCCATCAAGTGACCTACTGGTGTCCTAAAACTCCATCAGGTGACCTAATTGAGAAAAAAAAAACTTGGCAGAACCCAGGCTCAGTCGGGGGCCAGTTTTCCTCTAGCTTTTATGAACTAGAGGCCGGATTTACAGTAACTGTAAGATAAAAAATGTATATGAATGCCTGGTTGAAGAGATGCGTCTTTAGTCTAGTTTTAAACTGGGAGAGCGAGTCTGAGCAACGAACAATATCAGGAAGGCTATTCCAGAGCTTTGGAGCTAAATGTGAAAATGCTCTCCCTCCTTTGGTGGATCTGGATATCCTAGGTATAATCAAAAGCCTAAAATTTAGTGATCTTAAAGAGCGTGATGGATTATAGGGCGATAGAAGATCCGTTAAATAGACTGGAGCTAAGCCATTTTAAGTCAGTAGCAATACCTTGTAATTAATATGGAACTTCATAGGTAACCAATCATATATGTTATATGATCATATTTTCTTGACCTAGTAAGAACTCTAGCGGCTGCATTTTGGACTAACTGTAGCTTGTTTATTGAGGATGCAGGACAACCAGCTAATAAAGCATTACAGTAATCTAGTATTGAGGTCATGAATACATGAACTAAATTTTCTGCATCAGAAACTGATAGCATATTCCGTAGCTTAGCAATGTTTCTAAGGTGGAAAAAGGCTGTTTTTGTAACATATGAAATATGTTTTTCAAAAGACAGGTTGCAGTCTAATATAACACCCATGTCTTTTACTGTAGAGCATAAAGTAACAGGGCATCCTACTATGTTAAAGTTGTGTTGTGAGAGGTTTTGCGGATGGTTTTTCAAACCGACAAGTAGTGCCTCTGTCTTGTCTGAATTTAATAAAAGAAAATGACGCGTCATTCAATCTTTTATATCTTTAACAAAATCTGTCAATTTGGATAATTTAGCGTATTCATCCGGCCGTGATGAAATATATATTTGAGTATCATCAGCATAACAATGGAAACTAATTCCATGTTTCCTTATAATATTTCCAAGTGGCATCATATATATTGAGAATAATAGAGGGCCTAACACAGATCCCTGCGGCACTCCATACCAGAGGTGTGGACTCGAGTCAGACTCGAGTCATGAATTTGATGTCTTCAGACTCGACTCGACAAAATGTACAAAGACTTGCAACTCGACTTGGACTTTAACATCAATGACTCGTGACTTCACTTGGACTTGCGCCTTTTGACTCGAGAAGACTTGCTACTTCCCATGAGGAAAATAATGTTCACACGGCCACGCCGCTCTTTATCTGCATCTTTGAAAAAAATGTGCGCCACCTGTATGCATGCAGAGAGCACGCGCGCTGCCTGCACGACATCCAATCACTGTAGTGAGAGAGCGAAGACACACGCAAGGTCTCTCGCTCTCTCCCTCTCTGTCGTGCTATATGTTATGCACGCAGTATGTTCTGTCTCGCATTCGCGTTCTAGATTCCGGGAGATTTGAACTAATTTGCGGGCATCAGGGAGACGCTATCAATATGCGGGAGACTCCCAGAACTTTCGGGAGACTTGGGATCTCTCTCTCTCTCTCTCTCTCTCATACACAACAGTCTCTATGGAGGCATTCCAATTATTATCAGGTTGGTCCAGTTTTTCAGAAGTGATAATTGAGGGGTGAGGATTTTATTAATGACATGTTTAAAAAAGTTTAGGCTAAAAGGACCCATCGACTTGACTCGAGGGCAAAGACTTGAGACTTACTTGTGACTTGCATAACAATGACTTTGTCCCACCCCTGCTCCATAGTTTACTGAAGTTATGATAGATTTTTCTCCATTTAAATAGACAAAATGGTAGCGGTCAAATAAGTATGATCTGAACCAGCTTAATGCTTGTCCTTGAACACCAGTATAATTTTGTAGTCAATCTAAGAGTATTGTGCGATCTATAGTATCGAATGCAGCACTAAGACCAAGTAAAACTAGTATTGAGATACAGCCTTGGTCAGAAGCTAAAAGTAAATCATTTGTAATTTTAACTAACGGCGTTTCAGTGCTATGATGTGGCCTGAATCCAGACTGAAACTTTTCATATATGTCATTTTCTTGCAAAAAAGAGCCCAGTTGAGCGGACACAACTTTTTCTAGTATTTTAGACATAAATGGAAGATTTGAAATGGGTCTATAATTTGCTAGGTTATTCGGATCTAATTGTGGTTTCTTAATAAGAGGTTTTATTACTGCCAGCTTGAACGTTCTTGGAACATGACCTAAAGATAAAGACGAGTTAATAATATTGAGAAGAGGCTCTTCCACTATAGGTAACACTTCTTTCAGTAGTTTAGTTGGTATAGGATCTAATAAACATGTTGTTGTTTTAGATGAAGTGATAAGTTTATTTAAGTCTTTTTCTTCTATAGTTGTAAAGCATTGGAATTGTTCTTGCGGGGTGATAATTGAGGCTGAATTATAAGGCGCGAGCAAAGATTGAACGTTTACAATTGTGGTGCTAATGCTTTCAATTTTCTCAGTGAAGAAGTTCATGAAATCATTACTACTAAACTGTAACGAGGTATTTTGTTCAGATGACGTCTGTTTATTTGTTAGTTTAGCCATGGTGTTAAAACCTTGGATTGTTTTGGTTATTTTCTATTAATTTGCTGAGGTGCTCAGCCCTGGCTGTTTTTAGAGCCTTTTTATAACGTGATATACTGTCTTTCCACGCAATTCTGAAGACCTCTAAATTAGTTTTCGTAATTCCATTTACGCTCTCAATTATGGGTTTCTCTCTTTAGAACATCCGTAGTATTGTTGTACCATGGTGCTGTACTTTTATCTCTGACCTTTTTTAATCTAATGGGTGCAACAATATCCAACGTTCTAGAGAGAATGGTGCTCATAGTGCTAGTTAGTTTGTCTAGTTCATCTGTTTGTTTGGGTTCAGGCAGCAGCTGAGACAGATCAGATAAGCTATTTGAGAAATTATCTATGGTGGATGGAAGGATTGTACTTCCTGGTTGATAGCGTGGCACAGCATGACATATTACAGCAGTACGTAATATGCAAGTTACCATGTAATGGTCAGTGACATCATCACTTTGTGGAATGATATCTATATCGGTTGGATCGGTTCCATATGATATAATTAAATCGGGTGTATGATTAAACGTGGGGTATGTGATTTGCAAAACGGCCGGAAGATTTTGAAAATACACAACTCATAAGGTCCTACCTTCTCTCCTCCAACGCTGGCCCTGACTCCACCCATTCGAAAAACATGGACGCGCAATCAAACGCGAGCGAAAACTCAAATGCGCGAGAGCGAGCCAGGCTAGCGTAGGTTTGAGTTTCTGCATGACGTCGTCATTTACCTGCTAAGACCGTCAACATGGCACAACATTCAGCGGTAAGTTGCACCAGATATGTGACCCGTTACGGAATCCAGGGACACAAGTCGGCAGCACAACTTGCGAGCAAAATGAGAAAGATGCTTTTTTTCCCAAAATTGGTGATTTCCGCTTTTTTGCAGAATCTGTTAGTTGAGATCATGAAGAAGCCTCTCCATGTTTGAGATAACAGTATTGTTATATTTAAAAGTGTACATTTTGAGGTTGAAATCGGCTTGTTTTTCGGAGATTCTAGTATGCAGTAGGGGCGTGTCATTGTCGGTGTGTATTTCCATACTGAATAGCCACCCGCGTTTTTGCCCCCGCCCCCCAACAGCGTGGCTACTTATTATTCTGCTCTTGCTCTTACTGATATCAGAATTCAATGAAGATGGACGCCGCAAAGATTGTCGCAGACGAGCTGAACCGTGGCAGTTACATCGAAAATGTTTTCACCGCACTTTGTGGGCTCGGGAAACTGAACCGGAGGTATAAGCGCAGCGCGCGTCCCCTCTGTGCTTGAATACGGCGGCTCGGCTCGCTGACAGCGGTGGCTGGCTGTCTCCTGCATTAACTTTAATATTGTTGACATTTTGGGCACACGCGCATTGCACACTATTTGCGTTATATGTAGGCCTTTGGCTTATTGGTCTTTGTGTGTTGTTGCTGGTTTTGCGTCATGGCATATTGGTCTTTGTGTTATTGCTGGTTTTGGTTATATGTATGGCATAACTATATTGGTCTTTGTGTGTTGTTGCTGGTTTTACATTATATGTACGGCATAATGTTATTGGTCTTCGTGTGTTGTTGCTGGTTTTGCGTTATATGTATGGCATATTGGTCTTTGTGTGTTGTTGCTGGTTTTGCGTTATATGTATGGCATATTGGTCTTTGTGTGTTGTTGCTGGTATACGTTGCAAATAGAGGGGCAGCACAATTGTTTTTCGCCTAGAGCGGCAGAAGTGCATTCGCCGGTCCTGCGGGTGAGTTTCCATAAACATTAAAGTTTGTCATTTTGTGTTCATTCTAAGAACACGTACACCTTATCTCATGTTTAGTCTGTTTAGACCTTCCCATACCTACTATTGTTATTAGCTAGCAGGAAAGAAAAAAAAGCTGTAAAGGGGGGGAGCTTTATAGAGAGTATGGCTTATCTAAATGAGATGTTAATGAGCCCTATTGTCACTCCCAGCAGCAGAAAGAGTCTTATCTTAACTTTTAGTTATTTTGAGTGGTTACCTTCAAATGGCCACAACTTCTCAAAATATTATCAGATTTCCATGGGTTACACATCGTTGGAAAGCTTGGAGACTACACTTTCAGAATCTATGAATAACTCAAAATGCCCCAGAACCGACTTGTCCCTACTTTCCGTGTTTGGTCACATATTATAAACATTCAACAGTCACATAAATCATTAGTATTGTTAGAAAATGTATGTTTTAAAATGTAAATATATTGGACGTCCTGGTTTGCACCGAAGTTTATGGCTAAATATTGGGCTGACCGATATAACGTTATCAGATTTTGCGCATCTCGTCAGTAAAGCACATAACATAAAGTGCATTCATTGATTAGTAAATCGCCATCAGCTGCTTTCAGATGGAGCAACATACAGTATACTACACAGAGCCGTAGTTCACTGACAAGCTGGGCTGTGATAATGAAGGGTAAATTGCACAGCTTGTCGGTGATGAACTACAGCTCTGTGTAGTAAATGCCGCTCCATCTGAAAGCAGCTGATGGCGATTTACAACTAATCAAGGAAACGACTTTACTGACCAGATGACCATAAAAATCCAGCATATATATGAAACTGGAAAAATTAGAATATCGTGTAGAAGATCATGTATTTTAGTTTTTTGCACGATATTCAATATTCTAATTTTTCGAGATTAACATGTATATCGCCCAGCCCTATCTAAATAGCATAGTCTCTCAACATTTGCTAAATATAGTTTACTACTCTCTGGCTTTTCTTGTTCAACAATTGTGATTTTTGAGAGATTACATTTTGTGTACTATTCACACCCTACCCTTTCGTTGACTTATTATGTTTATTTACTTATGTATTAGTTTTCACATCAGAGCTTGCAGGTAGAGACCACAAGTGCAGAGCCATTACTCGATCAGACACAGAGTCGTGGAAGAGGACGGGGTAGAGGCAGGGGACGAGCCAGTGGACAGAGCAGAGGATGTGGCTAGGGATGGGCATCGTTAAGAAATTATCGATATCGATGCCATTGTCGAGTCTGCTTATCGATGCGATTCCTTATCGATTCCCATATCGATTCCTGTACCATTTGCTGAACACTTACAGTGTGGCTTTGAGAGTTGTTGGCTTTGAATGTCTAATTTAAAGTGGTGTTAGAGAATGAAAACCAAGTGTGCAATATCTAGGGCCCCATGAAATCAGTTTAATTTTTTCCCAAATTCCGTTTTTTCCGTTTTAATTTTTGGGAATTCTTTTTTTTTTTCCTCTTTACTGTTATTTTAGTCATAAAAAGAGTGTGCTTTTAAAGTTAATGATTAAAATGTATACAAATAAAATAGAAATGACCTTAAATTACAGACATTTACTGAGTAGCCTTTTCAGGACAAATACTGCATATGATATATGCAAACAAAATATGGTTATGAGCTTTAAGCTGTCCAGTAAAATCAATTATATCAGTTTATATAAGTTTAAATAAAAGTCACACTCTGTCTCTCTATCGCCCAGTGTCGCTCGCGGAGTTCGCTTCGCTTTTGTCCAGTCTGACGCCTCATAGACAGACACGGTGTGTGTGTATTTGAGAGAGACGCGTGAGTGATTAAGAGACGGAGGGAGAGCGGGGAAAGGAAATACAACGGAAAGAATACACTGCGTGTTTTAAATAGCATAAAAAAAATGAACGAAACGCAATATGTGGCGGCCGGAGTTGATTTTGTGGCCGCGAATTAGTCTATGTGTGGGAAACACTGCATAAAAGTCACATGCGAACTGCTCGGCTGGGTACTGAGGGCTTATAGCGTCGAGTTTCTTAACTTTTTCGCCGACGAAAGCAGAGCCGTGGAGAGCCGCTTCGCCATGCTTTCATTGTTTTGATGCCGTCATTGGAGCTGAAATGACGGGAGGGGTTGTGTCGCCCAGATTTGCTTCCCCGGTCTGACTTTAAAATGAAGCCACACTCTCGATCGTTTACGTCTCGTAGCCATCGCGTTTTTCGGGGATTTAAAAATCCAGTCGCATAAACGTCATGCGCGGGGTGCAGGAATGGATGGAACGGAACATACGGAATCGTTAGTGGAATCGTTAACGTGTGGACGTGTACGATTCCGATGGATCGGAATGTTTGGAACCGGTTCCAAACCGGAACCTGGAACCGATTCCCAAGCCTAGATGTGGCTGTGGACAGAGAAGGGGACAGAGCAGAGGACGTGGCAGGGGCTTGATGATCGACCTGACTCAAGAGGATATTGACAGAGTTACACAGCTTCAAATCCAGCGACAGCGAATACGGGCATTTAAAACAGTTTCCAATGTTATGTTATGAGTATAACAATTATAATGAACAGACAATGAATGGCTTCCAACTAACAGCAACATTTATTTTATTCTTTTCAGGCCAGAATTCAACAGTTAAATTTGGAACAGTCACACGAGTTGCTGGAGCAGTACCTAAATAGGGAACCGAGCATGATGTTCGACTTAGACCGCATCATCTCAGGAAGACCTTCAGCTGACAGACCTATTTTACCAACCCCAGAGCAACACACTTGGTGTGTTTGCATCCACTGCCGGGGTATGCCAACAGACGCAGAACGAAAATGCTGTGGGCAGACCCTAGACAACTGCACATCCTTGCTGCCTGACATGGACCTGTTTGTCCTGCAGGAAGGTGTCCTGTGCTTGGCCCGACGTATATGGAACGATGTCCGGGCTGAGGCAGATACTGCTGAACCTGGGGAAGCCAATAAACAATTTTGATATGCAGCCTACAGACAGTATGTAGATTGTTAACACGGCGCTTGGGAGAAGGACGAAGGGTGGTCATTCCCAGCTGTTGTGTCTGGAGGGTTTGGGACAAATACCCAGACCCTTTTAATCAATACAGAGGCTTCCTCCCTAGCAGGGTGTAGTGAGTAGTATACCTCACAACTCTTTTCTGTTAGATAGTTCTATGATCACTGTTGCTGTTGTTTCTGTTGTTACTGTTTGTATTTTTTACAGAAGTGTTTACCATGCAAGTAAATTATTGTTTCTGAACATAATTTGTGCCTTGTCTTTACTAAACAAATAAGAACTGAATTAAAAAATATATATTTTATTGCAATTTCACCATGGCAAAAGCCTAACATAACAACCATCATACACAAAATACAGGGGTTATTTCTCTCAGGGTTTGAAGACCGGTCAAGTGTGGGTGCTGTGGTGTGTAGTCGTTTAGTAATTTATTTTTCAGGAAGCTACCATGCTCTACCAAGAAATAGAAAAAGAATACCAAATTACAAATGTATAGGTAAACAATTTATGACAATTCACTTAGATACATCAGGTAAAAGGTACATAGTGAACAGTCAGTGCATGATCAGGAACTGACATAATACGGAGAGAAAGTCTACATAAATGCATGTGCAGAATTGAGTTTTGAGGTTGTCTTACCGACGGGGGCCTGGCTCCAGCCTAGCTCTGATCTGCCGGGGCCTGTGCTGTAAACACAGAACACACCATAATTTCAATAATTGGACCCTTGAATATTAAAAAAAGCATGTCTTGTCCCTTTCCAAGAGTATTAAAGTGAATTGATATCAGCAGCATAGATATTAGTCGGTTGGTCTGGGAACGGTTGTTTTTCATAAGGGATGTCTCATTCACATTAGCGTTATCAGCTGAATATTGGCTTGATAGGCCAATCGCTACGTAATGACGCCAGCCGTGAACCTGTCAGCACAGTCCCTCGGCAACTTCGTACTACTGATCACCGTTTAAAAGCATTAATAGTTTGGGGTGAAGCATACGTACAATTGGTAAGTGACAAGGTTTTATGGAGTTATAGTATGCAACATATGATTGAGTTATAGGCTAATGTTACCGGTAGCTACCGCAATGTCTTACCTGGAGATTCAACCAGATAACAAAATATGTCTGGAAACGACACCTTCGGCCATTTGGTCGGGTCATTGACCCAGTTTTTAATTAAATAAGGGCAATCGTACCCTATTGCATTTAATTTAGCAATATATCGTTGCCGGTCGGCAGGCGTCAATGCTTCACAATAAGACATTTTGTCATTCAAATACACATGATGTTCGCGGTGTTTTCCCCCACGCTGACCACGCCCCCCAACTATGACACGTTGCCGACTGTATGTATAGAGAAAATGTAAATGTCAAATAAACAGCTACTATTCAAAACTTCAATGCCATTGAAGAAACTAACCTAAGCCTCTGCTGACTTGCTTCTGCAAGAGTTCCTCAACACTTGGGGCAGGGATACCAGATAGGACTCCCAGCCTCCGTGGATCTTCTGGTCTTGAGGGTCTGGACTGTGCTAACCCCCTCTGAGCAGTAAACCTTCGGTGCAGTATGGTGCTCTGTAGTGCAGGAATGTAGCTGTAGTCCTTGTCCACTTTAATTGTGTACAGACGCCACGTCCTCGACCTCTTATTATACAGCTTGCCAAACCTGGTAACAGGGAGATGGGACTCAGAGAAAGGTTTGTGTGTAACAAAGTCAAATGAAGGAAGCATCAAGAAATGTTTCCAAAAATTACAGTTATCATATCGACTCTTGTACATAGAATTGTACATACTGTATTGAGCTGTCGTTTTTCCTCTTGGCGGGTCTGTCAAGTTGGTTATTGTAATCCAGGCCAGCCAACAATGTCAGAGCTTTATACGCTTGTGGTGAGAAGCTGTGGCGCTTGCTAGTGTACATAAGTATGTGGTTGTGGAATGACTCCAAATCTGTTGTTGATCTGAGTGAGAAAAATAAAGCAGAAGTAGGGTTTAGATGTAATGTCACAGAAGCAAATTTAATCAAAAGAACAGATTTCCATATACAGAGAAATGGTGCAATATCGCCAAGATGTGCATGTGTAAAACTGAGACTGGCTCTATACTACTACACAACTACTGTTAATTAAGTCTACAGACCTAATGCATTATAAGAAAAAGCTCCAGACGTACAGTCCATGCTGCAGCCTAATTTTGTGCCCATTTAGACTCTGCCCATGGTGGTGGTGAAGAGATCCTTGTTCCTACACAGAATAGGACTACTATTGACCCATCGGTTTACCTGAAAGGAAGATACAGATGAACATTTTTCAGCCAGCGGGTGCCCAGAATGATTTCACGCAGTTTCTGATGTGGAGGTGAATTCTTGACAATCCAGTCCTTTTCACGGCTGTCCACCAGAGGACCATGATAACAGGCACCAAGGGCCCATTCGTGTTCACCCGCGACGTGGTGCAAGACTCCAACCCACATATCCTGAACATCAGTTTTAAACATTAGCAATTCAAATGTAGAAAAGAATTTCATAGAACTGCACAAATCTGGAATGAGCATGAGCGATAGTTAGTTAGTTAGTTGGTTAGATAAACAAATGTAAAACAAACTAATTATAAACCCAACTTTGTCTTTGTACTTACAAAGAACTCTTCGTAAGTGCCTGCAATCTTACAGCAATACCAAAAGTGATTGCAAATGTCTCGGTCCCACTTGAGCAAAATTGAGCATGACTTCTGCTGTCCTGCCTGGACATGGAAGTAATACAGACCCACATAAATTCATCACATCACTTACTGGTAGCTCTATACATTTTTCTTTAGTGGTTAATGACTTACTGTACAATTTTTTTACTCAGATTTTTGGAACCATGCCAGATGTCCAGACTGTGCACCACCCCGACGTCTTTGTATATCCCTGTGTCTACAAGAGAAAATGTCAATGTACTGTAAACATAATTAAAGTAACAATGAAAAATGCCCAAATGTGTCTGACCATTGAAATTATTTTTTTGGAGTCATTGTCCATTGCCGTGTACGTACAGTACTGTGCGCAAAATCCCGGACTGTCCATGCGGCCATCACCTTTGAAAACAAATTTCAATGCCAAAACTTGTAAATACACAAAAGGGAGATAAATGACAAGCATAACACTGAAAGGGGTAGGATTATGCAAAATGTCATGAAAAACAAACTATAAAGAATTAAATAGACGTCCAGTTTGCACAGAGTACGTTTTACAAAAAAAAAAATCAGTTGATTTTTTGTCCATGACTGACTTTTATTGACTACCACCACCGACTTTGTAACTCACCAAGGACAACAACTGGCCCTTTTGAATGTAGCTGGGCAATTATGGCTGAATTTTTCTCAATCCAGAAATCTGTAATACTGTCAACACAGTAGTTGTTTTGTATGGCAAAGAAAGTTGACCGATCAACCATGTCAAGTCAAGTCACCTTTATTTATATAGCGCTTTTTACAATACAAATTGTTTCAAAGCAGCTTTACAGAGATAACAGGAAAACAATGTTGTAATAGTATTGTTCAATTGAAAATTAAATGTCCCCAACTAAGCAAGCCAAAAGGCGAAGGCAACAGTGGCAAGGAACCAAAACTCCATCAGGTGACAGAATGGAGAAAAAAACCTTGGGAGAACCCAGGCTCAGTCGGGGGGCCAGTCCTCCTTTGGCCAACGAATGAACAGTGTATGATTATGAGTTAGGCAGCATAATGTCAGGAGTCAGATGGGATCAGAACTTTCACGATATTATCCAGTTCATCTGGTTGGGTAGGGTCATCCGGCCGGTGAGGAGATGAGTGGTGAGGTGTCTATGGGCCTTCACAGCCCTGATAATGCGTGTCGTCGTGTCCATGTGATGGTCCTTCATCAGATCTGGATATGCCCTGGATCCGGCGGTCTGCGGTAAACCTCGGGATAAACAGAGAGACTAATATTAGCGTAGACGCCATCCTTCTTATGATGTACAAATTACATCAGGAATTATGGGAAGTGTTCCCGGTTCCGGCTGATCTAATCTATGCAGCCTAACATTGAATTATAGAAATCTATAATGTGTTATGTGTATGCTAAGCCAAAGATATGTGTTTTTAGTCTAGATTTAAACTGACAGACTGTATCTGCTTCCCGGACCGTGTTAGGAAGATTGTTCCAAAGTTTTGGTGCTAACCAACCATACCCATGTTCATAAACTTTGGCATAGTTGTTGCCTGATAAAAGTATGTTGGTGGCCAACATAAAGTCTCCACTTGTCATTCCATACTTCACAGATAGCTGGGAGCTCCACCGCCATACAGTGTGGCCACGTGGACACATCTATGATAGCATGAAAAGAAATGAAGATTATAGCAAAAGCTGACAATAACATATTTTTGGAAAAACAACATAAATATTATTTGAAATGTAGCTTCAATATTGTGTTTGTTCATTGTTTGTATGTGTGATCAATGAATGCGATCCACACGCTTCTGCAAATCAGAATAGACACCTCTAACTTTTAATGATTTCAAACCTAGTGTGTCCTGATTTGCTTGCAGGACATCATTAAATTGTACGCAAGAAATTATTAATGTATCGAGCTTATCTAAAAATCAATTATGAAACTAAAAGATGGGTCATTAAAAAATAAAAAGGACCTACCCATTCAATGATGGCAGCTGTGCCCCTGCTTTTGACGCTGACTTCATATGGTCTTTCTGCACCACAATTTTTTTTGCTTTGTGGATCCTTTGCTTTGCACATAATGTCAGGGAGAATGAGGTAGTCGGCAAGCTGCTTCAGACAGTCATGGTAAGCGATTGATGCCCCGCGACCTATGATGTCATCTTCCACCGCAACCATCTGAGATTCTGTAAATGGGACATCTTCTGCACTGTTGTGTTGCACTGTTTCGTGTACCGCTTCCTCAAGGCTAATATCTGGCAGTTCCTCCAAGCAAATGTTGGTTTGTAGAGTGCCACCATACCTATCTCATGTAAAATTAGAAATAAGATAAATTGGTGCTAGATACTGAATGTATGACAAATATATCACTTTAGAAAACCTTCCTCAAAAAGCACATATACCACACACGGATACAAGGGACAAAATCTGCATCGTCACTACTATCATCATCTGAGCCAACTTCTTTAGTTTCACCTTCTTCTAAGGTCGATACAGATGCATTGTCTCTTCCTGTGTGCCATGTGGCATCATCCCAGTCAATCCTGGTAAGGAGAGGTATAAGAAATTGGTTACAGTTATTCAGAAATCCACCTTTTTCAGTACTCCCCTGTTACTATCCATTTGACTTCAGTCCTGCTCTTTCCTTTATTTTGTAAGTATATTTTGGGGAAGTGCTTGCTATATAAGTGAGAACCTCCTCAACAGGGAGAAAACACCAATCAGTAGCCAGGAAAATCAAGGGCAAGTATTAAAATAATAATTATGGAACCAATATAAAAGTACACTATGACTTACGTGGAATTGATAATGTTGTTGAATTCTTCTTGAATTTATTGACTTTGTGTTTAGATCCAGCGATGATATACTAAAGGGCATAAGGGTGGTGCGTTATGACATCATCTGTGCTATCACCTTAGTGGCAAATGTGTGAAATTAAATTATAAAGGCTAAAACTTTCCTGGTAATACCCTAACCGTTATGTGTGTCAAACAACACAGCGTGTTTCCTGAGTCAATCCACCTGTGTGTTGGAATGATTACTACCTGTGGCATCAGCAGAGGAAGTGTATTCTTGCTGGACCATCTAACATCTAGCAACAAGGGGCCAGACAACAGGAATCAACTTGCCCTGGGAGAAGATGCCAGAGGAAACGTTCATTCCAACCAACACAACGCATATCCAACAGACATAATCATAACATCATACGGTTTATTTTTTCAAATGACTTAAGTCTGTATGACCAGAAATGGAGTATTTTAAGTCTATTTTTCTGCTATGTGAAAAAATTTGCCCAAAACGCGTCGGCGCGTTTGCTGACCCTAGAGGGTTAATGTCAGACACAATTGTATCTAAGACAGCATTGAATCCATGTTTTTACAGCGTCTGTCTTGTACACTGCCAACAAGAATTGAGAGTTTAGGCTGGAAAGATACTCAGGATGCAAGCATTTAAGAGTAAAATAAATAAAACCTAGCTTGTAAACTGAGGTTTTTGATCCAAGTGGATTGACCATTTCACAATCATCATTGTAAACGACAAGAGGAATGGACAACTCTTTAGAAAAGAGTTAATTGTTTTGTAGATTGTGCCATCTTTAAAATCTGCAAGACCTGTGCTTTCTTGATTCTGCCACTCAAATATTTTCACCATTGTTTCTGGACTTTCTAAAACCTGCTTCAGCAAAGGCTTTAGAGGAACACGCTGAAAAGTGTCTCGGACTGCCACTTGTCTAACAGTCCCCATCAATGTGTCTCTCTGTTGAGTGTATGAAAAGCCAGGGAGAGGTAATTTATCTGGTTGCACAAAGCATCCAGACTGAGTAAAATACTGCATTTGTTTGTACACTTGACTCAAATCCCTGAAATGGTTGAGCCACACACGCAAAATGTTCTAAGAGTTTCTGGGCCCCAGGACTCTCGCTGTGGCATATTTCTCTTAAAAAAGAGACTGTGTTTCTCTGTAGAGATCCAACAACATCACTGACAAGGCTGGATGTGTGATCTACCACAAAATTAACAGTACTCAACGTCTGGGAGGAATTTGACCTTAATTTCGCTAAAACAAAGCTACTATGCCTTGTATATTTTCTTCCTCGAACTCATCAAATTGTTCTTCAGCAATTTCATCACAGTCCTCATCACACTGCTCAACAGCATCTAAAACTGAATTTGATAAATTATCAGGCTCAACCAAAGGGGTTTCCTCCATTTCATTTCCAATGTCATTAACATGC
Organism: Chrosomus eos; assembly: GCA_036326025.1. NCBI lineage: Eukaryota > Metazoa > Chordata > Actinopteri > Cypriniformes > Leuciscidae > Chrosomus > Chrosomus eos. Next base: position 27,764,130 of record CM070822.1, read on the forward strand.
TCCAGTAGGTGTCTTCTAAATGATCTAATAATACTGAATGTGCGATGACATCCAGCTTGAGCACACTGAAAGTAACTAGATGTAGAAAATACATGATGTACAACCCTCAAATGTGAAAATAAAGCTCTGATATTAGGCCCGAAGACCTTTTGCATTTAAAGCAGATGAACCCCCTGCCTTCTACACCTAATACCTTGTACTTACATCAAGTGCATTCTTGAGGTACTTCTTGAATTTTAAACAAAGTCCAATAATGGGGATAAGAGAGGTCAGTGTGACATCATCTAAAAGAAGGAGGGTTTCTTGATCAATCTCAGCTGTAAGAGAAAAAAAAATGCAGAACATAAGTATTTTGATGGAGATGATGGACGGATTTTATAATGGATTTTATAATGGACGGATACACTTTTTTGGATATTTTATTTAGAATTACCTTAAAGTTATTGTTATTTTTATTGTTTTCTTTTTAACCCAAAAAAAAAAACGAAACTCAACATGAACCTGGACTACATGACGGTTAACATTAATAGCTCGACCTTGTCAGCTGTACCTTGTACTCTTTAACAAACACTTAACAATATGAACCTTGGCTGCAGGGTCCGCCCTGGCTGCACTGTGCCTCAAAGATCATTAGGTGTATATCAAATTTCACTCTTTCCCTCCTTCTTGATGTGAGAGTTTTAATTTGTGGCAACAGGCTACGGAGGAAAAGTTCATCTGGGTCTTCAGATGCTGGTGGAGGATTGGATGGTGCTGCCTCTGACCTATTTAGAGCTGAGAAAAGATGTTTCTAAAAAAGATATAGTGTAAATGTAAGTACACATTGATGGCCTAAGACACGAAATGAGCGATTTGTGTGAGAAAAAAAAACAGTATTGATATCGTTTTTACCTGTTGTAAACAGCCACGTCCAAGTGATCTGAGGGCGCTTCGGTCTGCGCAAGCGCCGGAAGTGATCTCTCGCACGTCAAAAATTCAATGTTGTCTGTTGATATATCGAAATCGTCTTCCATTGAGATTTCCTGTATATCTATATCTGTTTAGATCTTCACAGCAAAAGGTAACACTTCCGAAATCTCTGTGTAAACAACGAGTGACGTACACGCGCGAGAGATCACTTCCGGCGCTTGTGCAGACCGAAGCACCCGCGCCCTCAGATCACTTGGACGTGGCTGTGGTTACAAGAGGTAAAAACGATATAAATACTGTTCGTTTTCTCACACAAACGGGCATCAATGTGTACTTACATTTACGAGTCATTAAATCATGTTTAATTTGGACTTCTCTGTGCATGCTCTTTGAGGTGGTGACCATAGACCTGCATTATATGACTAACAGACAATAACGTTTGACCTAAAAAATCTAAATTGAAACTACTGGGAAACAAAGACCTACATCTTGGATGCCCTTGAGGTAAGCTAAAACATACCAAAAATTTATTTCAAAGTGAACTATCCCTTTAGTTTATTTTAACACCTACATGAAACCCTATATGTATGTGTGTGTATGTATTATATTATATAATATTGACATTATATATATATATGTGTGTGTGTGTGTGTGTGTGTGTGTGTGTGTGTGTGTGTGTGTGTGTGTGTGTGTGTGTGTGTGTGTGTGCATCTACCAAACCTGGTATGATTTAAAGGGTATTATATATCACATTTAATCTGGATATAATGAATATTGTGTCATACATAGAATTACCTGCCATGTGCATGTTTTTACAGTTCAACGTGTTAATTGTATACATAGCCTATCAATAAACATTTTTCTTTCTAGAGCTGTTTCTTATGTTGAATTCAGTCTTTTTTTATAGTCAACATGTTATACATATGAATTTATGATTTGACAATTGGATATTTCACATTTTTACAGATTCCTTGAAACGAGATTTTTTCCGCAGTATTGCCTTCAGCTACCAGGTTGGACACAGCACTGTGGCTGGTATTGTGGCAAAGGCCATTTGTTCAACTACAGGCTTTCACAGACAAGACTAACTGTGGAGAATGTGTTTGGTATACTCGCAGCATAGTGGCGAATGTACCGGCGCGTTATTGGCATCAGTCCTTCCAATGCAGAAACCTGTGTAAAGGCCTCCTCTGTTCTACACAACTTCCTGCGGAGGACAACGAGGACGGTTTCCTATGTTGGTGACGGAGAAGCCTCTGGACTGCACGACATCAGCCAAGTAGGGAGCAACAATGCTGCACGGGAAGCAATGCATGTGAGGGAGACACTAGTGAACAGATGCCTCTGCCCTGTGTAATGCAGCCATGAGTGGTTTCTCGAATACCGTCATTGCACTCGTGTCTTTTCAAGCGCTCTCCTTCTTGCCTCAATATGTTGTCTGCTTGGCTGCTCGCTACGTGTGCCTGGCTAAACGCTGGGGCTGCCTGCTCTTGGTCTGCCTGGCTGAACTCTGGACCTTCCTAGCTGAACTCTGGACCTTCCTAGCTGAACCTTCCTGCTGAACGCTGGACCTTCCTGGCTGAACGCTGGACCTTTCTGGCTGAACGCTGGACCTTTCTGGCTGAATGCTGGACCTTCCTGGCTGAATGCTGGACCTTCCTGTATGCTCAGTACTGACGGGCTGACTTGCTTTGCCTTCCAGTTTGATGTGTCTCTCTGTTCAGTTGCCATCATGGGCTCCCTAAAACTTTCAAGCATGTTCCCATTGCTGGGTCTAGCCTCCATGAAAGGGTTGAGAAAGCTCATGATGGCACTGTACTTCCACGGTTAGTGACCCTCTGCTGCCGACCCACTTCTCTTTTGGTCTTTTGTTTTATTAATCTCCCTCCTATATGCGTAATGGAGGTTCTTCCACTTTTTTCTACACTCCTCCACTAAAAATACAAAACACAAACGTACACATCACACACACATTATCATTATGTATAATGATAGCTGCATCACCTGTTTTATATATATATATAGAGATATATATCATCTTTATATACACTGCACTGCACACATGTGTGGTTTCACTCTATATTGTACACACTCATTATTTGTAATAGTAATTAAATTATAATTTGTAATTAATAGTACCGTTTTTATTACTAGTGTTTTGCAGAACAATGTAAGTTATTAGAATACATACACACTGTACTGTAATAGTAGACCATATTGCATGCAGTTTAGTCAAAACTTACTTGATATCCCCACAATCCCAGACACGTTTTTCCATGCATCATTTTTTTAAAATGTGTCTCTGTATGCACACAGAGACATATCGTAAGGTACAGGGAAATTGCAGCTAAAATCAACTTATCCTCCATTTTGACACGACATCGCAGTAGCAGTACAGCAGGCGGATCACGTGCACTCCACTGACTTCACTCCTATTGGTTGTCGCTGGCGAAAATCACTTCTCATTTGCATAAACTTTTGTCGCTTGTCTCTTGACATGCCCACATTCTGCTGCCAACGGTCACTGTCGCTCGTGTCGCCAGAAGTCGCCAGCGCTCCATTGAAATGAATGGGATCATGTCGCTTTGTCGCTGCGTGTCACTGGCTGTGTGAAAGGGGCTTAAATAAGCGTGTGAGTGAGAATCCTTGAGTTGAGCTCCAGATAAATTGCAAGAAAAATAAGATTTGTTTGCCAACAAGCTAAAGAAAATAGAGGGTTCAACAAACAACATCTAAACAAAGATTTTGTTGAATCTGGACAGTTTTTTTTTTTTTTACACTGTCACACCTGAAATTTGAGGAAAAGTTCAAGGGAAGCTGATCACAGGATAACCCTCTGCAGAAGAGGATATTCATGTTGGAAGGGATAACATCAAGCAACAAACAACAACTACTATAAGAAAACTTGCAGGAAAAGTGAGGTAAAGACATTTTAAATAGACAGTGCTATTTATCTCTCTTTGGACTTTTGCCTGATTTTTGTTTGAAAGAACAGCACAGAATTTTTTTTGGACATATTTGGAATTTTAAAGAAATCAGAGATATGTCTTCACTGAGAGATGATAGACAAAACAATTCAAAACAGTGGCAGTAATTTCGCCCCGCCTCTTCATCTACTCTCAGAAGAGCTTTGAGCACTCCAGGCTGATGCTCAGACACAATAAGATGAAGGAGATCCCTGAAACACTGTTTGCTGAACTACAATATCACAGTGCCATGTACAACCTGCTCTTTTACACTGAACAGCCATATATGGCACACTGCCTTCTGTCAACATCTCACCTTTACCAAAAAAAGAGGCATCTGTAAAGGCAGACAGATCTTAGCATTTGAAGATGCTGAAAAAAATTATGAAACAAGATTTTTGACCCTGAACTTGTATCAAAATGGCACTGTCATGGTCCAGGGATCAGAGTCTGCTCTCAAGGTCTTCATAGAGAATTTTGAACTAATAAAAACGCTGGCACTATCTGATGAAGCTGACAAGAATATGAACATTGATGCCTCCCCTGGAAAATCAGTCCAAAAGATGACAGTGACTTCAACAACTGTGATTCCATCTCCAATGTCAAGAATGAAAGACAATTTTTCACTTCTAGAAATTGAAGTAGTGGAGATAAAATAATTAATATTGTCCCACCTGAAAGACAACAACATGGAACAAGTGACAATCGACATAAAAAACTTAAAACAAGAAGTTGAATATCTGCAGAGACAGAGAAGAAATGTCAAAAGAACTTCAGCAAACTAAAGATGAACTAAGGAAAGTAAAATCAACTTTAGGAAGACAACTAGGCCTAACAGACGTTAGAAAAGAAATGCAGGAGTCCTCTGCCTTGAAGTCAGTTCTTCGCACCAAAGATGAACTCATCAAAAATTTTAAAGGAAGACTCAATTCTATTTCAGCACCTAAAGAGTCTTCTGCGGAACCCTTGATTTGTCCAGAGATGCTCACGGAAAATCCTCAACCTGAACAGCTACCAGTGGAAGAAGAGCCTCAACACACACTCTTATTCTGACTGACTCTAATGGGAAATATGTCTGTGAGAAACTTCTAGTACCAAACATGAGAGCCAAAATAATCTGGTGCCCAAACACAAGAAGTGCTTTTCAGATCCTGTTTGAGAGAAACCCACATGAAAACTACAAGCACATAATAATCCGCACGGGGACAAATTTAAGGGCCATGAAGGGCTGTGTGGCTCCTGTGATGAGAGAGGTGGCGATCAGAGCCACACCAACGTTTCCCAGAGGCTAGAATAACTCTGTCCACACTGCTTTCACGCACCGATGTGCCATTCCACATGATCCATGGAAATAATGTGGAACTCTCCAGAAGTTGCGCACTTATTCCTAATGTTCATCTCGCTCATCACAAAGACATACAGCCTCATCATATGTATGTATGATCATCTCAATAAGCAAGGAGTGAAAGTCTTTGCCAGGATGCTGAAAAGCCCTTGGAAACACAACAAGAAAGAGCAGAAACTTCGATGACAAGAGAAGCCCTCTTTCTCTAGTAGAGACCAGACCGGCCACCGGACCTCCATCACAACACAAGAGCTACGTAGCGAAGACATCTGCTGAACATTATCTGCTCCAGACTGAGGACATAACCTGCATATACACACACACACATTATAGAAGAACCTATCCATGAAATCATTTAAAATCTGTTGTTGGAATATACAAGGTCTGCACTCTTCTACTTTTGGTAATAAGACTGCAGACCAAGACTTACTCATAAGTTTAACAGATATGGAACTCTGTATCTTTCATGAGACGTGGTGTCGTAGTAATGAGGCGTTACATTGTCTAATAGGATACAAGGAAATTATGGTTCCTTCATCAAAAAATTCTAAAATAAAATGTGTCCGAGACTCAGGTGAAATACTTATATGGCACAACGTTTGTTTGGGTGGTGGCCATCCTGTTTAAACACTTGCCTGTGACTGCAGAAAAGATTGAAGTTGTCAATGAAGTTCACTCCTGTTATATTGCAGGTTTTTTGCAGCCATGTATTAAGCCCAAGAAAACCTGTGTGTTCCTCTTGCTGGGAGTGGTCCACTGATGAATGTTTGAACTTTCAGTCTTTTAAAGGATTAGTTCACCTCAAAATGAAAATTTCCTAATAATTTACTCACCCCAATGCCATTCAAGATATCCATGTCTTTCTTTCTTCAGTGGAAGAGAAAATACATTTTTTGAGGAAAACATTTCTGGATTTTTCTTTGAATAATGGACTTCAATGGCAATCAACGTTTTGAAGTCCAAGTCAATGCAGTTTCAAAGGTCTTTGAGGTCTGTGCACGATCACAGCTGAGAAAGAGGGTCTTATCTAGCTAAACGATAGGTCATTTTCAACAACAACAAAAAAAAAACATATAGTGTATATATACTTTTAAACAAAAATTGTTCGGATTGAGCTGATCTGCAACGCGCCGGGAACTACGTCATCACGTTGAAAGGTCACACTCGATGTCGCCGGTGCAAGTAACGTCCCACTGTTTACAAAGCGACCGTGCTAAGTTGTGCTAAGACAAATTCACTTTAACAAAAAAGGGCAAAACAATGATGGCACATGATTTTGAAGTTGAAGGAGAAAATGAGATGGAGTTTTTCACCCTACCCTACTTTTTTGAATCTGAGTACACAGATGAAGACCATAGGCAGATGGAGGAGACCTCTGCGGCGACACAAACGCGCAGACAAAGATCGAACGAGACATGGTGGTGCACATGTGGTAAATGCCAAACAATGCCAACTGAGCAAGAAAGTCAATGCTTCCATGACTGGAGCATATTAATTCCACAACGGTTTTCCACTATTACTGAGCAACAGCGTTTTGGAGGTTTTTTTCAATTTGCCCCGAATAAACTGGAGACGCCGTCCGAGGCCACAAGGATCTGGTGGCACCCTAACAGTAGAGTAAGTATCCCGTTTAGTTTGACAACATGTACTACAACTATAATATATATTCAATTTTCACTGGATACTGATAGGAGAGAGATTAGGAAGACAAATCAGAAGGGTTCTTCCCGCTTGTGTTGTCAGTGCCATTAGAAATGCATACCCATCTCCATTAGGACATTATGTGGGCTTCAGAGAAGCAGAAGACGCTTTTGCGCTTTAATTTTTTTTTTTTGATAATTTAAATGTCCCATTTCATTGATAAAAAATTATAGTTGATTGTATTTTATCTGTTAGGTAGTATTTGTAATAAGCAAGTTTCAATTGATGTAATTGAATATGATAGTAACACAACCACAGCAATGTTTTTTTATTGTCGTATATACATCAACACTGTTTACTTTTGTTGTCTCACATATAAATTTATTTGGAAGAATAAAAAAAAATGAGGTAACTATACTCGTTATTGATGAGTAAATAAAACTGCATTTGATAGTACTGATATAGGGTACCATCAGAAATTACCAAATGTTCACACTAAAACAAAAAGTGAATTGTTTTATCAATGATGTTTCCCATCTTTCCCTCAATAAGAAAAATATATATATATTTTACATTGGACTTAAAGGTCCAATATGTAAGAATTTTGTAATAAAACATCCAAAAATCACTTGCACAGTGTGATATATTTCCTGCAGTTGTGTACTTACAATATCCCAAAAGTCTCCAAAGATTTTTTATTTCAGAGAAATGCCAACTTTAAAAAAGTGGCCGTCCTGGCCAACAAATGTCGCCTGTCAATGACGCAATATCCGTGCTATCCTCGGTTTCCGCTCGAAATGCCAACTGCGTAATGCGTGACGTTTAGCGGCACAAAGTTCTTGTTTCGTTCAAACATAAACCATGGCAAGCAGACTTTGGGACAAACAAGGAGAACTAAAATGAGGATCAATATCAGCGGGGCAATTTTGAGATGCCGAGAGCTCCACGTCCGCGACTAACTTGGACTCGACAGAGCTTCACGAGTCACGACTTGACAGCTTCATTAGACAGGTGAGCAAATGTACATAAAACAAATCAATGTTAACGTTAGCTCAACATGATGACATGTTAGAATATGGTCAGTACGTTTTTCTAATCTTGATCTAACGTTAGCAGCTAGTTTCATATAGAAAACGAACTAACACGTAGAATAACATTATAACTTTCAACACACATTTAAATACCGTTTAGTGTGATAGTGTAACGTTAGACCAAGTGAAACAGCGCTGCGTTACCTCACAAGTTTAATTCCTCTAATAAACTGACCTGTGTGAGTAATCCAGCACTTGCGTGTACTTCTAGAATTAAATGTCCGTATTCCTTTATATCTGCGTTACTCGCGTGTGATATCTGTCTCTTTAGCAATCGCGACCTGCTTCACACCACTGTAATGTTAAAAAACATAAGTGTTTTCACTCATCCATAAACATTATTAGATCCATCAGCTTGCCGGCAAGTCCCATCATTCAGCTCGTCACTGCGTCATAAACATACGCCTTTGTTATTGTTGGAAACTGTGCCCTCTTGTGGCCAAAAAAGTTACATATTGTATCTTTAACATTTGTTAAGTAAATTAGTGTCCAAATCTTTACAAGCGCTTTGCAATTAATTCTTTCTTGTCCGGCCTTGGTTTTAGGGCTATGTTCTGTGGCACTGGGGGTGGAGTTAAATGAGAAGATTTGTCCTTGTAAAGTAAACAATGCTTTGGTCCAGGCGCCGCTATACAACTTGCTCAACCAGAGTCTCTCTGAATGTTTGAGTGGTGGGTTGGAAGATCGCTTTGGCTATCCATTCTTTTGTATGTTTTGGGAAAACCACATTGTACCGAGGTACGCAGGGAGAAAGCAAACCTCGCGCTCGCAGGATTGTGCTGGCAACATTTGGTTACTGAGGTTTGTCCAAAAAGTCGCTAGATTTGTCTCTACTCGCTTTTTTTTTATGTCACTAAAGGGGTCTGCAAAGTCGCTAAAAATAGCAACAAAGGCACTAAGTTGGCAACACTGGCCTTTTCTGTTATTTTTGTAGGTAGCCTAAATGTGAGACGTTGGCAGCCCACATCTGCTGCGTCTTCTGAACAAAACAAGTGAGTTTGCTGACGTATGACGACGCTTTGCAGGAGACCGCGGCACGATGATTGGTCAAAGTTGTGGTGATTTTTCAAAATTGCAAGGCGCACTGAATTCACGTGGATTTGTTGAAGTTGCGTTAATAGTTGCGATCGCGACACCGCGAAATCCTGGAGGGACTGCATAAGGGTTGGGCATCGAGAACCGGTTCCAACTTGGAACCGTTTAAAACATAATGATGCCATTGGAATTATTTAGAAAAAATGTATTTGATTCCGATCATCGGTTCCAAACGCGCAAGTTTTGGTCCATATTGGCCACCGTATTTCCGGAAGTGCTTGTGGCACCCGCTTGTTATGTTGCAGCCATGGAGCACGGTAAGCGGCGTTAAAAAGTGTGGGTTTATTTCACATTAAAGTAACACTAAGTAAATTTTCCTCTTCGGTCGCCCTACTGGTTGGAAACGAAATTGTCCATTGCCGCTGTCGTAAATAGTCTAGCCTACCGTCGCACGCACGCTCGCTGTTTATCCAGCACCGGCTTTAGAATGAACGATGTCCACACACAAGGTAGAGTATGTTACATGATTTCATGAAAGGATGATGTATTGCGAAATAGAGGGCTTCACGGGTCCAAAAATTCATGCCCGACCCGGAAGAGACCCGTAATGTGCTTAACCGAACCGACCCGGACCCGTCTTTTATTTCAAAAGTTGGACCCGGACCCGTGCAGATCCGAGAAACGCCGTGCCCGGACCCGACCTGGACCCGTTTATTATTTGAAAACTGGACCCGAACCCGACGGGAAGACACAAACCCGACTGGACCCGATTGTCACATATTATTTCACACAAGTTGCGAAAAATAAAACTTTTTGTCTTACATAATTTTAGTAGTCGTCGCCTCACTTTCTTGTAACGTTACCTGACTGACTGTGATGCATTGCAATCCACCGACAAGAAAGTTCTATCCATGTTATTTCTCTCGTTATTCCAAGCTTAATCCACTCAGTATTTCAGCTTTAAAAGTCCACTTGATGTCACGGTGATGGATGACAAATGCAACTTTGCACATGTGCATTCTGACTCGAGTTAACTCGCATAATAACTAACTTAACCGTTTGTCCTTTTGAACTAACTTATAATAATGCTCGTTCAGTGCCATGGTCGCTGACATTATTTATTTGCTATCATATGTGCTCTCTGCTGGAAGCTCCAGTTGCCAAAGAAACATGACATGATGCGACAAACTTGAGACTGCACATGCGCGCTAGCTGGATCAGCCTAAAATGTTGGGGTTTTTTTAATGAATTTGAGAGTCATAGAAAACATTTATGTGACAATTCACCTCAGATTTTGTTGCTGATTTGAAATATATTTAAATATGAGTCTGCAAGCATTTTTGAGATTTGAACCATTTACTATGTCACATAATAGGAACACGAACTCAAAATGACACTTATACATAGTAGCCTACCTACATATCAATAATTACTACCAAGAAAAACATAAAAAAAATATAGAAATAAAATAAACTTAAATATAGTAAAGAGTCTGTTTCCCCTCTGCACACAAAGGTATCCATCATTACCGTGCGTGCAGTTGCATTAACTCTCTTTGAGTCTGGGCGCGGCCGCGCGCTCTGCTTCTAACGGGAGGGAGGGAGGGAGAGAGAGAGAGAAAGAGAGAGAGAGATCGCTTTTTTTATATTTCTCTTTTCTTTACCTACTTTTACAAGTTGCAAAAAAACGCAAGCAGTGCTGATCTGACTCATTCTGGCTCTGATCGAGTCCGATCGCACGGGTATTACACACAATTTTAAACAGACCCGGGACCCGAAGTAATAAATTCGGACCCGACCCGGACCCGGCCGATCATTTAAAATTTAGACCCGAACCCGTACGGGTCCCGGGTCGGGTCCCGGGTCGACGGGTCTCGGGTGCACTGTGAAGACCTCTATTGCGAAATCAGAAACGAAGAAAAACGAAATAATGACTATTGTAGCGCTTCACGTAAAGCAGTCGAATTGTGTAGTTCTGTTTTGTGCACGGGTTCCTACCCGAAACCCGAAGTTACATAGTGCCAGTAAAAGCGATACAGACCCCGTCAGGCTATGCCAGACGAGTCATTTAACTTATTTTAAGTCGATGTACCATCACAAGGGTCTTGGAAATATATTATGAAGGTTGAAAAACTACTTAGTGTTACTTTAAAAAAGCCTGGGTCGGCATTCCAGTTTCCCCAATTACCATTAGTAAATAGGAAAACAAAAAACAGAAAAAAAACATTCGTTTTTTACAGAGTTTTGGTCGCGCAAACACACCCCAAAGTGATTCTGTATACAAAGTGGCACACATACATTCAAGTCGCATGGTTATCTCAATTTTTGTTTTTTTGGACTTATACGGTTGTTCGTCGCATGAACACAATTATTGATTTCTGTTGTTCTTGATATAGTTCATCAATGACCGGGATCAGGTAAGAAGACTGAATTTCGTGGTAAGTGGTTTTCTTGGGTATTTGAAGGTTGAGCATAGTGGCACAATCGGCAATGTCTGTATCTGTTGCTCCAGTGAATAGTGTGCATGCAGAAACAAGTAGGTTATTAGAAGCCATCCCTCTTACATCGTTGCAGGAATTCCACTGTCCCTTATGGTTTTTTTCACATTCCCAGTTAACACGGAGAAGACTTCCTAATGTTGTTTTTGTGGTATTTGTTATTATTAAGCCACATTCTTGACATCTTTTGAAAAGCTCCATGACATTGGGAATTGACGATCCATTTGTTTTGTTTCCAATGCCTTTCATATTCCTCATCTTCTGTACTTGCGGCTAAAGTTGATGTTGAATTTAGTGGCTGAAAACTAAATTTTCTTTTTTGTCTTTTTTGTAGGGTCTATGGAAAGCATGCTAACATCAAGGTCCAAATCTTCTTCATTTTGCTCTTCAGTCTGTTCTGATTGATTATGGATGGTTGGATGGTAGGCTATAAAATGAAATAGATCAAATTTGGTTTATAATATAAATGAATATACATGTGTAATATAAAATCACTTCTGTGCATATCTACGCATTTGTTTTGTAAATACAGTAAAATAATGTATTACAATTATGCTGGATAACACAAAGATCATAACTTGGCAATAATTCTATAGGATTAGCTGGTCACAAATATTGGTACTTACAGACTGCTGGGAATGTATTGGAGGGTGGGCATAAAACAGTATGTCCCAGATGGTACTTTTCCGCTTTATCTCAGTTTCTGGACTTTTGAGCATTAAACAAAGTATAGATTGATTATCTGTAAGCTGTTGAGTGCTAGTTTCTGGACCAGAGTTTTTTTTTTTACTGGTGTTGACTGTGGAACATTAGCCAAAAACACTCCTGCTCCCTGGACCTCTAGCTCTGCGTCATTGTCTGTTGCTAGGAACTCTTGATTTTCATTAGCTGGATTCTTTTAGGAGTTAAAAAAGAAACATTTCTTTAATAATTATTAATAATACAAACACATATTTAATAATAGGAAGGCATTAGTAATTAACATTCATACATTGACAATAAAATACAATTAATTAATCTAATAATATAAAAAAAACTTTACATACCTCTGTTCCCAGTGAACTGGATAAATATTGTATTATGCTGCCTAAATCATAATCATACACTGTTCATTCACTGGCCCCCTGACTGAGCCTGGGTTCTCCCAAGGTTTTTTTCTCCATTCGGTCACTGATGGAGTTTTGGTTCCTTGCCACTGTTGCCTTTTTTGCCTCTCTTTGCCTTTGTCGCCATTGGCTTTTGGCTTGCTTAGTTGGGGACATTTAACATTTAATTTTTAATTTAACAATACTATTTGTTACGTTTGTGACGTAATGCAGCTATGTTGTTTCTGCGGTCTCCTTCTCCTCCTTTAGGATTGGTCATGGACCAAAGCTTTCCAGGACCACTTGTCCAGAAGCTGTAGGTGGTTGGACCAGAGAAGAGGCCTGGACTATAAATTCCCCGGAATTCCAATGGAGGGGGCTCTCTCTGCCTCTTTTACTGCACTTGTTGCACTGTGTGTGTGTGTGTGTGTGTGTGTGTGTGTGTGTGTGTGTGTGTGTGTGTGTGTGTGTGTGTGTGTGTGTGTGTGTGTTGTGTGTGTGTGTGTGTGTGTGTTAGCTGGTGAAAATGTAGCCATAGATTGTGATCTTGGTGCGCTTTGTCGTGTTGTTAACCCTCTGGGGACCAAAAACATGCCGGCGCGTTTTGGCAGATTTTTTCACATAGCAGAAAAATAGACTTAAAGTACTACCATCATTTCTGGTCATATAGAGTTAAGAAAAATGAGAAAATAAACTGTTAAATGTCTACTTTTGTATGTGCCTACATACAATCGAAATAAAATATTGTGCTTTTGTAAAATAAAGAAAATAAACAGGGTGTGCGTTCTGCCTCTCCATCTCTGCGAACTTTTTTTCTGGAGCACGTCTCTAAACTTAAACAAAACACAGCTAATGCTATTCACCCAGCCATGAGCAATATATCTTTTAAATCATTTGAGTTTGTACTTTTAAATGATCCGATTCAAAACTAAAATAAATATTCCCCGTTTATGTCATCTATATAAAAAGAGAGACGTGTCAGCCGTTCTAATTATCTTTCTCTCAGCTCATTATCTCTGGTAATGTGACACGCGCTATTAAAATGCAAATATGTGAATAGAATATTACCAGATAATCGGAGGAGCAAGGATATTTGCTATTACTGTACTGAAATCGTTGTGAAATGCTTTATTGCATCAGCCGGTGTTCACCCGGCATGGAGAGAGGTGGGGTAACTGTTAAAGTAATAATTACAAGAGCTTCTAGGTTATCAGATAAGCATTCAACTGCCCTGTTGTATGGGTTATTTGTGTTTGCGCACATGATATCAGGAAGCAATGTAGTACACGCATGACAGCGATGCGCAAATTGAGTTACCCCTCCAACTTCTAGTTTCATTGATAACCTATATCTTATCATATGCGATTTGGCTATTGATATTACAGAAGTCCTGTGGTAAAATTACATTAACTTACTCCATCTACCCTTGTAAAGTTAATCCGAATAGGGCTTTAGTCTCGACATTTTCCCCTCCCACAGCCACATACAATAAAAAAGGTATAGGCTTAATGTTGTCCGAATTTAATTTTTAGAAATTAATTGTGTGTGTGTGTGTGTGTGTGTGTGTGTGTTGTGTGTTCGTGTTTGTTTGAGTGTCTGTTCGTGTGTATGTGCGTGTCACAAATCATAAATTGTTTCTTCAACTTATTAAATATCTTACTTTACTGCAACTATCTGTTTCTGCTTCTTTATTATATTTATAGTGTGTGATTTATAAAATACATTATATCCTTCATCACACATATTGTGTCTGGTCACTTTATATCTTATATCAGAAATATTATATTACTGTTAAGCCTACTGTGGATATTAAAACACGCCGAACCATGTGTCCTGTATCATAGCTACATGAATGACCTTTGCAGCAAAAAACCCGTGAAAATCAGTTCAGTATTCAGTGAGATATGATTAATTTAATGCGCTGACAGCTCATTTCACCTGCCATTCAGATTACACTCAGTGGAGCGGATGACCGGTATAAGATCGTGGCTCCAATTCTCGTCCGTGCCAATAGGCAATAGCGGTCGATAGGGCGTCTACCTATATGATGTCTATGGCTTCTATGGTCAGCTTCTTCGTCATGATGAGCGCTAGTTGCGCCAGTATAATCGGTCCGCCGAAACTCATCCAGTGAGAAATGTTCCGCGGTGCAAAAATAAGTGCGATTAAAATTGTGTACTTAATTAACGCCTTAAAATCCCGGCCCTAGTACATACATGTTGCTCACATATTATGGTAGCCCCGTTTGTGCTATATAGACTGAATTTACACCTTTGCCATTAACATGTTTATAAATAACTGAAAAAAGCACAAATGTCAGTGCATGTCAAATCATCCAAGGGCCCCAAAAACACCTTGGTCCCCAGAGGGTTAACTTCTTTTTTTGATACGGTGTGACCTGTTTTCTAAAACATTAGTGCCCTAATGAAAGAGTGCCATTATTTGTGAAGCCGTTGGGGGTGAGTGCCTTGTTTTCTTTCTTGTAGACTTTGAGATCATTTTGTTGAGGTAACGACATAATTATGTCGTGGCCACGCGATGCAAAGTCGTAGCCTCGAGATCATATGTTGAGGGAACGATATATTTTTCTCGTGGAGTTATGTTGAGGTGTCACATACCTGACACCTAGTTGAACAATGTACAGTTGGTTTTATGACTGTAAATCATTCTTCAAATGCTATTCGGCTTTAAATATTGTCATATTCTGTATATGATTCCATACAGTAGTGCAATACATAGCAATATTTGCATATGATACTGGATGTTTTTCCCTTTTCACACCATTCTTTGTAAACCCTAGAAATGGTTGTGCGTGAAAATCCCAGTAACTGAGCAGATTGTGAAATACACAGACCGGCCCGTCTGGCACCAACAACCATGCCACGCTCAAAAGTGCTTAAATCACCTTTCTTTCCCATTCTGACATTCAGTTTGGAGTTCAGGAGATTGTCTTGACCAGGACCACAGCCCTAAATGCATTGAAGCAACTGCAATGTGATTGGTTGATTAGATAATTGCATTAATGAGAAATTGAACAGGTGTTCCTAATAATCCTTTAGGTGAGTGTATATATAAGTCTTGGGGCTGCCAATCCATCAGAGCAATTAATTGTTCAGGGAAAGTATGGAAAGTGGCATTTTGCAATCCCCCACTTTTGGAGTAATGAGGACATTGTTTTAAATACGTTTATGTTTTGAATGTTATAGTATGGACATTTTTTATGTTTGTTGGTATTGCTGAGTTTTGTCCTTTTCTTCAGTTCTGATATGTCTTGTGATATCTATGAACTCCATGTACATATGAAAGTGTTCATATTAATGAAATTCATATTCATGAAATTCAAAATGAAATTCATCAAAATTACAGTAAACATTTATTGATGTCACTACCGATGTGATTTATGTTGGGATGTATTATACATGTCATATCCCCGGGCTTTTCTCAGTACAATAACAAAACAAAAAAAACATTTATATGTGCACATGAAAAATATTCTAGTGAATTTTATCATTAAACACTTTTTGTGGAAGAAAGCAGGAATAGTTTAGCTCTATCCGATTTAAACGCACTTTGATATAGGTTGCAGCTGGACCAGGACCAGAATTGTTTAGTACTGGCATAAACTATAGATCATGAGACAGAAAAGTAGAGGAGAGAAACAGATGTGAACATGACACATGCCATGAGGAACACTTCCAAGGTTCAGACACTATTTTAACGCTATTAAATCATTTGTTCACTGCAAAATGAAAATTCTGTCATAATTTACTTAATTTTTTTTCATGCTATGGAAGTCAATGGGGTCCATCAACTGTCTGATTACCAACATTCTTCCAAATATCTTCCTTTGTGTTGTGAGAAGAAAGAAATTCATACAGATTTGAAACAACTTGAGGGTGGTAAATGATGACACAATTTTTTATTTGAAGTGAACTATTCCTTTTAATGTCATACCTGTCAAGTTTTGGATTTGAAAATAAGGGAACCCCCCCCCCCCCGCAACCAAGATACGTTATAAGGCAGGTGATGGTCGAAATAAAAAAAAACCAAAAGGGTATATATGAAGAGCATTTATTTAAAGGATTATTTGCATATTTTCTGTTCATTTAACATTGCTTGTCTTTACATTTAGCCTACATTTTATTTTCATTCCACACATTCTTTTAATTTCATATTGCTTTTCTTTTACAGTTTTTCTTTTCATTTCACATAACTTTTCTTTACTCTTTTAGTGAGTTATTGTACAGATTTGTTGCAGACTTTGCGTTCTTTAAGACTGTTTTGGAAGGAGTGTATTTGTGGGCTGGGCCAGAGTGTTCATTTTACATGAGAGTAGAGCTCTGTTGTCTAACGTCATCCTATTCTCTGTAACAATCTTCCGTACCATGCTAAAGTCGCAGTTACAAAACTTACAAAATGCGTGACTGTCCCTCACCCTGCTCCTCTTCAGAAAAGTAAATTCACTGTCCCATTGATCGCAGTATTTACATGTGTTTTTTTTTTTTTTTTTTGGCCGGAGTGCCGGAGTGTTCGTCTCTGTCATCGCGTCCATCATCCGTCTCTGTTTACGGTTTTTCCCCGCGTTGTCACTCATCATCTGACCTCACACACTAACCTCGCGACAACTGCCACCTACAGTACCTGTAGCATTGCGGTTATCGCGAGGCTAGTGACAGAGCTCAGATTGGGAATGTTTTTTTTTCTTTACTCCGCCCGGCGGGGTATTATTATTTTTTAAAAACGCAGGTTAAAATACGGGAGATTTACGGGAAAATACTAATACGGGAGGAAGGCGGGAAAGAAGGGTAAAATACGGGACTTTCCCGGCCAAAACGGGATACTTGACAGGTATGTTTTAAGGTCTTAGGTTTTTCACAAAAGAAAGAACATCTTTAAGGACATTTACTCCAAGATTTTCCCGGGGGCCTCCAAGTGGATCAGTGAACTGGTTTGGAGGTAAAGTAACCCGTTCAGCACATGAGGTACATCTGATACAGAGCGACCCTCACCTAGGGTTGTGCCGATAGACGATATCATCGTCCATCGTGATGGCTGACAGACATCACGATGTTAAGGCAGCATCACGATCCCCCCTCCCCCCATGTTTTCATGGTGACGCGTCACGCTTGGCACGTGATTCACCACAGCCAAAATAGCGCTGGATGACATGTAACGTTAGCGCTTTTATTTATAAATATTAACAAACCTGGTTACCATGTCATCAACTATCTTCTATTCCGATTCTCAAATACGTTTATGTGAGCTTGTTTTGCCGTTTATAAAAAAACGTTATAAATGATTTTGATCTGTACCGTGAGATGGGCGCCGTCATGTTTGTTTGGGCTGCAGTTCAGAGATTCCTGTCTGTTGGGTTTATTATAGCACGTGAATTCATAAGTTTCTCCCGAAATACATGGCCGGGGAACTGGGAGAAGAATAGAGTTAACTTTATAACTTAGTTTCTTAAACTGTGTGTCTGATATGAATAAAATCCGTCGGCAAATATATTTGAATGGGTTGTTATTGCTGCTTCCATAGACACCATTGTGTATTTTACTAACTATAAATGTATTGTTTTGCTATAAATTATATTTATTTAAATGTCTGAAACCTAAAATAAACATTATGTGGTTAAAAACACTGAATAGTTGTGATATAATATGACAAGCGCTGAGCGCGTCCGTCTCTGGCTCAGCGTCAGCCACAGCGCGAAAGCACAGTCTGAATCTGACTGTTCTGTCACGTCACTGTACATTCGCTCCTTAGTGGTCAGCTGATGCAGAGCATGCCGAAATCAAAATTGCTGATGAGATGTAGAGTAAAATATCTCCACGTTGTGCCTACGCGCCCCTTAGCTGTTCTAAATCCACTGTAAAACACGGCTTTGCGGGGCTTATTGCTTAAAGGTGCCATATGTCAAAAAATCAATTCATACTCCACATATTCCATACCAGATGGGGGCAGTTTGCCTCCAGAAAGTTGGCCTACTCTAGTCTGTTTTTTAGTTTCAGGTTGTTAATCTTCTAAAAACCGTCAAATAGTCCGCTTTGTCCCGCCAAAGCCTATTTTGATCGGTGAGGGATGTAGACTAGAATGACTGCTGCCGCTGCGCTTGACAGGGAGCGTTACGAGCAGAGAGAGAGAGAGAGAGAGAGAGCGAGCCCTGGCCTGCGCGCGCGCACACTCTCACATCTTCAAACAACACGAGAGCGGTCCTGCTCTCTCTCCCTCGCGCATATTAATCAAATCAATTGACACGATAGTAAGACCGCAGTTTCACGTGGAGCATTTGGAGATTTTTAGAGATTAAAGAGATACAAGCAGTGCGAGTTATTCGTGTGTTGCAGTTTGGCTGGTGGTTATGTATGTTGCCCGCATACCGCCTCCCATGGCCGAAACTGGTATTACAACACCTGTCGGGCCGGGGCTAGTAATGCTAATGCTAATTTAGGTTGATATCTCTGCAACACTATAACTTTTCATTTTTTTAATGACATCATCGCCCTTATTTCTTCTCATTCGTTTGATGCGTGTAGCTCATTTTTTGGATATTTTTACCTCAATTATTACACATGGCACCTTTAAGTGAAAAATTTGAATGTTAGCCCCACCCCTCCTCCTGATATCATCGTCCATCGCGATGTTTCACTGTACACATCGTCTGATGTCAAATTGGTAGACATCGCACAACCCTACCCTCACCACCAACTTGTTCTGCTGGATTCTAAAGTGGCGCCTGCGTGCTGCGTGTCATACGGATATTTGCACTGTGTTCAGAAAGAACAGGGGAGACGCACACACACACATTGAGAGCGCAGTTCCTCAACTAAATGTATAGGCTGTCTCGCGTAAAATCTGGAGTGTAGGGTATTAATAGGGTAATAAAAGGCTATTACACCCACGATAACAAACACATTTGCGCATGCACAGAAAACACCGCAAACTTTCTTATTTTTGTCTGTGGAATAGGCTATGCAAGATTATACTTGATAACATTTGCAGCAGAGAAATCAGGTGTTTAATTTGTCTAATCTTCATTCAGTAAATGCATACAATATTTAGTTTGTTAGTAATGGGTTGCACCGTCGATTATTGATTGAATCTGTCGTTGTTTAGCAACCTAAAAAAAAGGAAATTAAATTGCTTTCTTCTCCACTGATAGTGGAGAATACATTTTTTTTATAATAAGCATAAAATTGCATATCGGCATTTATCTTCAAACATACCAGACCATCTTACTCTATTCTAAATATTTGCTTGAATTTTCAATTTTGCGGTTTAAAAACAAAAATTAGGTGTTATTTAACAATGAGGTGTTAAATAACAAAAATTAGGTGTTATTTAACATACATTTTCTAAAATTAACAGTAAGGCACAGTTATTAAAAATAAATCAACAGAAACATTTAACGGTGTATAATGTGTGTAGTCAATGGATATATTTATTATATGATACAATTTACCTTAAACGTTGTTTAACCGTGGACACGGAGGTGTGTAAAATATCTGCAATCTGTGTTACAGTGAAGCCACAAGACAACAGAAATGACAGTTGATCCTGAGTAATGACATAAGACGCCTCTGGATCCATTACTATTCAGTGGAGGTCGATATCCAGTACTTTCTGTAGAAACATTATATATACTGCTTTTATAAAACACTTGATTAGGAAAAAGGTTGACTATATAATAATTTTCCTATAGTTCAATAGACTCAAACAATTCCTAGAGGGCCACTGCCCTGCAGAGTTTAGCTCCAAACCTAATTAAACACACCTGAACCAGCTAATCACTATTCCCTACACTAGTCCACTAGAAGAAGTGAATGACCCTCACTGAGTGAGTTAATTCAGACAATGAGTGCGCCGGAAGGGCTGGCGAGACCCGGGAATTCATTCACCTCGACCCTCACAGTGCATTATGGGTATTCTCTAGCTGTTGAGCATACATCCGTTGTACACATGTTATTGCGGTGCATTATAGGATTGAATGTGTGCACTCGATAATGTCCACTATGGTTTTGGACACCAATACAAATGTCTGTCCCTAGTGCCCTATTTAAATCTTTATTTTTGTTTGCAAAACAGTTTGGCATTTACCCTCCTGCTCTCTCGGTTCAGAAGTTTGAATCTCCTTGATAAAATCTGATACTTCATGGATTATCTCATCTGCTGCCTGAGCATTTAGAAGCCTCCCCTTTGCCCATTCCAGGCTTATCAGCATGGTTTGAAGTCTGAAAAGTAAAAAAGGTATTATTATTATTATTATTAATAATTAATTAATTAAATAAATAGGGTAAAATGTGTTTTTGTATTACTATTTTTTTACTATAAAGACAGCAAGATGGCCCAACACCAGTAGAAGAGGCAACCTTAACATTATATAACCATGGCCCAGTTTCACAGACAGGGCTTATCTTAAACCAGGAGACGATTAAAACTTACATATTATGTACAGTATCAGTCACAAGTACAATTGATCATAGAATTGCATTGCACATAACATTTTTACAGTTTATACCCACCAGCCGTATATGCTAATGCTAATATCTTGTCTTTACAGAAATCCTTACCTATTTAATGATGACTGAAAAACATCAGGCGCTGTATTATCAGAGAGTAAAAGGCGAGTGCAGTCATTTACAGTGTGTTTACACCGCAAAACAAATCCTCTCCTTGCCATTTTCGCGCTCTTCCAAACTGGATTGTCTTCTCCGACTTGCCGTAGAGTACTTAAATTCAGAAGAGGAGGGGCCATGTAGATGAGCTCACAAATCTGCATTTTGAGTGGCGTGTGGTGTCAATTTAACATCTATCGGCAAAGTGGCTGTAATAACCGGTGTGTGGCGTTAACTTATCGCCTGACGGCGACCCTCTGGGGTCGGCAAACCCACCGCCGCGTTTTGGCAGATTTTTTTCACATAGCAGAAAAATACTTAAAATCTTCTAAAATCTAAATCTAATCTAAATCTAAAATCCTCCATCATTCCGGTCATACAGACTTAAGAAATATGAAAAAATAAACTGTTAAATGTCTACTTTTTTCTGTGCCCACTTAAAATCTAAATAAAATATTGTGCTTTTGTAAAATAAAGAAAATGAACAGGGTGTGCGTTCTGCCTCTCCGTCTCCGTGAACATTTTTTTTCTGGAGCACGTCTCTAAATTTAAACAAAATTCAGCTAATACTATTCACCAAGGCATGAGCAATATATCTTTATAATCATTTGTGTACTTCTAAATGATCTAATTCAAAACTAAAATAAATATTCTTTGTTTATGTAATCTATATAAAAAGAGAGTGATGTCAGTCGTTCTCATTATCGTTCTCGCAGCTTATTATTCTGCTGTGACACGGCCACGTAGAGCGCGTGCTTTTCAAACGCAAATGATCTGAGGCAACACATGGAGACGTGACAACGCCCACATAAATTCGGTAAAACACACTATATTTAGTCAGATTAATGTACTGTCGTCTTGCGGGGCTGTGAGGAATAATCCTGGGACATTTACCTTGAGAGAGAGAATGAAGGGCGGCTTCTGTCACTTTTGAGTGATTTATTGCCCCCCTATGATTGGCCACGCCCCATTTTCCCACGCTTAGCCCCGCCCCTTTTCCCACGCTTAGCCCCGCCCCTTTTTCCACGCTTAGCCGCGCCCCCTCCCTCCCACTTCCGGAGAGATCATGTGACCGTGGGAAAATTATCCCATGGACCGGATTTGATGATGTACTTTTTCACAATTACATAGTGCTTAACCTGTTAACCTTCGCCAGAGCGAGGGCGCTCTGAGCGTTTTTTTTTAAATCGTTCAAAGTTACTATCAGATTCAATGTTAATACCTTGACAAACTATACATCATTAAAAAGATATAAGACTGAAGGTTTAGTATTTGACCACTATTGTATTCTGAGAATCTTATAGTGACAGTTATGTCTTAATTTGTGTCTGGAGTTATGTAATCAAAAAATGAGTCGATACCTTTGATATGAATTATGAGCGTCAGCCGCTTCCATTCAGAAAAAAACTCCAGTGAGATCGTCACGACAGAGCTTGACAAAACAACGTCCATCAGGGCTTTTAGCTCAAAAGTGTACAGAATTGGAGAAATATTGATAGATTTTCATAGGTTTACATCAGATTTATATAGACAGGAATCATATTTATTGAATATCTACCCAAATGCGTCGATTTAATCATTATGAGCGCTGGAGACTCTGATGTACTGTGTTTTCAATACATACAGGCAGCCTGAGGGCGCCCTGTGCACATATGGACTCCATATATGGAACACGAAGAAGAATCATATCATGTGACATTTCAGGAAGTCCATCACGACGTAAACACTAACAGAGATCGCTGTAACATGCAGAATAAAGATGTTTTGAAGACAATAAACATGATTGCAATGATATTTGGTTTACCTGTGTTCTTCGAGCCATGTCAGGTATTTTCATAATAATAGATTATATTTATAATGTAATGCTAATCGATATAGACTTTATCATCGTGAAGAATACTAAAATACTATATTTTCTGTCCGTTTTTTTTATCTGAAGCCAAATCAGAGCACAGAAGGTTATTTAAAACACTCGACTTGTGCTATAAAGTAAGTTTTAGAGCACAAACATGGTTTTAATCTCATAAATTGTCGTGTATTGATGGTGTGCTAAGCTAACATGCTAGCTAGCCCTTGGTGCACCTGCTACCTAGCTGTTATATTTATGCATATTTCTAAATAGGACTGCTTGCTGAAATGTTTCTTTTTTCAAGAAGGTCATTGTATATAGTTTCAAATGTAAGGTGAGAACTTTGAGAACTTTCCCTAAAAGAGATTAGGGGTTGAAATAGTGTGAATAGCCAGTCGTTAGTAATTATAATGCAGACAAAAGAAAGCATATTTAGAGCAATAACTAGGCTGGAGAGGTTTGAATGTGTGCAGGGGAGACTGACACTGAATGGAGATCGTTTAGACCACAACACAATAGAGAAAATAGACTGAATAGATGCTTAGAAAATGACAAACATCAGTTTGCTTTTTAGAGTCTAATCAAAATAGTCGTTTGACATGATCTTGAAAAACATTTAACTAAATAAAGAGTTTTAGACATATCATCTTCAGATTTTAAATATAACATGGACAGACATGTGGCTTTAGCTGCAGTGCATTTCTAGATTGCTACAGGGCCAACTTCAATTTTATTTTCATGAAAATATTTCATAAAAATAAATTTCTAATAACTTGACAAAACTTTGAAGCTATTTATAACATTTATTTTTCATTATGACAATAATTAATTCTACATTTGCAATAAACTGCCAGGTGTCAGCTTTCAAATGAGATCATACTTGTGCTTTTAAAACAAATGGTTCATGAACTGTATCTGTTTCAGTTTGGGTATGCCATTTCTGGGGATTTTTCAAAATTGGGGGTGAAGCTTAACAGGTTAAAGATGTATAAAAGATTGTATAAAGTTTAAAATACATATGTCTTTAGCGTTCATACACTTGTAAAATGTTAAAACATTAATGAAAAGTTTTAATTGTTTTCTTAACGTTATCGAAATTTTCTAGCATTAAAACATCTAAACCACTTGTATTAAAATTTTATATCAAGCAATAGATTTATTTTCTAACATATATTTGAACAAAAGTAGTAGTTTCACAATGACAGTGCTTAAAGGTGTATAAAAGGCTGTATAAAGTTTAAAATACACATATCTTTAGTGTTATTACACATTTTTTAAATTAAAACATATTAAACTATGTAGATATTAAAACTACATTGTGTTAAAAATCATGATCAAAACAATGAAATAAAAAGGGTGTTTTAGCGGTCACCATACACTTTGTAAAATGTTAAAAACGTTAAGACATAAAACATAAATAATTAATAAATTTAAAAATATAATTAAATAAATAAAAGTTTTAAATTGTGTTTTCTTAAAATTATCAAAATGTTTTAGCATTAAAAAAATCTAAAACAAGGTGTATTAAAATTATATCATACAAATATAACTAATTACTATATTTGAAGATGTACTTTTTTCACAATTACACGTCGTTTAAAAGTATTAAAATGGTGTATAAAGTTAAAATATATATATCTTTAGTGTTCATACATTTGTGAAATTTTAAAAGGCATTTTCTAAAATTAAAACATTAAACAAATATTAAAACATATCAAAACTTTAGTTAAAAATCACAATATTAAAAACACATATATACATACATTTAAAAAAAAAACTGACTTACGTTTTTACATCCTGTTTTGTTATTGAAAGAAGAACAAAAGTTATCCAGTTTAAAGATTTAATCCGACACCTTTGATATATCCAAAGGTATTAATCCAACAGCATTGGTATTTTCCAACTCCAAAACTTTAAAACAAAGATTTTAATTCCAAAAGTTCTCGCGAGGAGCTCAACGAAACACGTCCGTTCACTGGCATCCCAAAAGTTAGAATGATATCTGTGAAGTCTACAAAGCATCCTGACATAGACTCCACCCCTAGACCCTCCCACCCCAGGTGTTTGGGCGTGGGAAAAGACGACAAAGAGTTCCCACGTGTCACACGCGCACACACACATACGTCACACCCGCACACACCCACACACACACACACCACACACACACACACACACACACACAAAATAATGAAAGAATAGATGTCCGCAGCCCATGCGTTGCGCATGCGCGCGCACGCACACACACACCTGGGAGCGTGGGAAATAGAACACACGTCACACATACGTCACACAAGCACTCCCACATAATGAAAGAAGAGACGCACCCGTGCTCCGTTTGAAAAGCCGCAAACTCGACGTAGGCCTATACATTCTCTAGGAATTTACGCTACTGCAGACCCCCAAAGACTCCCGAGAGATGCCTTGATGCTTTAACTTTAGCTCCACGAAAATTAGGCTACAAGGATCGTGATTTACTAAATTAACCAGCCGGAACATGTGGAATATATTTTACATTTCATTGATCAATGTGGATATAACGATAGAAGATTTACATGGAATACAACAGAGCACCTTCGATTTGGTTTTCACAGAGCGAGATATTGGATTTTATTTTTTACCACATTATGGATTGGTATGAAAAGACTGAGGAGACGGATTAACAAATGAGGAATATAGCTACAGACTGCTCGTGGACCACGTTAATAAATACCCACGTATTAATTAGAAGGTTATAAGGTATATGTATAAATGTATTTAATGTAATAAATAATAAATATAGCCTACTTCCTTTGCATATCCTTTGCATCCATCCTATATTGCTGGACACCCTGTACCCATTTAAATACACTGAAGCAGAGAAGTTAAATGTGAACCGGAGTTTTTACACGGTCCTTCGAACCGGATATAAACATTGGGCTGGTGAAGATTACACAGATCTGAATAACACTCTGCTATATACACGCATCAAAATAACTCTTCCGGATGGAACTGATATTCCTGATGGAGCTCCGACAGGGCTAATTAATTATCCCGGATCGACGATATTCTCTCAGGTCGACGTCTCTTTAGGCGACCGTCTAGTGTCTCAAAGTTCCAATACATACCCCTACAGATGTATCATCGAAGCCCTCATTAATTACGGAAAAGACACTCTCGAGAGTAACTTTTCAGCAGGTTTATTCTACAAAGATTCTTCAGCTCACATAAATGCTACGGATCCTGGAGGGGCAAACGTCGGGTTAACAAAGAGAGCAGCGTTCACAAAAGTCAGTAGTGTTGTAGAGCTACTAGCTCCAATTCACAGCAACACCTTCTTTCAATCGAAGTTATTATTGAACGGAGTGGATATACGGATTCGTTTAACTCGCGCGAAAGACACGTTCTGTCTAATGCGTAATGATGCCGTCGATTATAAGCTTAATATACTATCGGCTTCGCTTTTTGTGAAAAGAGTCACTGTATCCCTGCAGTGCGCTTGGGACATGCACAAGCTCTTCTCTCGACCACTTCTAAATACCCCATAGATAGAGTCTGTGTGAAAAATTTCTCCGTACCAGCAGGGGCACGCGTATCTAACCATGAAAATCTCTTCCTTGGGACACTACCGAAATCTATCATTTTGGCCATGACGGAAAACACTGCCTTTTCTGGTGCTTATGACAAAAATCCTTTTGCCTTTAAGCACTTTGACCTTGAATACCTGACTCTGACCTGTGATGGCCATCAGATACCGTCCCGTCCTTTTCAGCCAGAATATAATAACGGGTCTGAGTTATAGAGAGTTTTATCAGCTAGTAACAGCCACTGGCCGACATCTAAAGAATCAGTCTATGGTTATAGATCGTGAAGATTTCCTGCAAGGATACACTCTCTATGCATTTAACCTGACACCCGACGAGGAGTGTGGTCAACACGTTTCGCTGATTAGATCAGGAAATATTAGATTAGAAGTACGTTTCAGAGTACCCCTCGCACACCCGGTTAAAATTTTTATATATTCAGTCTTTGACTCAATTATAGAGATCAAATCGGAGACAGGTGTTCGCAGAGCACTACTGAAATGAACACAGTGCAACTGACGGGGTTGATGGATAAAATTTCCTGTAACACAAATTTTTTAGGCGTACTACCGAGCGATTACCTACCCAAAGAGCCTTTAAAGGATATACCATGCATGCTAATTTCGAATACACAAGCTTCAGATGAACCAGGGGAACACTGGATCGCTGCATACATACGTCGAGATGGCATCAGCTGTTTTTTGACAGCTTTGGTAACGCACCAGATGCATATCGTTTTCCTGCATCTTTTCATAACTTTCCAAAAAACAATTCTACAGTCGTTCAGTACTCAGGCAAACAAGTTCAAGATTATGCTTCTGATACCTGTGGACAACATTGTGTGTTTTTTCTGTATTATATATCAAGAGGTTATGAATATGAGAATGTTATAAAAATGTATCATAATGATTTGTTAAAAAATGACATCATGGTCTCTCTCTTTGTGAAAAAATTGAAGCCTAGTCTCTGTAACAGTAAAACATTTAAATGCATTCAATGTGTACAGTCTGGTAAAACATTTCAGATGTATTAATGTGAGGTATGATGTATTGTTTATGTGTGTGGTGATAATAAACAAACTTGTAAAACAGATTAAACGTTTTCTTTTCTTTATTGACATCAGACATTAGTATACAACTTAAAATACAGCTACATAATTATGATATACACAAATTTAACACTCAATAATATTTGTAAAACACATAAACATCTCCAATTATACCGATACAAATAATTGTTAAAAATGTAACCATTGTTTAGTGTCTAATACAGGCGATTTAAATACATCTGTATCAGGAGTGTCTGAAGGGTTGTGTGGTGGCGTGTTACGACGTCTTCGTTTTTTCAAAGACTTTGTCGGTACATCTCCAAAACAATCTAAGTCTGTTTTTCTTTTAAGTGAATCAATCATGCGTTTAACATGATGGTTGCTTATAGTCGAGTAAGGTATGTTTAAAGTGGAAAAGGCATCCAGAAATTCACTCCATCCTGTTGGCCTACGTTCGTCGCTAGGGTGGCCATTTCCATAACACCAAAAAGGAGGACACATATTTGGAGCACATACAGTTTGGAGCACATACAGTATGTTCTGTCTCGCATGCGCGGCTCTAGATTCCAAGAGATTTGAACTAATTTACGGGCATCAGAGAGCCGCTATCATTATGCGAGCTTTTTATAGGTTAATTTTTTTCAACAATTCAGCGCAACTCCAAAAAGGAGGACAAATGAGTGTCCGGCTTGACGTTGCGCCGGACGCCGGACAGGGGGCTTAAAATCCGGACTGTCAGGCCAAAATCCGGACGTATGGCCACCCTAGTCGTCGCGTATCATTTGAGGCATTGTTACGCTTTTCAGCAGGTCAAGCATATGAGATCCTGCAATGATTTTCCCTTTATAAACAAATTCTCCGGTGTTTGTCCATGAAGACAGCTGCTTGGCCTTAGACATTTTATCCAAAATGTATTTTACATTTTTCAAGCTTCTCCGAGACACGTTGTTTAGCACCTCTGATACGATTACATCTTCAGAGTCGGTGTCAGTCCTATCAGCTACACTATGAGAGGTGACAGGTTTCTCTTCATTTTCACCCTCCTGACTAGGCACTGTAAGCGTTAAAGTGTTGCTCTCCACATCGTTATGCTTTGACACAGACAGAAATCTCTGTAACATGTGGGTGTATAGTTTTGCTTTTTCATGGGTGTCCAGGTCATGTCTCTGTAATATCTCTCTTATAGATGAATCCAAGTTTTCCTCCACGGACGTATGGATATTTTCATGCTGCGGTGCATTCCTTAGTCTATCCAATTGGTGATTTGGCACAAGATACAATTTTTCAGTATGTTGCATTTTTTCTCTCCACAGATTCAGTTTCTAGTTTGGCTGTGACACTGTCACATAAGAGACATGTTTACTGCTCTATTCAGTACAATTATTGTTTGTATAATAGAGTTTTATTTGGTTTACATGTTTTCTTAGTCCATTTTATTCATTTTAAGTGTGTATGTCTTTAAGAAATGTATGGGTGGCCTGTCATGTGATGGATCACATGACAGGAAGCAGGAACACTTGTATAAAGAGAGCAGCATGGCAAACAAAGGGAAGAACAGACACCATTCACTTTTCTGGACTGTGGAGTTACCTTTTGCGGACTCACTTTTCCAGACACCACATCAAGCTTTTGGATTATCACTTCTATTGGACTGTATATACACTGGTGGACACTCACATTGGGACTCTTCAACACACGTATTCGTATGGATTTTCCTGGTATTTTTGTGTTGTTTTTAAGTCTCTTGTGAAGATTGTAAATACACCGTTCTTAACCACTTAAACCTCAGTTTTGTCTCATTCTTTTAACACCCAAGTCCTCACACAGTAAAATCTGACCCCATTTTAACTTTTGTGATCTCAACATAATTGGCTGAGTGTTACATATGGTGGCCCGTACGGGGAACGTTTGAGATTGAAAAGGCTGTGTTGAGAAAAGTGTTAAAAGATGATGACTGATTCGGAGAATGCTGCTCCTTTTAAAACATTGGCCGATTCCAAGGATGAACGGGTTTTGCATCATTGTGATTGTGAAAAGCTTTGTGCTGAAGTACTTTCTCTTAAAAACATTGTTTTAAAACTGGAGAAGGACTTTAAAGACTCTGTCGAAAGTCATTTTAACCGTGAAGTCTGTCTTAGAGAGACGGTGGATATAAAATTCAGTAAGATGAAGGAATTTGCGAAAGATGCTGTGGCGGCTCTGGAGAAAGAGGTTGTTGAGTGCTTTCGGAGGAGAGATAAACAGTGGGCAAAACACATGAAAGAAAAGAGAATTCCAGAAGCCGCTGTCACTCCTCCTACAGAGACGACCTGCCCCATGCCTTCCACCATCAGCTCCTCTTCTTCGCCTACATACAGTCCTACCATCTCAACATCTTCACAGACCAACGACATAGAAAAGGATGGAACTATCTGCGCCAAGACATCATCAGGGCAAGATATTGCTTACATCTTCTCTATCCTTCCCTTCTCCAGTGAGGAAGTCAATAGCGCACATCAGGATGACATCTCACATCCCATCTTCCCTTCCACACACCAGACCGATGGAATCACAATGGTCAACCACCAGGGCGTGCTGTACAGAAGGATCCAGATTGAGGACAGCCAACACCGACTACAGGTTGTCATTCCAAAGGCCTTGATCCAGCGTACGCTACAGAGCCTCCACGAAAGGACAACGGAGAGACATCACGGTCGGCTAAAAACTCTTCTTGGTGTCCTGGAGGTCGCCTGGTGGCCAACAGTCCGTAAGGATGTTTGGCGGTATGTGGGAGACTGCAAAACCTGTAGCGTCATCAACCAGAACCAAGAACCATCTATTCACCCAGCATCATCACCAACCATCAAGCCAAGAAGGAGGAATTTACAGAGGGAGTGGAGTCCCAGCAAGGCTAGGTACAAAAAGCACCAGGGAGGAATCGCGCAACCTACCCAGTATTACCCAGGCTGGTATCAACCTTCTCCGCTCTGTATTGGTTCCCCTGTTCCTTCCAGCAAACTAGTGCCTGCATGGGAGTGCCTAGTTTTGGCAAATTTATTGCAAAGACATTTTAAGTCACACTTTAAAGAGGATACCCATTTTATGGACAATGGATGACAGTACTCTTAAGAGGCTAGCTTCTTCCCCGTGGAGACGTAGGCTGAGGGGGGGGGACTATGTGACACTGTCACATAAGAGACATGTTTACTGCTCTATTCAGTACAATTATTGTTTGTATAATAGAGTTTTATTTGGTTTACATTAGGGATGCACCGAAATGAAAATTCTTGGCCGAAACCGAAAACCGAAAAAGAGGAAACCAAGGCCGAAAACCGAAACACCGAAAGAAATTATGCCAATTATTAGTATTTATGGCTATGACTGTATACTAACTTTACTAAAATCAAGGCATTGCAATTGCATAAATTAATATTAAAGTTTCAAAGAATAATTCAATTACAAATTATTCAACTGTTTATTTACCACATTGCAACAATGCGCAGTATAAAATAAAATTCAAACTAAAATGTTTAACTTGACCCCACTCTGTACATTAAATAATAATGTGCAGGCCTACTGGCCTGCAGAAAGGTTTAAAAATTAATTGTTCTCTCATAAAAACAAAGTGCATTGAGGTCAAGTGCATTTTAAATTGTTCTATGAATGACTACTACGATCCATTGTGCGGTTAGACTGAGCATACTGTCTGGTACACAATATTTTTACTAAGCCCATTTAAAATCCATTTAAAAATTTAAAAAGTATTTGATTGCAGCGCCGTAGCGCATTCGTGCAGCACTACCTCTTGCTCGTCCCTCTCTCTCTCGCGCGTGCTCTCTCTCCCTCATCATGGAACACCGCTGCACAAATCTGTCCAACACCGCGCTGACAATGTCGATGAACGCGCGCGTCGGAGGCGTTTTCCTTTTCTGTGCCGCTCATATTCAGCGTAGCGATCAGAATGTTTGGATTTTCGGCATTACATGTTTTGCAAATCGCTGTCAGTGGCGAGTCTTTCTCATATATACTTAAATGCGTGCAGACATGTTGCTTCAGACAAGCACGTGCAGGTCGCGGTTTCTGTTTACATCATCACAACATTTCGGCCGTATAGTTTCGGTGATAAAAGTATTTCGTCCGAAAACCGAAAATGCACTTTTGGGCCATTTTCGGCCGAAAATTTTCGGTGGCCGAATATTCGGTGCATCCCTAGTTTACATGTTTTCTTAGTCCATTTTATTCCTCTTAACATTTTAAGTGTGTATGTCTTTAAGAAATGTATGGGTGGCCTGTCATGTGATGGATCACATGACAGGAAGCAGGAACACTTGTATAAAGAGAGCAGCATGGCAAACAAAGGGAAGAACAGACACCATTCACTTTTCTGGACTGTGGAGTTACCTTTTGCGGACTCACCTTTCCAGACACCACATCAAGCTTTTGGATTATCACTTCTATTGGACTGTATATACACTGGTGGACACTCACATTGGGACTCTTCAACACACGTATTCGTATGGATTTTCCTGGTATTTTTGTGTTGTTTTTAAGTCTCTTGTGAAGATTGTAAATACACCGTTCTTAACCACTTAAACCTCAGTTTTGTCTCATTCTTTTAACACCCAAGTCCTCACACAGTAAAATCTGACCCCATTTTAACTTTTGTGATCTCAACATAATTGGCTGAGTGTTACAAGGCTAGTTATGAACAGTAATGCTACACTTAGAAGAGGTAGTAGAAACCCTCCTTTTTGGTTAATCATACGTCTTTTTCTTGCTATATTGATCTTTTTATTAGCAACGTATTTTATTTCAGTCTTTCTCCTTTTTAAAGATCCGTGCTGTTTCGCAGTTAGAGGGATCTTACCGTGAAGAATATTGAGGGCCACTTCACATAGAGCCAGTATGAGCTCGTCAGGTGCTGAATGCAGAATAACCTTTCGTTGTTTGGGTGAGCTCTTGTATAATAACTTTAAAAGGTACAGGTTTCTGGAAAGTCTCAAACTCATTTTAAACTCCTTTCTGGACGTAGACCACTGGATAGTCAGACAGTAAATCCGTTCTGAGTCGAAATCTTTCAGGCGTCTGTGTTTTATAATCTATTAGCAGGTAGTTGAAAGGAAGACTAGTTGCGTCCTGGTACGCTTCAATAAAAAACTTTGTATTACCCGGAAACATCTGACGACTCAAAACACCTATCTGTTGCTTATCTCGGGGATTTTTAAATATTATTAAATAATTTGCGTTAAGTCCTATTGTTCTGGTAGATTTACCCTGGAAAAATAGATTCTGTATCAGTAGCAAACAACTCATATTTTTATGATGTACATATTGAGTAAAAATCTTCTCGACTTCAGAATTGGACGCAGCTTGACCCATAACGTCATCCAAAATTAATAGGGATCTCTTACCAGGAGGGAATAATGAATCATCATCCAATTTCTTTGGGATGTTTTCAATGAATTTAATATCAAAAGCATGTAACAGTTCATCATATAAAGGTTGCCAGCATGTATAAATGTACACATAATTATCAAACTTCACAGAACACATTTTGTCTGAATTTACATTAGAGTCTTTACAAAAAAAGTCTTCCCACTATTGCTTGGACCGCTAATAACAGCTGAAAAAGGATGTTGCAGTCTGCAGTCAAAAACATCTGTTTCACACATTTTCAAAACAATTGTTAAAACCCGTAAGGTAAGGTAGTATAATCTGGTTGGAGTACTCGCTTATTGTACACAAGTCTGAAACTTTTCACGATTGATCTATTGTGCAATGTGAACCCCCTCTTATTACGTGTAATGGTCTCTGTGCGGGGGAACAGTTGCATCGTGTCACGTGATTCCACATACGCACGCACTAACCCTATTAAACTATGCAATGTGACTATTTGTGCATTCTCTGCATTGAGCGTAATACCCTTCGCTTTGAG
The DNA here is from genome assembly GCA_036326025.1 of Chrosomus eos. Taxonomy (NCBI): domain Eukaryota; kingdom Metazoa; phylum Chordata; class Actinopteri; order Cypriniformes; family Leuciscidae; genus Chrosomus; species Chrosomus eos. Next base: position 27,797,685 of record CM070822.1, read on the forward strand.
ACACGTATAGCCTTTTGCCGTTCGATATCCATAAGATTTCGGACCCGACGACGAGAACTCAAGAATGCTGTCGCCCGACTCTAATTCGCTCGTGAGTTGGCCGAGATAAGGGCCTGTCTCAGGAATCCAGTCGCCGTTTTTTGATACAAATATCACGCTGTCTGTATCGGCATAAATCACACGTTCGCCTAATTTGTCCAAAAGATTATACAGCTCGAGTCGTGCGTAAGCTGTGGTGAAAGCACCAATAAAAACATTAACGTCACGTGTCGGGCAGGGGTCACGTTCTGCATATGACCACTGAATCAATGCCACTGAATCAAATACAAACGAAAAGTGTTTTATAATCCGTCCAGCACCACCAAAAAGACATTGCGTGAATTCTTCAGGCTCTGTCAAAAGTTCTGTGGTGGGCAAATGGGTACGCAGGGAGAAGCGGCCCCATAATGTGTTAAAAATTAGCTTACTTATAGATCTTTTTGCCGAATTATGTGTTATTTTAGTGATGTCTAGCTGAACGCCCTGCTTATCCAGATAATCGTCGACATAAGTCTGTATGTCTGTAACACCGCTACCATTCATAAACACTATTAATGTTGGCTAATGTGTACGGTTAACAACAAATCGAATAACAACAACCCTTAGCAGTAATACAAATAACAATAACGGTCAAATTAATAAAAAATAATAACAATCAAACAAATAAAAAGTAATCATCAAATATGAAAACTAGAGATTGTAAGATTTCAAATGATATGTAGTTTGTCAAGATTATTTGTTTAGGTTTAGTATAGGATATGTTTTAAATATGTAATGGTTTTGGATCCCACAAGCGGGTCGGCGACGCTGAAGAGGTTTTAATGACTATGGATAACAACACCCCATTGCATTAATACAAATAAAAACAACAAAACGTAACAGAAATAAAAATAGTGTAGCCTACAATATTCATAACACATAATCATAACTTGTGAAAAGTTAGGAAGACCGTAAAATAACAAAAAATATTAAATAAAATGAATAAAAATAATAACAATCAAATGACTAAAAAGAAATCAGTAATTATAAGATACAACATAACTTCTCATGAATGCTTCATGTCTTTCCATTAATAATCTGGATAACTTTCATTTAAAAAGAGTTTGTTACCATTATTAGCTGTTGTCCAGAACGTATTTCTCGACTCTCCTCCTGTGTTTAAAAGATCGTTGAACAACGCTCGGATATTCCACAAGATCCAACAATTTCCACAAAGATCCAACAAAGTGTCGTTCTTCAGGATAATATTCCACACACTGAATAACTGTGATACTCCACACAATATCCTGCAAAGTGTCATGTTTCAAACTCGTTGAACAACGCGCTGATATTCCACAAAGATCCAGCAAAACGTGCCGTGGTTCAGTATAATATTCCTCGCGCTGAATTTGATGATCCCGGGAACTGTCGTGATTCAGGATAATATTCCCCATTTGATCCAATGAAGTGTTTCGTGACTCATAATTCCTCGCGCTGAATGTTGATAATCCTCAAAAATCCAATGAAATACCCCGTGGTTAGAACAGATGTGAATCCAGAAATATCTCCAAACGTCTTTCGTGTAATTTGACTAGGAAAAACAGTAATGATTATATTAATTATTATATAGATACATAATACAATTAATATTATTCAATAATGATTCCTCACCATTATCTTATTCCTCCAGACTTAAACAGCAGTCAAAGTCGAGCCGCGGGGCTCGTGCAGGTGTTTCAATCCACTCTGTCAGACGGTTCGTAGTCTCTGTGCTTAGAGATAGAGTTTTAAAACAGACCGCCACAGAGGGATACCCCTTAGAGTGACGTCGTCGTAAGCGTCAGTCGCGGCTGTCCAACGAGACACAAGGATGCCCACATACGTATGTGTGACGGGGTGTGCATGTGTTAGGGGCGGAGTCAGCGTCTGGCTCTGTACAATCCTTACACTCTGTCATTCAGAACTTTGACTGGAAGGACACGGACGCGTTTCACAATTCTCCTGTGTTTGCAAGCTTTGTGTTGTCATTTCCCACGGTCTAACAGTCACCTGACGTGCGCGTGTCATGGGTGGAGCTTGCGTCAGGCTCCTGTGCATTCGGTTGCTAATGTCATTCATGGATTGTCTCTGGTGTGTTCGGACGAGTGTTTCGCGGAGCTCCTCACATGGATTTTATAACTTTTGGAATTAAAATCTCTAAAGTTTTGGAGTTGGAAATACCATTGCTGTTGGATTAATACCTTTGGTGACGGATTAAATCTTTGGTGATGGATTAAATCTTTAAACTGGATAACAAAACAGGATGTAAAAACGTAAGTCAGTTTTTTTTAAATGTATGCATGTATGTGTTTTTGATATTGTGATTTTTAACAAAGTTTTGATATGCTTTAATATTTGTTTGATGTTTTAATTTTAGAAAATGCATTTTAACATTTCACAAATGTATGAACACTAAAGACATAAATATTTTAATGATATAAATTGTTTTAATACTTTTAAACACTAGGTAATTGTGAAAAAGTACATCTTCAAATATAGTAATTTGTTCTATTTGTATGATATAATTTTAATACACGTTGTTTTAGATGTTTTAATGCTAAAACATTTTGATAACTTTAAGAAAGCACAATTTAAACTTCATCGTTAATGTTTTAATGATTACAAGTGTATGGAGACCGCTAAAAACACACTTTTATACATTGTTTTAAACACTTTTTTAAAACAGATGTTTTATGTAAAAATGGAACATTACTGTGTTTTAAAGATGTAAAATGACGTAATGGTTTTAAATCATTACGTGTTAATATAAAAAACACTAAACCTATCTCTGCTTTCTGTCACCCTTCTTAAAAGGATTGAAAATGTATTGTTTTGAATGTTTTTCCATCATTTTGATTTTTTTTTACATTGATCAAGACACGTGCCTGTAACAGGTGTACAGCAGGTGTTCCGTCCGGAACCGGACCGGTTGGGAGGGGTTCCGGAACCGGGTCGGGATGGGAGTGGTTCCGTACCGTGGGGATTCCCACGGTCACATGACCTCTCCGGATGTGGGAGGGAGGGGTAAAGGGGGCGGGGCTAAGCGTGGGAAAAGGGGCGGGGCCAATCATAGGGGGCAATAAATCACTCAAAAGTGACAGAAGCCACCCTTCATTCTCTCTCTCTTGAGGAGCGAGGAGGATCCAGCTGAGAAGTGTGTAAGTGTTTTATTATTGTGCTTTGTTCTAATCATGATATAGAATAACGTTAGTGTCTGTAAACGCAAAAATAGCATACTGTTTAAATTGGAATCATGTTTCTGTGTGTGAATGAATGAATGCACAGATGCGCACTGTTACAGACGAAAAAAAAAGACAAAATTTCATTGACTAGCTTTGGATAGATTATAAAGTTTTTACTCTAAAATAGACATCAAATAAGCTTTTGTTAGCAGTTTCTGCTCATGTTAAATATATAGTAAGTTTTGTCAATAAACTAATCAACTAAGATGTTATAGTGTTTGTTCCAATGCAAGCTATATAAAAATAATTAATCCTTAACTTTGAAATATGTATGATAAAATGTATTGGCCTACTTTAAAAAATAAAACTTTATAAGACATTTATGAAAAAAAAAAAAAAATTCTTTTCAAGATGTTTCCAACTCTAACTTTGAACCAATTCTATAGAATGGCCCATATAGCCTATTTGACCAGGATTTGTTTCCAGGTATGACTAAAAATGTGCTTTTGACTTTCATTTATATTTTGATTATATATATATATATATATATATATATATATATATATATATATATATATATATATATATATATATATATATATATATATATATATATATTTGCCCTTGCATTCTTTCTTGTGTGACACACCTGAATGTAAGGCTCATTATGCGGGTCTTTGTCTTCTCAGGTGTGAACAACCTAATTATTCAAAATTGAAAACAATCTATTGTGTTATGTGAAGGATTAGGCTGGATGATTTTGATCAGATCATTTAGAAGCAAAAACTTTAGGTGACAACATCCATTAGTCAAAAGTCTTGTGGACAGACAGTATGCGTTTTGTGGCCTTATTTCAGAAAACTTTAATTTTTATTTTTTTCAATAATCATGCATAAACAATATTGTCATGATTCTGGCTCTCTTTCTCCCCCTTTTGGACACACACATACAAACTCGCTGATTACCACACCACTCTTCACGCACTCACATCTCATGGCCGTTTCTCAATACCAAGTATGCAAACTTCGGACTTGCGTCCTTGGTAGTTCGACTCGGGAGAACGAACTCCCGAGGACACGAGTCCGGTTATTCTGCAAATGGAATAGTGCGTTCTTGCTCGCGTCAGTCAGCTCGCTCTGGCTACTCCGGTTATCTCTCTTTATGTGTATTTTAGGCAACCATAAAACAAAATATGTTATAAAACACCACTCTGCCTCTTTTCATTTGAAAAAATATTAAACATTAAAGCTGCAAGCAGCATTGAAAGGGCCCTCGCACCCGTGCCATCGCCACCCGGTGGCTTTAGGAAGACAGACCATGGTGGGCAATGTGCATTTAAGTAGATAAATATAGTGGGAGTATGTCAAAGTCAGTTACAAAAATGTCCTTTATTATGGGTATAATAGCATGCTGTTAAACATGTCACTTCCTGTTGCCAGCAGGTGGCGCTATGACTGTAACTGAATATGAGCATGCACATGTGTTCAGGACAGAACTCTTATCAAACATGTGAAGTTTGGGGCAGATTGAACTTTGCCTTCTTAAGTAAAAACAACTTCCTGTTTCATAGCATTAGCATGCTTTAGCACTTAGCTAAGAATTGCTAGCATGTTTAACATGTTTATAACATGTTTATAACTCAATGGCATATTTTACTATGTTGCCAGTACTGCATCACACTGTTAAACATGTCACTTCCTGTTGCCAGTAGGTGGCGCTATTACTATAACTGAATATTGTCATGTAGATGTGTTCAGGGCAGGACTCTTATCAAATGTGTGAAGTTTGGGGCAGATTGGACATTGTCTTCTTAAGTAACAACAACTTCCTGTTTCATTTCATTAGCATGCTTTAGCACTTAGCTAAGAATTGCTAGCATGTTTTAACATGTTTATAACATGTTTATAATTCAATGGCATATTTACTATGTTGCTAGTACTGCATCACAGTGTTAAACATGTCACTTCGTGTTGCCAGTAGGTGGCGCTATTACTATAACTGAATTTCTCATGTAGATGTGTTCAGGGCATGACTCTTATCAAATGTGTGAAGTTTGGGGCAGATTGGACATTGCCTTCTTAAGTAACAACAACTTCCTGTTTCATTTCATTAGCATGCTTTAGCACTTAGCTAAGAATTGCTAGCATGTTTTAACATGTTTATAAC